>CM042009.1:9247776-9705276 GCA_023525715.1 Cichorium intybus
ACTCTTGTTTCATTGCATCTTCCCAATGTGGAATTCCTTTTTCTTGATGATAAAATGCAGGTTCAAGTGGCACATTGTTCACATGAAAAGCAAAGGAATCCAAAGAAACCATAGGTGGTAAAAATGAAGAAGAGGGAATGCAAAGATTGGTGATGGTGTGAGAACAACTAGAAGGTTCATGAATAGAAGAACTGCAAAGATAATCTTGCAAATGGACAGGTGGTTGAATCACTCTAGTTGTTCATCTTAAAGGAGGAGGAGGTGGAGGAGGGTTATTCAGAGGAGGAGGATTTGGCAAAGGTTCTGAGGATTCAGGGATAGGGGTATTTTGGGAAATGTCAGGTAATTCAGAGGTTATGGAAAGATTTGGGCAAAAAGAAGAAGGAGGGGTAAGTGTGTGATTTTAACGCATGTAAGGGGAAGAATTGTTCAAAAAACTTAATATCTCTAGAGATATGAATTTGTTTTGTCACAAGATTCAATACTTTGTAAGCTTTTTGATTTGAAGGATAACCTATGAAAACACAAGGGTGGGCACGAACCATAAATTTGTCCCTTGCTACAGGTGATGAAGAAATGTAACATAAACATCCAAAGGCTTTCAAGGTTTCAAGTGCTGGTGGTTTATTGTAAAGCTTTTCAAAAGGGGTCAAATTGTTAAGGATATGAGAAGGGGTTCGATTGATTAGGTGTACAGCTATCATGACACATTCTCCCCAGTAAGAATTACCAATGCCAGACTGAAAATATAAGGAGCGTGCAACTTCTAGAATATGTTGGTGTTTTCTCTCTACCAAACCATTTTGCTGTGGTGTATGTGAAGTGGAGGTTTGGTGAACAATCCCATGTGTTTTGAAATAAGCGATTCCTTTATTGCTAGAACTGAGTTCTTTTTGCATTTTCACTTCGTACACATTTAACAGTAACATGAAGTTGAGTCTTAATAAGAGAAATAAAACCTTGAATAGTTGGAAAAGCATAACTCTTATGTGTTAGAAGATGTATCCAGGTATGTCTAGTAAAGTCATCAACAATGGTGATGAAATACCGATAACCAGCATGAGTAGAATGTTTGTGAGGGCCCCACACATCCACATGGATGAGATCAAAAGGAGCTATAAATTTAGTAGTACTAGTGAGGAATGGAAGACGAGTTTGTTTAGATTGAGCACAAACAAGACAAGAATCAATAGTATCATTTGTATATTGAGAAGGTAGACCCAAGAATGTTTTTAATTTGGCTAAAGGAATATGACCCATTTGTTTATGCCATAGTAATACATTTGAATTGTCAACAGATGTTGAATTAAATGTTTAAGATGAAAAAACAGAATCAAAAACAGAAAAACAATAAGAGAAATGTTGTTTGAGGTCGATACTCAAACACATACAGATTATTGATTCTTTTTCCAATAGCTCCAAGAGAAAACTTAGTCTTCAACAATGGGTCCTGCATGAGACAAGTCTCATCAGTGAAGATTACAAAGGTTTGTAATTGCGAAGTGAGTTTAGAGATGGACACAAGATTATATTAAAAAGATGGAACATACAAAACATTTTTCAATATAATGGATGAATGAATCTGAACATCACCATAATGAGTGGCATAAAGAGTGTGGCCATTAGGAAGCCCAATTGAATGAGGCTGAGGAAATTCAATCAAAAACAAGAACAATTCATGATTAGAACACATGTGGTCAGTAGCCCTTGTGTCGATTATGAAGGAAAGATGTGGAGTAAGAAATTTAGAGGAGAGTTGAACATTGGCTACAAAATGAGAGAAGGAGAAGTCATTACCCTCTGTTTGCATGGAACCATCAAAAACCGAGGAATTAGCCTGACTTGGACTGTTGTTCTGTGATAGGAGATGAAGAAGTTGATTGTACTGTTCCTAAGAAATGGCAGAAGAGGAATTAGTTGTAACAACTTGAGCAGTGGATTTAGGTTCATCCTTCTTCGTTTTGGTAAATTTGAAATTGGCTGGGAAGCCAATTAAGCGATAGCTTTGAGATTTGGAATGTCCTGATTTTTTGCAATGCGCACATACAAGAGATTTCTTTAAATAAGACTGAGAATTGTTGGAAACATTCATAGCAATTATATCAGGATTCATCACAGATGGAATATTGATCTCTCGCTGCCTTTCTTCTTGAATTACCATAGAATACACAGTTGAAATGGAAGGGAGTGGTTTCATCATAAGGATTTGTCCCCGTAGAATCTTATATGTGTCATTTAAACCCATAAGAAGTTGTATGATGCGTTGATCATCCAAAAATTTGTTAAGAGTGATGGCAACATCACAGGTACATGCAGGAATGTTCTGAACAATGCGAATTTCATCCCAAATCTTGCTTAGTTTAGTGAAATAGGTCGAAAAATCATCAGTACCTTGAGAAATGGAATATAGTTGTTGTTGAATCTAATAAAGAAGGGCACCATCGGCGAGTTCATATCGATTATTAAGTTCTTTCCAGATCTCATGAGTTGTTGGCAAGAAGACCAAGCTCTCAGCAATGTTTCGATGCAACGAGTTTAGTAGCCAGCTAATGACCATAGAATTGACTCGTGACCAATTTGCAAAAAGAGGAGAATTTGCATCAGGATTGGTTAAAGTACCATCAACAAAACAGGGTTTGTTTTTGGCAGACGGAGCAATCACCATGGATTGTTTCCAAGCGAAGAAGCCTATGCCAGTAAAAACATTAGAAACAAGTGAAGTATTTGGATTATCGGATGATCCAATGTAAAGAGGATTGGATATGTCAATCGATGCAGATTGAGGCGTGGAATTTGAAGATGCAGACATGATTGATTAGAAAAAGAAGAAGATTAATCGAAAAAAGGATGAAGAACAGGATGAATTGCGGAAAAAAAAAGAAACATATCGACTTACAAGTCTGATACCATGTTAGTGTGAGCTTAGATGAGAGATTTGATTGAGAGAAAGAGTTATTTCTCATTCAATGAATTGCATAGTACAAAAGAAAGTATATGTACAAAGAATCTAACTGATTAAATACATCAAATGACTAAATTACCCCTCTAACTAACTAATAACATAATCTAACTAACTGTTTAACCATACACACTAACGGTTGATAGTTAGGTATGGTAACATATACACATAAACTTGTATATTTCGTGTTTAGTACCTTTGTTTGTATGTTTAGAAACTTGATACTTGGTTACGTTTGAGTGTACGTCATTAGGCTTATAAATCCAATGCAGTTAACAAATGAATATGGTAATTGCGCATGTAGATCTTATAGTGATACGATTGTGCCATTGTGGAATTAGTATTTCTTAAGCCTTTTGATTTGAATTTAAGCTAAGAAAATAGGAACTTAGAGATTCAACTAAGTTAGCCCGATGATGAGTTAATTTTGCAAAAACGGTGTGCAGTGTGCACACCAATTTGAGTCTCTTTTTTCTTTTTTTATTATCGATTTGAATCTTTTGTTATTGTATGAAATCTCGTAGTAGCCTAAAAATAAAATATTTCAGCAAGAATATTAATGCAAATATTTTGATTTGAGGTCGCTAGCACGTCCATGTATATGACGCATCAAATCATTATTCTATGTATGATTATTTTGATATTGTTATCCTATTTTTGACACGACATTTCGAGCGTAAATTCATATATGTTGTAGATCTTTCGAAATTAACATATTTCTGTCAAAAATATACATTTTTACTTATTACATAAAAGTCCTCAGCAAAACACTTTTATAAGGCTACACAGAGTGGTGGCCAATGGCCAACGGATGGCCAAGGGGTTTTTGTGGGTTGACAGGCGTTAGCCATTTTGTAGGGAGTGGTGGCCAATGGCCAACTGGATGTGTTTTTGCCATTTCTTGAAAGTTTTATACGTGTTGGCATCTCGCCAACAGGTTGGCGAATTCATCTTGGCGAGCCGATGGCGAGTCGCCAAGAGGGTTGGTGACCTCTTGGCGAGCTATTGCTCCGTCAGCCTAAATGCTAATTGGTCATTAATGATCAGATGTGCTCATTTAGTACACACGTCATGCGTAAACATGATATGACGCATCAAATCATCATAGGAGAGACATGAGATTGTTGAGGATTTGAGTTGTGGTTTGTGGAAAATAAGATATTTTCTTACTTAATTTTTACCAAAAAGTTTTAAATGAAACGTTCATATTTTATTTAAAAAAGTAATTTATAGTACTTCACTTATGATTTTTAATTAAGGATGATTTGTCCGGTCCATATAATTTGTTGGATATTACTTTGGTCCGAAGTCCTTTTTCTTTAAATTAGCACACTAGTCGTATGAGATCTCTTCAGTGTCCTAGAAAATGTTCTATTAACAAGCTATAAGTTCAAATCGATAGGCCTAATGTAGGATTGACAAATTTAAATAATAAACATCTATATCGAGAATTATTATGTAACGAGTAAAAGTAAGTTACATAAAATTTTAGGGGTAAATAATTGAGGGCAAGAAGTCGTAAAACAAAAGGGTAGTTTTCAACGTAAGACATTGACAAACTCGCAGCTACTCCTTGTAGAAAAAGTCAACACCGGCAATTACCCGCACGTGGGTGACCCTTGACACGCGCCCTTCTCTATCAGATTGGTTCAGGTAATACAATTCTATATTATATGGAGTATTTTATTTTAATTTTAATTTAAGACACACATATAAAAATAGAATAACTTATTTTATAGTTTTTGTATTACATCACCATTTTATTTTAATGCTTTTAATCTAAAATCGTTTCTAATCTGTAATTAATTTTTAGGTTTTTTTTTTATTAAATTAACTAATTTATCTTGATATCCGTGAAAATTTATATTATAATTTATTATTGTTGAGTATATGTAATGTTTAAAAAATTTAAAAAACTTAGACAATAATAGATTATAATGTTAAAAAGTATAAGTGTGGTATTTTTATAAAATAAAAAGTTATAAAATTATTATTTTAATAGTTATAAAAATAAAGGAAACGATAAAAATCATATGATTATTTTGAATTTTATATTTAATATTAAATATTAAATAAATTAATTTTAAGTTAAATTAATAATAACAGTTGATTACAAATTTCCAGTTTAGTTAATTTGAAGTAAATAAACTAAAATATACTTAACATATAGGTTGAAATTAAAGTAAAAGATCTTGAAGATGGGGTTTGATTTTTCGGTCATGGAAGATGAGGTATATATTTGACCTAACTTAATTAACTATATTTTGGATTTATACTATTAGAATATTAACATCTAAGGCCACAATAAAAATTTATAAACTTATTATGTTAAATAGAGTGTTATCTTAGATTAAATTAAAAACCAAAAAGTTAAGGGACCAATGATGCTCAAAATTGATAGTTTGAATCTCTTAACACCGAGAACCCCCCCCCCTTTTTTTTTTCATTTTGAATAACTAAAAGCTTGGAATTATAAAAAAATGTGAGATTTGAGAGAGAATTTGGTCTACAGAATAAAATTAAAGTTCTAATTAAGCTTGTAAGGTGCCAATTTCTTCTAAATATTTGTTGTTAAAGATTTTAGTGGAATACTCTATCATTTCACTAAATTCAATTTTGAGAAGTATTTTTTTTGTTTAATGAGCTTAGCATGTAATTCTATTTTGTAATGATAAACTATGGTTGAGGGTTCATCCCTATGGCCAAAGTTGGGTTGATGAATCTTTCATGATAGTTTTGAAACCTTACATTCATTAATGACTCATTTTATTCTTAGAAACTCATTTTGGTTAGGAAGTAATCTTAATTATATGATTTAGATATAGATTTTATGAGTCAAGATCAAATCATTTTGGCAAATTCCTTAATTTGGTTAAAAGTGAAGTTTATGAAGTTTTAATGGGTTTTAAGCTCTAATTTTTAATAAAACACTCATTGATTCAATAGGTTTTGGATTAAAGTATGTTAATAAGAATTTTTTATGTTTTGGACTTAGGTTTTAGCATCATAAATTCAAATCATATTTAAGAACCAAATTTAGTGGTCAACTTTGAAATTTCAAGCCTTAATTTGAAATTATTAATATGATCTCTTTAGTTCATGAATTGATTAAATTCATGATGTTATAATAAAGTTATTACAATTAAATAGCTGTGGAACTATTTCAAACATTAAAAGTCTTTAAAATGCTGTTGGAGGTGTTAGAATCAGATTGTGCCAAGTCGGATGGTGCTTTCAAAAATTTTGTATACCTTTAGGTGGCATGTGCATTTACATGACCCACATAAATACCTTTATTTAATTCACATGACCCATGCAATCTCATGAATCATTTTAGTGATTCTAAGTTGCCCAATGTTGGTATGATGCCCCTTGGATGCTTTTATCGATCCTTGAAGGTCATAATATAGTTAACTAAATTTAGTAACCTATTTATCATATTTAGGAGTTAGTTTCTATTAATTATATGTATTATTATGATTATTTAGGTGTTTTGTGTATCTTCTATAGCTTAAAAGAACCTATTATAGGATAGCTTACATGCTGATGTAAGTATATTTCCATATATTATATGTCCCTTGTCCCATATTAAGTCATCGTACATTTAGTTACTTTCCATGTATTATACTAGCATATGTATACACTTGTTTGAAATACTATCGATATTATTTAATACTTCTATCCAAGCATGACTTTGAGAAAAGAGTAATTGATATGTATATGTTCTATTACCATGTTAAACACTTGGGGATTTTTTGAGTGTTTAAAACATAATAATGCACATTCATACGTCGGGTGGGATATAGACTTGTGAGGTCTATGAACATTGTACTTTTACCATATATTATATGTCCATTGTCCCATATATTACATTCTGAGGTAAGTACATTACCATATATTATATGTCCCTTGTCCCATATTATGACATTGTACTTTTAGTTACTTTCCATGTGTTATACTACTATATGTATACACTTGTTTGAAATACTATCGATATTATTTAATACTTCTATCCAAGCATGACTTTGAGAAAAGAGTAATTGATATGTAGATGTTCTATTGCCATGTTAAACACTTAGATATTTTGAGTTTTTAAAAGATAATAATGCACATTCATACTTTGGGTAGGATATAGACTTGTGAGGTCTATGGACATTATATACAAGGCTTGGATACACCATAAGAGTGCACAGGTTTGTGTTAATTCCCTTGTAAGTTATTTCATAACATACAAGTATATGAGTTTTTTGAAGCCTATGATAAAAGATTTTTCTTGGTGCTATTTCTTACAAACATGGTTCATGTAACCAATACTATTAAAGAAGATAAGAAAACCTATATGAGAATATTCAAACACTAGAATACAATATTTCAAGAATATAAGAACATGAGTAACTAAGATGACTTGGATTTTTGGGCTTTGATTTTCATGTCATGCATTATATAATTATATATTGTTGCCTTATTGATGATGTTATGATATTTATGAAGTTTTTAATAGTGCTTACGACCTTTTAATGTGTTCCCCAAATGAATAATGATTTGACGATTTAATGAGTTTTTCTAGAAATAATGAGGTTATGGCTTTTATTTAAATGTGTTTTATTCCTTTTGTTTAACCATAATATTATTTATTAGGCTTCTCACAACTTAACATATTATTTTGAAATGTGTTTAGATGAAGAGTCTTAGCTGAAGATTTGAAGATGGATCAAGCTTATGGATATTTAGAAGACTTATTCTCATTAGTATGTATTGAATAGTAATATGCAATTTACATTTGTTTATTGATTGAAGTTCAATCCACCGTATACTTGTCATTTAAAATTTAAAATTGTTAACATGTATTAGGAAGTGTCAACATAATTTCATTTTATATGATTAACATATTACTTTAAAGACTACTTCAAACTACACATATGATGGATGTTTTAAAGTATATTTTCTATATCGGTAAAAAGAGTATAATACATTGACATTATGGATGAAAAATATATTGTGTATCAAATAAATCGTTGCTATTTTTAAATAAAAGATAATGTTTTGGTGTCATGAAAAAAAAAATGTACACTGCTCTTGTAGATAAAAAATAAAGAATGTTGCTATTATGGATGAAAAAGTATAAGTTCATTCCCAAAATTTGGAAAACAAGTAAGGTACATATCTAATGGATAAAATAATATGAACATGTTGCTATTATGTATAAAAGGTGCATTGTGTTTATATATATATATATATATATATATATATATATATATATATATATATATATATATATATATATATAGTTTTGAAAATTATATATGTTTGTTTTTAACATTTATTTAGGTTTGAGACTTCCCATCCTTTATGGAAAGGGAGGTGAATGAACGAGAAGAACTGAAAACATGTATGGAAAGTGAACAGAAGAATGGCAAATGAATGAACTTCTAAGGTGATTTGCCAACCCACTCGACAACCCACGTAAGGGGCTATTTGGTAGAAATTGAATGATTCAGTACTGAACCATTAAGATGTCTAAATGATTCAAGTACCTAATGTTTCAATGCTATTTGGTAAGGATCCCTTGAATGAAGAAATTTACCATTATAAAATTCTGGACAATTCTCTATTGAATGAATTAATCATATTTGATAAAACATTTGAAGAAATTTGGTGAATTACTAAAAATTTACAAGACATCATCTAAAACATCAAAGTAAACACTATACTTATCTGTAAAAAACCATAGTAAAATCCAAATTAACCATAATACGTTGTAAACAATTTAATTTGCAACATTTGAAAATAATTGAATAACAATCTTATCACATATATTGGTCGTATATTTATTGCCTTCAGAGTCCCTTTTTCTTTCGTGTATGTTTTGTTCCTCGATTCATTTGTACTTCCCCAGTACACATGGTGTTCTTGAAATCCATAAATAACCGATTGTGGATATTGAATCTTCTTTTAAAATTATGGACTATAAAACAAGAAATCATTATGTCTCTTGTATTAGAAAAGAATAAGGAGCTATCTGTTTTTTGACCGGGGATATTTCCTTTAAAACACCATAAACACACTCAATAACATTTTGGAGTTGTGGGTAATCATGATTGGATCTTTCTTTATTAGTTAATACATGTTCTTACCCAAAACCGGATAGCGAATACCTTGTATTGTGGCATAGATGTTGGGTAGTCGATCCATTTAACAATTATTGTATGTATGCATGACTGGTCAATGTGGAATCGAATGGTTATCTCTTATCCTTTCTATTCTTTTTGATGCTAAAATCATCAAATATCAAGATATTATAATGAAAATTAAAATTTCATCGTTTGAACCTATATATTACTTGTCAAATAAATCAGAAAGTTACATTCACAACATAACATAGATTCCATAACATAATAATTTATAAAGTTCCATAACATACAATATCAATTCCATAACATAAACTTCTAAAACATAACATTTATAAAACCATAACACAAAACATCAATAACATAAGATGTACCCGAAATTCCCTAATGTTGAAACCAAGGCTCATAACAAACCATACATACGTCTAACGGTCCTAACCTAAGTCTCAAAATTATCCAGATTCAGACGCAAACAAAGTTTCCTAAGATCGAGGCTTTCCCCAAAAAGCAAAATTACAATATTGTATATTGGGTATTCTCTTCCCAATTCAAAGGTCTCCAATTTTTCCATACGAGCATCCACATAATCAACAACTATATTTTTCTATAAAAAACTTTGAAACCTTAGAAATTCATCCCCAATTTTTGTGATTTTTGAATGAATTATATATTTTTATTTTCTTTTTATTGATCGATTATTTGAACAAGCAGACGACTCATCAATTTCATATTGGGTTGCTCCATTTGAGTGAAATTGATATCCTCAACTTCATTTAAATTAAGATCAGGCAATTTCTTAAAAGGACGGAGAAGCTGAAAAGATTGTCCCCAACCATCAAGTCATATAGAAGTTCATCTGCAACAGTTAGGATGAGGTAGTGACATAGGTCTCAATGTTACCACTCATTTGTTTGACTATTAAAAAAATAGGTAACATATATAAGAATATTTCGATAATAATACTAGAAATGTATTATGATAACTTTCATTAATGAAAAACATTACCTTAATCTCCATTTGTCATTCTTCTTCTTCCAAATTAAACTTGTTCTTTATTAGATAATACACATTCCCTGTTTTGTTCATTAACTTCAACCAAGTTGCAAACTTGGATTTAAGATAGTTATAATGCTTTTTCATTTGCCTTTGAACTACTACAAAATCATGTCCTTTTTGTAGTCTTTCACCTACATTCTTCCATGAGATTCATTTTAAGCTACTCCCTTCTTGTGCAGTTACAATGATTTCATGTAAACAAGTTTCTACAAATGTTTTCTCAACAATTGGTGAGGACTGGGAGGACAATTTTTAGCCTTAGGATTAAAAAAATGGATGAGATTTAATTTTATTTTTCGTCAAAATATCACGAGATGATATGACATTTTGGTAATTATTTACAAGATTTTGACAAATTCCGTCGAATTTTAATGTTTGGAAGGTTAAAATGGAAAAAGGATATAAGAAAAAAAAATCAAAAATCAAAAATAGGACCACACATGCGCCTAAACATTCCGCCTCATTTTTTATTCTCTCTCTCTCTCTGCCATGTGTCGCCCAATCATTGGCTGAACTTTTATTTTTTTCACCAATTTTATTTTTTGGCTATAACTTTTTTTTTTTAGAAAAAAATTCTGAAAAAAACCAAAATTCTTAAAATTTAATTATCTAAAAAATAAGCATAATCATGAAATTTTGAAAAAAAACATTTTTTATTTTTTATTTTTATAAAAAAACCCAGAAAAAAATTATTTCTTAGTTTTTGAAGTGTTCATATTTTAGCTTTAAGAAATATTTGTTTTTATAAAAAATAACGAATTTTTTTATCCAATTTCAGAAAAGTTAATGATAGAGTTTTTCGTAATACTATTTTAATGAATTGTAAAAGAAAATTTTAAAAAATATTATTGTTAAGGATACAAATATTTTGTTTAAATGATTCTAATTTTTTATAAAAAACAAGATGTGAAAATTTTCAGTATTCAAATTATATCATATCTTATGAACTTATTGAGATGAAATTTTAAAAAAGAAGGTTTTTTAGATATCAAACTTTATTTTAAAAGTTTACAAGTTTTATAAAAAAATGTTGAACATAATATGATCCAAAATGAGATGATTCAAAACATTTATGATTTAAAAAAGTTATAATTCAACCTTTTATGATAATTAATTTGTTATGATCTAAAAATATTTTGATTCAAATATTTTATGATCCAAAATTTGTTAGAACAAAAAAAATTATTTAATTGAATATATAATTGATCGAAAATCATTTGATTAAAAAATGATATGATCCAAAATACTCTTATTCAAAATGTTTTGATCCAAAAACTATATGATCCAAAATACTCTTATTCAAAATATTTTGATCCAAAAACTATATGATCCAAAATTATATGATCCAAAAATCGTATGACTTGAAAATATTATGATGCTTAATTGATTTTATGATTCAAAACTTTTATAATTGTTAAACATTAAAAACTAGAACGTATATTTAGTTTTAAAAACATAAAAAAGTTAGAAAAATGAAAAACAAAATAACATTAGTAACTTCAAATATATAGCAAAAACATTAAAAAATAAATAATAAACATAATATAAAATAAAACGAAAAAATAAAATAAGATAAGTGAAAACCGAGTATATATGTTTTTTAATTAAAATTTTAAAAAAGTACAATCAATGAAATTAAAGTGGAAAACTCACTTAAATGACGTTCCATGACATTGCTCGCACGTGATTAAATCTTCGGGGTCCATTTTACGTTTCACGGACGTGCGTCGTATGCGAACGCGTCACGTCCAAGTATTGAGTTTGACGTTTGTGCCCTTAACGAAGTGGGTGGTGGAGAATTGTCCTTACAGTCCTTACCATTTTTTTAGTCATCACCGGATCCACATTTTATATATATATATATATATATATATATATATATATATATATATATATATATATATATATATATATATATATATATATATATATATATATGTGTTGGATTAGGTGTCTAAGCCATGACTAATAATTAGTATTTACCTAATTAATAGAAGCACAGTCCATTTGGGTTGCCCTCATGGCTGGAGGTTTGGTAGGAAATTCGATAGAGAGAAAGGTTGATTTATTATGGGATTAATAAATCAACAGGAATTAAATATATGGTTTATTAATATATTAAAGTGATAATATATTAATTAGAAACTATATTAATTAATTAGGAATTAATCCAGAATTAATTGGATTTAATTTGGGGATTAAATTAATTAATTAAAGGTGCAGGGACTAAAACTGTAATTATTCAATAGTTGAGTAAGTGGCAGTATGACAGTGACCAGTGGAAGTCGAAATCCATATATGGAAATATATGAATTTCGAAATTGATAATAGAGGATAAATAGGAGTTTGAATTATAAGATAAAAGGTTTATCTTATTTGAATTCAAAAGGGTTTATCTCTAAGGCTTATCAGTTAATCATCTGGAAACTATAAATAGGGATCCCTGGCACCACATATGAATTCGCCACTTTCAAAGAACCCTCTCAAGAATTCGATTTCCATATTCCTCCAGTTTGGGTGTGACTTCCATTTGAGGCAGGATAATTTTGCTGCTCAGCTTCAAGAAATAAAGGTTGGTTTTTTCTGTTTAATCTTTAGTTTCTTTTTCTGGCCTCTAGGTTTTTGTTATATGTTCAATTAGAAGAAAACATAGATCCTTATAGGTTGCATGTGAACTTAGGTTATTTAGTTCATGGATTGCTTAAAACCTTTCAGTGGTATCAGAGCCTGTTTTGTTTTCTTGTTGAATTGCTATAACTGTTTTAGGGTTTAAAGCCTATAAACCCTAATATATGTTGAAATCGATTTTTAGGATTAGGGTTTTGGAAACCCTAATCCCCCCCCTTTGTAAATTTCGAAATATGCCTTTAGGGTTTTAGAAGGTTTTCTATTTTTGGTAACTTTATTTGTTAATTAAATGGATAACCTTAAACCTTTTGTTTGAAATCGAAATTTAGGGGTTTAAGGATAGGTTTTAATTAATTTGATTAATTTGGATAAACCTATCTTCATTTGAATTAATTTAATTAAATGTTAATTAAAAGATAATTCAAAAGGGATTTAAATTAATTTAAAATTTCGAAAAATTAATAGAAAAATCCAGAAAATTATTTTAAAATGCTTAAAATATTTAGATTTAATTAATTTAATTAATTGGTAATTAAAATTGATTAAATCGATTATAAGGTTTAATTTAATTCAAAATTTAATTGTTAAATTTGGTAAAATTAAAAGATAAACCTTAAATATTTTAAAGGGTTTTAAAATATATCTTATATATGTTATTAAAAGTTAATACTATATATATGAGATAAATTTGGTCAGTCAATTCAATAGTAGGCCTCATTCACGAAGCTGGTCTATAAAGTGGGTATAAGGAGACTGCCTATAAAATGGTAGTCTAATGGGTGAACACTCTCACCCACCGCTCGCCTGATCAGTGGAGGGTCGTTAGCCGAACAGTTTTGACAAGGACCACTTAATCATTAAAAGTATAATGATCAAAGTACTAGAACCTTACACAAAATCCCAATCTAGTTACTTTAGGAAAAATGTGAATTTGATGCTACCCCATGAAATTGCACATTGCACTTTATGAAACGTTGGTGGAGCGTGTGTGGTTTACCGGCACACCAATGGGGGTTCATAAAGAGTAGCAATGGGTGTCTCGGGTGTTATCATTGTTGATGGAGCGTGTGTGGTTTACCGGCACATCAATTTGAGATGATAATGGATCCCGAGAGCACCAAGCTAATTTGCATGGTTATTCACACCCGGTTTGTGATCCTCGGCATCCCAGTCACAAACGGTGGGGCATATCCGAGATTAAACATGCTATTGAACAGTTCAATAAATCTCATAAGAAACTAGGAATTCCATTAATAATAAGATTATTTTTCCGCGGTGGAATCGGCTGAATCGTCATTCGCCTACCTTTATAAAATTTGCTTATAGATTACGGCATCCCTCTTCTATGTTGCAAATTGTTATAGTTGGATCCTAGCCTTATTTTATATTGGGTTATTATAAGGACCGACAAGTATCTAATTAAACTTACCTTCTTTTATAGATGTCTTCTGCTGATCAATCCGCTCCCCAATCAAACTCCAGTGTTCCCTCTATCCTCTCACTGTGTTCCAAGGTTCAATTGAACGGGACAAACTACAATGACTGGATTAGAAACATCAAGATGGCTCTGAGGTATGAGAACAAAGAGTATGTTCTCGAGACCGAGCTTGTCGATGTCGACCCCGAAACTGCTACTCCCGAGGAAATTGCCTCGTACCAAAAACATTCTGATGATGCGACCAAAGTGGCCTGCATCATGATTGCCACAATGAACCCCGAATTGCAGAGAATATATGAAGACTACTGGCCCTATGAGATGCACCGTGAGCTTGCGGAAAAGTTCCGTAAGCAAGAGCGCATCGAAAGGTGCGAAGTGGTCAAGGACTTCACGAACAGCAAGCCTAAAGATGGAGAGTCCATCTGTGCCCATGTGCAAAGAATGCAAGGTTACGTGGAGCGGCTTAGAAAGCTTGCGATGCCTGTACCGGAGGAGTTGGCCGTTGACATAGTGCTTAACTCCCTACCGAGTTCTTATGACCAGTTCAGGCTGGCTTATCATTTGAACAACAATCAGGCTAACCTGACTGAGTTGCATCGCATGCTTCGAGTTGCTGAAGACGGGATGAAGGGTAAAAGTGTACCCTCGGTTAATCAGCCCGTCCTAGCCATTGGAAGTGGCAGAGGAAAGAAAAGGAAGGGCCCTCCTAAGCAAAATTGGAGGGAAAAGGTTCAGGTCGGGTCATCCAACAATGGCTCGAGAACCAAGTCTTCCCAAATTCCTTGCGTAGCCAACCCCGATGAAGCCAACTGTTTTTACTGCAAAGAGAAGGGCCATTGGAAGAGAAGCTGCCCCAAATACTTGCAGGATGTCAAGGATGGGAAAGTAAAGCCATCGACAGCAGGTATATACACTATCTCTAAAAACTCACCATCTTCTAATTCTTGGGTCCTTGATACAGGATGTGGTTTTCACATTTGTTCTGATATGCAGGGCCTAAAGGAAAGCAGGGAGGTGGAGCACGGTAGACTGAACTTGATCATGGGCAATAGGAGATCGTCCCCTGTTACCAAGATTGGAGTTTATAGTTTAGTGCTTAGTAGTGAAGTTTGTATAGATTTATTAGATTGTTGCTATTCGCCAGAAATGGCAAGGAATATTATTTCATTTCACGCATTATTCAGACAAGGATTTCATTTTTCTTTTGATAATAATATTGGATCTATTTCTGTTTTCAAAAATGGTATTTTGAATTTTACTGCTTATCCTTGTGATGGTGTGTATGAAACCGTGAAATGTGTTGACAATCTAGGACAAAGTGTAAATTATATTGATTCTACTAGTGATGTGGAAAAGGCATGTCTGTGGCATAGTCGGCTAGGGCACATCAGCAAGAAACGCATCGCCCAACTCCAAAAGGATGGAGTGTTGGAATCATTCGACCTCAAGTCGGATGATGTATGCGAATCTTGTCTGTTGGGCAAGATGACTAAATCACCTTTCAAAGGGTCTTTTGAAAGAGGTGAGGGTCTGTTGGACATCATTCACACGGATGTGTGTGGTCCATTCAGATCAACCACAAAGGATGGCACGCGGTTCTACGTAACTTTTACCGACGATTTTAGTAGATACGGTTATATCTACTTAATCAAGCACAAGTCGGACACCTTTGAAAAGTTCAAAGAGTTTAAGAACGAAGTAGAAAATCAATTGGGCAGGAAGATAAAGATGCTCAGATCCGACAGAGGCGGAGAGTATCTAAGTATCGAGTTCCTAGACTATCTAAAGGAATGCGGAATAGTTTCGCAGTTGACACCTCCTAGGACACCACAGTTGAACGGTGTTGCAGAGAGGCGCAACCGAACCCTGTTGGACATGGTTCGTTCCATGATGAGTCGAGCTTCACTTCCCATTCACTTCTGGGGGTATGCCTTAGAGACTGCCGCCCATATCCTCAATCTTGTCCCAACTAAGAAGGTTGCAAAAACACCTCATGAGATGTGGACGGGGAAAGCTCCCTCGTTGGCACATATCAAGGTCTGGGGTTGTGAGGCTTTCGTTAGACGAGAGACTCAAGACAAACTCGCAGACAGAAGCGAAAGGTGTTTCTTCATTGGTTATCCCAAACAGTCCTTTGGATATCTATTCTACAGACCGAGCGAGGACGTGGTCTTTGTAGCTAGACGAGCGGTCTTTCGAGAGAGAGAGCTCGTATTCAAAGAGGACAGTGGGAGTACCATTGATCTGGAAGAAATTCAAGAGTCATCGGATGACGCAACCTTAGGAGAAACTAGCAACCAACATGAGGAAGAAGTTCCTGTTGGTCCGACAGATGTATCCTTACCTCTTAGACGTTCTGGTAGGGTTAGCATGCCACCCGAGTTTTATGGGTTCCATATAACTTCGGATGGGGACACGTTTGTCAGTGATAGGACACTGATAAATTTGGATGAACCTGCTAACTACCAGGAAGCAGTGGCGGGCCCTGAGTCTGCCAAGTGGAAAGAGGCCATGGATAGCGAGATCAAGTCCATGTATGACAATCAAGTTTGGAACTTGGTTGACAATGTACCGGGTCGAAAGACAGTCGGGTGCAAATGGATCTTCAAGAAGAAGACCGACATGGACGGAAAGGTACACACTTTCAAGGCAAGACTGGTTGCGAAGGGCTTTACTCAAACCCCAGGGGTTGACTATGACGAGACCTTCTCACCAGTAGCTAAGATAAAATCTATTAGGATTATGCTGGCCATAGCTGCATTTCATGACTATGAAATTTGGCAGATGGACGTCAAAACCGCTTTCCTTAATGGGAAGTTGACTGAGGATGTTTACATGAATCAGCCAGAGGGTTTTGTCGATGCAAAGTATCCTAATAAGGTGTGTAAGCTTGAGAGATCAATCTACGGATTGAAGCAAGCTTCTCGCAGCTGGAATCTTTGTTTCCATGAGAAAGTCAAAGAGTTTGGCTTTTCTAGGAGCGAGGATGAGTCCTGCGTATATGTCAAGGCTAGTGGGAGTATAGTCACCTTTCTGGTGCTGTATGTCGATGACATACTGCTCATGGGAAACGATATTCCAACCTTGCAAGATGTCAAGGCTTGGCTTGGGAAATGTTTCGCCATGAAGGACCTAGGAGAGGCTGCCTATATTCTTGGGATTAGAATATTGAGAGATAGGAAGAAAAGACTAATTGGACTTAGTCAGGGTACATACTTGGAAAAGGTACTAAAGAGGTTTAGTATGGAAAATTCCAAGAAGGGAGAGCTACCTATCCAAAGTAATGCGAAGCTGAGTAAGACTCAAAGTCCGAGTACAGACGAGGAAATAGCTGAGATGAGTCGAGTACCATACGCTTCGGCTGTGGGATCGATCATGTACGCTATGACGTGTACTCGCCCTGATGTGGCTTTTGCCTTGAGCATGGTCAGTCGGTACCAGGGTAACCCTGGAAGGGCGCATTGGATAGCTGTGAAAAATATACTCAAGTACCTGCGAAGGACCAAGAACATGGTGTTAGTCCTCGGTGGCAGTGATACCTTGAGAGTTGAAGGATATACAGATGCCAGCTTTCAGACGGACAGAGACAGTGGTCGGTCTCAGTCGGGCTGGGTATTCCTCTTGAACGGTGGAGCAGTGACTTGGAAAAGTTCCAAGCAAGAAACAGTGGCTGATTCTACGTGCGAATCAGAGTACATAGCAGCAAGTGAAGCGTCAAAGGAAGCGGCTTGGCTGAAGAACTTTATCGGTGACCTTGGAGTAGTCCCGAGTATTCAGGAGCCCTTGGAACTGTTCTGCGATAACGAAGGTGCGGTCGCCTTGACAAAGGAACCGCGAGACCATGGAAAGTCCAGGCATATCGACAGAAAGTACCACTACATCAGACATAGGGTAGAAGAAGGTCACCTCCTGGTAAAGAGGGTATCATCGGAAGATAATCCTGCAGATCCCTTGACAAAGGCTCTGAGTAGGATTAAGCATAATCAGCATGCTAGGAGCATTGGATTAAGAGATGATATAAGTTTTAGTAATTAGATAGGTTTCGAAACTTGTAACAATGTATTGTATTTGACTCTTGTGATTTAATAATAGAGATTTATTATGGTTTACTACTCTTGTCAATACTTTATCATTGTGTTTCATTTTGCATGTTTTACTTCCTGAATAATTGGATTATTCAAATATCCACAGTCGATTACACTTTAAGGGAGTAAGTGTGAAGTAAGACTGTCATGAATTGGTAATAGATTGTCTAAGGGGTTAGACATTGCAATTGGATTGCTGAACCATTCGTGAGTACTTGGAAATGGAGATTTGAGTATTGGATAAACCCGCGCTCAATGGATTGCTTCATGGATTACATCACGAGCAATATTGAGACGATAATATCTTTTGATCTTTAAGCTAAGACATATGAGTTATGATTTACTAAGACAGTTGTTCATTGATAATACGAAAACGCATCGGTAACTCGGTGTTATAAAACGTATTGTTGTGAGTGATTTGTCCGGTAAAAGACATAAGTATATGAGTTGAAGTTTATTCGTCCCTTGACCCTAACGGGGAACAGATATCTGTAGGCCTCTCGATGATTTTGAAGTTGACTAAAATGGTTGGCCAACCGGGACTAAATTGATAGTCTGAGAGTCATATGCAAATCGGAAATCGAGGAACAGTGATTCAGACCAGATTGATTTTATCCATGTCTTGAGTCTGAAAAATATCTTGTTGGACGGAGGATCATCTGATCACTTATCTATGGACAGGACTGATTAGATCAGAGTTTGGCATTGGTTTCTAGGAAGCTACAAGTGCTGGTTAATTAGAGGCTAAATTGGTAATTATAGTCATAGACTTATCCAAGTGGGAGACTGTTGGATTAGGTGTCTAAGCCATGACTAATAATTAGTATTTACCTAATTAATAGAAGCACAGTCCATTTGGGTTGCCCTCATGGCTGGAGGTTTGGTAGGAAATTCGATAGAGAGAAAGGTTGATTTATTATGGGATTAATAAATCAACAGGAATTAAATATATGGTTTATTAATATATTAAAGTGATAATATATTAATTAGAAACTATATTAATTAATTAGGAATTAATCCAGAATTAATTGGATTTAATTTGGGGATTAAATTAATTAATTAAAGGTGCAGGGACTAAAACTGTAATTATTCAATAGTTGAGTAAGTGGCAGTATGACAGTGACCAGTGGAAGTCGAAATCCATATATGGAAATATATGAATTTCGAAATTGATAATAGAGGATAAATAGGAGTTTGAATTATAAGATAAAAGGTTTATCTTATTTGAATTCAAAAGGGTTTATCTCTAAGGCTTATCAGTTAATCATCTGGAAACTATAAATAGGGATCCCTGGCACCACATATGAATTCGCCACTTTCAAAGAACCCTCTCAAGAATTCGATTTCCATATTCCTCCAGTTTGGGTGTGACTTCCATTTGAGGCAGGATAATTTTGCTGCTCAGCTTCAAGAAATAAAGGTTGGTTTTTTCTGTTTAATCTTTAGTTTCTTTTTCTGGCCTCTAGGTTTTTGTTATATGTTCAATTAGAAGAAAACATAGATCCTTATAGGTTGCATGTGAACTTAGGTTATTTAGTTCATGGATTGCTTAAAACCTTTCAATATGTGTGTGTGTGTGTGTGTATATATATATATATATATATATATATATATATATATATATATATATATATATATATATATATATATATATATATATATATATATAAGTAGAAGTTTAAATGAGACCATGTAAATTTTGTGAGACGGGAGACTCAATCCTAGCCACTTATTTTGGAGATCAAAAACTAAAAAAAAAACTAAAATAGACTAAAAAAATGAGAATTTAAAAAAAAAATCTAATTATTTTCGATATTTATTTTATCTAAAAAATATAAAAACAAATAAAAAAATTCGAAAAAAATATAGAAAAATAAAAAAAAAATTCACTAGAATGTTGAATATTCTAGTAGAATATTACACAGGATAATGTAATATTCTACTAGAATATGAAAAAACGCTAAATTTTTTTTATTATTTTTTATTTTTAAAAATTTTTATTTATTTATTTTTTAATACAAAAATGACGAAAATAATAAATAAATATATTTTTTTCAATTTTTTCATTTATTTTGTATTTTTTTATTTTTTTGTTTTACACCCAAAATGAGTGGTTTGGAATGCGTCTCCCGGTCTCACGAAATATAATGGTCTCATACTCTCATATGAACTTAATCATATATATATATATATATATATATATATATATATATATATATATATATATATATATATATATATATATATATACATATATATATATATATATATATATATATATATATATATATATATATATATATATATATATATATATATATATATATATATAATTCATCACTTTCCTTGCCTTTAAAGCACTATTTTCCACCCTCCCTCTCTCTCTCTCTCTCTCTCTCTCTCTCTCTCTCTCTCTCTCTCTCTCTCTCTCTCTCTCTCTCTCTCTCTCTCTCCATTTTCAGGTTTCTTGAATGTCCAGAGAAAGGTACATCAATCTCAATCTCTATATTCAACTCCTTCAAGCAGATTAACAGATCTCAATCTACTAATTACCCTAAAAAATACAGTGATCCAAGCAAAGTTACATTCTTGATCACCGTTTGACCTTTTTCAGAAACCAATCAGAACAACCATCCTCTATCATGTTCTGTATGGTTTCCTAATTCTGGTTTTCATGGTGGTGGTGTTAGGGAATTCTATGATGATGCCGGGAAGAGGATAAAGAGAGAGATCGATGCGTATATAAACACCACCACGATGGGACATATGGGGAGGAGACAGTTACTGATTCCGGCGCCAGGGACTTTGAACACGATCACACCTTGCGCTGCGTGTAAGCTTCTGCGGAGAAGATGTGCAGAAGAGTGTCCATTTTCACCGTATTTCTCACCTCATGAACCTCATAAGTTTGCTGCTGTTCACAAAATCTTTGGTGCTAGCAACGTCTCTAAGTTGCTCATGGTATGCTCTTTACATCTGTTTAAGGAGTTAATTAATTAAACTTATTGAAAAAAACTTAAGAGTCTCGAGTTTGAATTTTCTCTTTCGGTATTTTATGTATCAGTACTCGTCGGGCAAGTTGTAACAAAAGTTTCCCTTAGGTGGGGTTTTTAGGTCTCTCTTTAAGTTTTTTGACCCGACTCTTTTCTTCCTCATCTTTTTCTCAAAAAAAACTAGGAACTAAGAAAATAACGCATGTAAACATCGAGTTTTAACATGTAAGTATTAAATTTACGTACTTGGTCGGATACTAGTTGGACCAAAGATTGCTAATTTTTCTTCCCATTCTTTTTCATGAAAAACAGCTAAAAAACAAAGAAAATACACACTGTGTGTATAAGTCTTAAATAGACAACCATTAGTTTCAAAGACTCGGATTCGATACTAAACGCCGAATATTGCTAGTTTTCCTTCCTTTCTTATTGTTTAAAGGTCGACCAGAATAAAGAAAATACACAATATATTTTCGTTAACAGCTGAGTTTAAATACATAACCATAACATTTAAAGACTTGGTTGGATACTGATTACAGTTAGACTTTTGTTTCATTTCTTTTTATTTCAAAAACCAATAAAATACATACATCCTGTTAACATTGAGTTCTAAACATACAACCATTAGATTCAAAGACTTTTGTTAGATACTAATCAGGCTGAGAATTGCTGGTTTTCCTTCCCTTTCTTTTTCCTGGAAAAACGACTGTAATTAAAGAAATACAAACGTCTTGTTATCAGTAAGTTTTAAAACAATTACTTCTCATTCTTTTTCTTAAAAGAAAATTAATTATATACTAGAATTAGAGAAAAAAACACACGTTTTGTTAAAAGTGAGTCTCAAACATATAAGTTATAACCACTAGATTCTGCGACTCGGGTTAGATTATACGTCAAAAATTGCTAGTTTTTCTCTAAAAGATCACTAGCTCTTGTCAACACCATATTCACCACTAGGTTTAGTGGCTCTAATAAGAGTTAAACCAAAATATTGTTCGTTTTCCTTGTCTTTCTAGTTTCTATTAATAATATTGCTAAGAAGCCACATAGACTGTGAACTAATTTACCATCCGTCAGTTGAGGCATTCCTTAGTAATTTAACGAGCAATACACAAGAATAAGTTTCAACGAGTGAAAGCAGCTCGACTAGATGAACCTTTTTTATTTCATTAAATTAGGGTTTATATCCACAGTTCTTATATTTTCATTTGATTTTTTTAGGAGGTGCCTGAAAGTCAAAGAGCAGATGCAGCAAACAGTTTAGTATATGAAGCAAATGTGAGGCTAAGAGATCCAATCTATGGCTGCATGGGTGCAATTTCTGCATTACAACAACAAATTCAATCTCTGCAAGCTGATCTCAATGCAGTTCGGGCTGAAATTTTGAGATATAAGTACAGAGAAGCTGCTGCAAGTACTCATGACATCAACATTATTGCCTCTACTTTGGTTTCATCGGTCCCCATAACCGCAGGTCAGCTGTCAACCATCCTAGCGCCGCCCACACCGCCACCACCACAGCCGTCCATAGTCATCTCGTCATCATCATCATCGTCATCTTCATCTTCTTCATCATCGTCGGTTCATCTTTACGGCATCCCTTCTAGCACTTCTGGTTATAGTACAAGTACCATTCCTAATAATAATGTATCAAGTTACTTTGCTTGATCATATGAAACCCTAGTTTATTTTTTTTCTTTTGCTTTAATTTTGTTTTGTATGAGTTATAAAAAGATAACAAAATGATTTAACTTAATTAGTAGAGTATAAATAATTTTGTGATTCACTCTTTTTTGGGGAATTGAACAAGATTTTGGATCTTGATGTTCTTATCCTCTAATAAGTTTAATCTCGTTACACTGCGAAAAAAGTGGTAAATTACTGGTAATGTTGCCACTTTGATACACGTAATGACTAATCTTTACGTGCAAACAAATTATATCGAATAGAAAAAGATAACAGCGGTCAAACAGTCTAAATTTGGTTTAGTTTGCGTATTTCAGCAGAGTACTTGATAATTCTATGTTCAAATGAAATGGCCTAACCAGACCTAAAAAGATAAAAAAATATAAGTTTTAGGATATAAATTATTGTTAAATTAGACGGTCGAAATTTTGTGAAACCGAAACACAGCAATCCTAGTCATTCATTTTGAATATCAAAAAAAAAAAAAATTAAATAGACAAAAATAATGAGAATTTTTTATTGAAATTCTTTTTAATAATTTTCGCTACTTTTTCTATCTAAAAAATTTTAATAAATCAAAAATCAAAAAAGACCTGGAAAAATCAAAAAATATTCTAGTGAAATGTTGTATATTTTAATAAAATATTACACATATAGTGTAATATTCTATTAGAATATGACATAAAAGCTACTTTTTATTTTTATTATTTTTTTAAATAAAAAAATAACGAAAATAATAAATAAATAAATATTTTTTCAAATTTTTTCATTTATTTTGCATTTTTTATTTTCTTTTTGTTTACACCCAAAATAAATCGCTAGAATTGCGTTTCTGCGTCTCACAAAATATCACCGTTATATATATATATATATATATATATATATATATATATATATATATATATATATATATATATATATATATATATATATATATATATATATATATATATATATATATATATATATATAAGTTTATACGAGACAATGAGAATTTGTGATACATGAAAATACAATCTTAGTCAACTATTTCAAGTGTCAAAAAATAAAAAATAAAATATGGAAAATAAATGAAAAATATTGAAATAAAAATATTTTATTATTTTTGTTATTCTTTTATCCAAAAAGATTAATGTTTTTAAATATTCTGTGTAATATTCTAATAAAATATTACACGTATGACTAATATTATATTGGAATTACATGTCTGATAATATATAACAAGAGCAATATTCTAATAAAATAATATATTGTGACGTTGATTTTTTTTGAGAAAAAAATGGATAAATAAAGAGAGAAAATTATTAATTTTTTTATTTTGCATTATATATAACAGAAATCCAATAAGAAGGAACAGTTTCGGTGCCACGGTCAAGAAGTCCTTCATTTACATGTTGTTAACCGAACAACCAAAATAAATTATTACATAATGCAAACAAAAACATAATTTGCAACCCCCTCTCCTCGAAAAAGCACATCGATGATTCATTTTTGTAATAGGTTGCTAAAATTTTCCGAAAATTGAATCTTAAATTGCTATAGTAAAAATAAATAATTGAGTTTTCAAGTGGAGGGGGGTTATTAATTATGTTTTTTTTTCATCATCTAATGATTTGTTTTGTTGGTTCGTCAAAAAATATGCAAATAAAGAACTTATTACCCATACTTGAATAACTACATTCGATGTTAGAGGAGTAACCATATGTATTTTCTTATCTAATAAAAATCAATTTTGACTGTAGATTTTCCTAATCGAATGACTAAAAATGGTCTCATATTCTCACAATATTAATGATTTTCATTTGAACCTAACTTTTATATATATATATATATATATATATATATATATATATATATATATATATATATATATATATATATATATATATATATATATATATATATATATATATATATATATATATATATACATTCAGAAAAAGTTAGGTAAAAAGAAGAGTTTATAAGCTAACATATAAATTAAAATAACTTAAACATACCATTAAAATAACTTAAAACGGTATGTTGAAAATGAGGTCTTTATAATTAATTAATGAATATACTAAAGAATTCTAAAAGAACTTTATAAAAACATATAAAATCTAGTCTAGGTAGTTTTATAATAATATAACATACAAGATATTTTTTGCCTTCCTAAACATTACAACTCAAAATATAAAATAACTTATAGGCTATATTGACACGCCGAATATAGACTAAACAATACTAAAAGTTAATAAGATACCATGCCAAAAACATTACAAAAGCTAATCGAAAATAAAAGAACTAACCCCAATCAAACCACTCTAAATTAGAAAATTAATATTACTTAAGAAAACAAATTATATGGTAATCTTAATTTATATCTTACGGATTCTTTTTATTCTATCCGTATATACAAAAAAGAAAAGCATGATAGTCTAGAAAGACAAAAACTAAAATAAGATTGAAGTCATAAATGTGTGTGTAAAGGAAGTTGAGGGCGAAGGGGGCAGAATACCATTTGTCTCCCCAACGTGTGCGAAGGCTTTAATTGCATCTCACGTCCTCTTATTTAATTTGGCTCTAATATATGCCGTTCTAAATATATAAATATATGGTCCTACTACTAGTACATCTCATTTTCACTTTTCTTGCCCCTCTAATATATATATATATATATATATATATATATATATATATATATATATATATATATATATATATATATATATATATATATATATATATATATATATATATATATATATAGATGTAGGTTATATATGGAGGCTAAATATTGTGTGAGTGTATGAGTGATTCTGGGCCAATCAAGATATAAGGGTAATTCAGGAACTTTATATATAATAATTATAATTTATATTAATTAATTAATTGAGTTACCCAAATTAAAAGGCTACAATTAAGGAATGAAACCTAGAAATTCCTATTAATACGTATTGTGGTTCACCGGAGATGAATTACGATCACAGACACACTCATCGTCTTCAACCTCATCACTGATCTCACAATCGCCAAAGCAGTCACCATCTTCAACCTCATCCCTGATCTCACCCCTCATCGTCTTCAACCAGATCCAAATATTGTTCTAACCCTACACCAGCCGTCATCACCATCGTCTACACAAACCGTTGGCTTCAACCCAGGTTACTCCATTCACCGATTCTCTCTTTCTACTCCATTCTCCGATTCTCTCTTTCTCTATCTCAAAGACCTGGATTGACCCATGGATGCTCGACCCCCTGATCGTCCTTCTGAGCTTGTGCCGCCTCCGGTTGCGTATTTGTCTCCTCAACCCCTTAGTTTATGACGATAAGAACCAGGGAAAACAAAGAAGCCTTAAACCGATGATGAAAAAACGTAATCAACACAAACAGGTGTTATCAGGTAGGGATGAGTATGATGATTTTCTTCTGCGATTTCTCTACTTGACCCTCATGACTTTGTTGATTTCTTTTTTTTCGTTGATTCTTTTTTGGCAAATTAATCGTATTTATCTGTTTTGTTGAATTGCTTCACCGGAGGAAGAAGACACTCTATTAAAAAAGAAACTGAATGAATTTGGAGAAGTTCTAGACATTTATTGATTCTTTTTTTTGTGTATTGGTTTGTAGGATGGATATGTTGTAATTGCCTCAGATTGTCCTGGTGAGTATCCCATAAATTGGCTTTACTATTGACTAATTTTTATAACATTATGTGTTTACAAATCTGTGACATTTATGTTTTGTACTATCTGTTTTGTATTATCGAATCTATCTTTCAAGCTCTGCTCTCGACTCTTGATCCATGTTCTATATTTTCAAAATGTGAATATTGTACATTATGCATATCAGGTGTTTGTGAAAATGATTGTGAGGCATTTCCATTTCTAGGTTCAAAGTTTATCAAACTCTCGCTTTTTTATTATATTTTCTACTGCTTCTTGAGCTTCAAATTCCTTGGTATCAAACTAATAATCTTCATTCACGTTTGGTTTCGTGTTTTCAGGTTTGAGAGTCCTTACTTAAGGACCGAATAATGTTTATTGTTCGTTGGTAGATTCTTTAAGAATGAATGACTGAAACTAGAGCATCCTTCAAAAATGCTTATATTCTTTGAGAATGACAGGCCAAACTGGAGAATTCTCCAAGAATGGTTATATTCTTTGAGAATGGTAGTTTTATTATGTCAAATGAAGTGTATTCATTTAACAATTAAGTGTATTATTAAAGAATTTGCGAATGTATATTTCTATTCTTTTAGAATGTAGTTGTCAAATGAATGTATATTTATATTCTTTCAGAATGTAGTTGTCAAATGAATGTATATTTCTATTCTTTCAGAATGTAGTTGTCAAATGAATGTATATTTCTATTCTTTCAAAATGTAGTTGTCATTATGTTTTATACATTTGATATAAAAATACTCATATTCTTTAAGAATGACAGTCTAATTCTTCGAGAATGAAAATGGTAATAATAGAACTTGAATTATATCCGTAAAAATAGTTCAAATTAATCTCCAGGAAATCAAAATCAAATTTGAATTTTCAAAAATGTAAATTTTAAATTTTGATATGGAAATTTCCTTGAAATATGGTTTATATATATCCTAGAATCCGAAATTTCCTTATATATATTTTCAACAAAATGTCCAATTTACCCTTTTTGATTTTATTTAATTAAAAATAATTATTATTTTTTCAATTAATTACGATCATGTCATCATCATCTTAACCATTCATTCTTTTTATCTAATGGCTGATATTGTCTCACACGATCACACAATATTTGTGTTCCACATTTGATACTAACTATATATATATATATATATATATATATATATATATATATATATATATATATATATATATATATATAGAGAGAGAGAGAGCGAGAGAGAGAGAGAGAGAGAATATGTTCAAATTTGAACAATTAAAATAGTGAGAACGCGAGAACAGATATCAGCCATTTCAATCACAAGATCAAGGGTTGTAATAATTGTGTTGTTTATGTAAATACTAAAAATTTGAGGTATTATTATGCAATTTAAATAATCAGACAAGGGTATCATAGGTATTTTGATATTTTTTTAATTAATGTTTCCTTAATATTCATGGTTTAATTTTGGTATTATCTTAGCAGCTACGTTATCTATTCTTATTCCATCCACAATCCTGAACAATCATCTTCATAAATTGATTGATATAGCGAAGAACAAGTCGTAGATACTGCAACAAAATTTCCAAATCAAAGTTCCTCTTGGTAAATAGTGATAGATTCCGAAGAACACAAAGAAGTTTCATCTGTAAAGAATTCTAAATCACCCGACATTACTAGAGGCAAGCTATTTTTTTAGATCATCAAAACTTATATTTTTTATCTTTTACTCATTGATGATATCGGGTTTAACATGTTAATCTCGATTTTGGTTGTAAAGCATCCGACATTCCGTATTGATAACCCTTGTATTTGGTGTATTCAAGTTCGTATTTGTGTTTTAAGTTTAAAATATTTTCATCAAATATCTTAATCTATTAAGTCGATGAATTAATTCAGGGTTTTATTGTACGTAATAATTGTAATATAAATTGTTAATATATATGATTCCTTGTTAATTCTTGATGATTGTATTCATCGATGAACACAGTCAAATGGGGCAATCTTTTTTTCCTAATTCAGTTAATATATGATGGATTGTTAATATTCAAGCGTGTGTATTCATCGATGATGTACTTTTTAGTATTCGAGCCTGTGTATATATTTATCAATACATTTAATTTATGATGAATTTTGCATGTATGATGACTGTATTCACCGGGTAAATACGGTTAAATCTTTTTGCATATATTTTTTTGGCTGAATATTCATCTATGAATACTTTAAAAACATCATGAATATAAAGTAACCTTGCAAGACGTTTTTACATCCTTAGTTTTATTCAAATGGTTAATCATAACTATATGCAATTCATCAACCAATTGCACACTCTCTAACGAACAATTCCAAGTTCCTTTATATATTTCTTTCTAAACCTGTAAGAACATTTTGTATGTATATACATCTACTACATGTTTTTCTAAACCGGTTGACATCTTCATTTTAGGGTTAGACTTTCTCGTTGAATGTTCTCGACTACTTTGATTATGTCATAGTTTCGAGTGCGGTGTCATAGTTCATCATAAGTATATAATAAATAACCATGGTAAGCAAATTTATTCAAAAAGGAATTCGTACTTTCTGACCTCGAAGTTGTTTTCATCAGACCATGCATTGGGATGTCCTTAAAATAAGTCGGTATCCAAGATTTACGATGCTCGTACATATCCTTGAACCACCTTTTTTCATTCAGTTTAAACTTATTTATAAGTAAGTTCCAGTCTTTTTCAAAAACTTCAGAATCCAAGTACACCATCGATTGAAAAATGATTACTGATTATCAACATATTGAAAATTGATTGGAATTTTTAAATACCTTAGCTTGTAATTTCTTTATTATATGCCACATACACCATCGATGCTTAGACTCGGAAGTACGGCTTTGACAGCTTGTTTAATAGCCGCATCCTGGTCTGTTAAGACCAATTTCGGCTGCTTTCCATGTGCACGTAAGAAAGCCTCAAGCAACCATTTATATGATTCAATAGTGTAGTTGCTTAAAAGGCCAACTCCTACAGTAATAGAGCATTTTTGGTTGTCTATTGTTGTGAATGGCACAAAAACCATTCCCTACCCGACAATAAAAAAGGAAAACAAATGTTTTCATCAATGAATAACATACAACAATTCATCAACGAATACATAAGAATACATAATTTCCACTCACTTGTTTGTTCTGAACGTGGCATCAAATGATACTACATCATCAAATTCTTTGTAGTAAACCTTATCTGTTTCGTCTGCCCCAAACATTGAATATAGTACACTATCAACACATTTATATTCGAATGGGTAATTATTTAAATTTTCTTTTCTCATATTCATTTTGTCTACTAACATTTGTGCGTCCCTATCTCCAATAATGTTTCCCATCTTCATTCTAAAACTTTTGTAATCTATCACATTAGGTCCAACATTTTCGTATCCACCTTATAAACAAGCTTGTAACCTGTGTGACCTTGTCGCACCGATGTTTGTAGTTGATGTCCTTACTAAAAATTCTTTGTCTTTATAAGTTAACTTCATCCCATTTTTGAGTACTTCTGGTCCTCTTTTGTATAAAGTGGATGGTTATGCAACTCTTTAAAATCTTTAATTCTGAAGACATGTGTTCCGGGATGATATTGCTTCAGCTTTATTACTATCTTGCAGTCTGTAATAATGAAGTTTGAATTCCATTTGTTCCTTCTGCTTCTTTCTGTATCCATATTTTCTACTGATTTATTAGGTATCTTACCAATTTGGTTGCATACTACTCACTTTAACTTGATGGTATCATCACCAAATCTTCTTGTCGTGTACAACCTTGTAGAGAAACCTGTCTTTTCCACGTGACTTTCATACATTTTAATTGCATATTCTAATGAATCAAAAGTTGCATCTAACTTGGGCATAAATTCACCTCGTACGATTGGTTTCCATAATTTGCCATTTCCATTGGTTGAATTCACTTCAATATATTTGCAGTACTTATTTGTTGAATCCTCATAATCAAATTCTACAAACAAAAAAAACATAAATAAAATATTAATTTTTTCATTGATGACTACATTATTATCATTTATGAATACAAATAAAGATTAACACAAAAAAACAAAAAAAAATAATTTTTAAGTCATTGATGCATACACCATTATTATTGATGAATACACTTAAATATAAACACTAAAATAAAAAATACTATGTATTCATCGATGAATACAGTCAAATTGGGATGACTGTGTTTATATAAATAATAAAGACAGACAAAGACAATCTTTATGGGCATGTTTTTTATTTTTAATACAACTTATTATCTCATTTTCTGTTGAATTTGGGCATGTTTTTTGTTTTTGCATAACCATGACTGTGTTCATTGATAAATACAGTTAATAAAAAATAGTTATAATACGCTTATTTGCTAAAAACTAAGCAATATAATAGGTACTTTTGAATATATATATATATATATATATATATATATATATATATATATATATATATATATATATATATATATATATATATATATATATATATATATGAATATATATATAATTTTTCGTGTAAAAAATCAAGTGGCAAATGAAATAGGATTGGCGATGAAATACTATCTACATCATTTTTTACTCTATTTTAAACTAAAAAAAAAAAAAAGTGAGTTAGTGATGGTCTTTTAAATTTGTTTCAAATTAATCGGTATTTTTATTATATGCAACCTTGTAAATCGTTTTTTCAATAGAAAGAAAAAAAAAATGTCATTGTAGTGAATAGTTTTAATAACTATATTTACTCAATCATTTATTTATAAAAAATACAAAAAGAAAATATTTATAGATCAACGGACATTTCCATTTGCATTTATAACTAAAATACTTTGAGATGTTATCAACCAACACATATTGACCTGTTATCTACATACTCTTGATTCATCCATTTTTATCATCTCGACGGTCAAAATCATAATTAATAGACTCCCATCATTAAATGTCTTGATAATATTTCTGAAAACGTTAATCCAATTAGCCGTACCTAAAAGGAATACTACACCACCCATGTTGCCGGCAAGCGTGTAAAGGCAATTAATTTTTTCTTTCTTCAATCTCAAGATTAATTATAAAATAAAATTATTTTTAGTGAAAACTGTAAGAAGAGAGTTCCAACACCTAAGCACGTAGTTGACTTCTCTACAATTAAAAAAATAAATTATAGACAGTTTTTTTTTTTTAATAAAGTATATACTTACAGATCTTAATCTTAATAACCATTGTTTCGTCGGCACAGAACATGGTTTTAGTTAAATTAAATAATATCATAATTATTAAAATAAAATTCAACACTTCAAATTAAAAAAAAAAAAAACATGATTTTTAATAAATAGACATGAAAAACATAGTAAATTAGATGGGTTGAATAACAGATCAAATCAGATTCACACTGAATTATGTATATTAAAGTAGGTCGAGTTGGGTTGACCATAAATATTTCTTTATTTAAATTATGAAATAGATATATTCAACTAACACGTAAAAACTACCTTTTATTAGTTGAATTAAATGATTTAAATCTACCGTGAGCATCTATTGCTTTATTATGTAAGCTTGGACGTACCCTTCTTACATCATCAGAATAATATAAACATACAATACACATACATACTATAGCCAACTCATAGAATGTAATGTATATTAAAAATATATTTAAACAGATTAAATGAGTATGAAATTTGAAGAGAACCGATCTCACGTATTAATGTTTTATTTGATACCTTTTACAACTTTGAATTTTCCATCCTTCATGTTTGATCGCTAATATAGTTACGAAAGTTTTTCAAAATTTTGGTGTATAATGATAATTTATTTTTTATGGGTTTCTAGTTTTTCTATAGTTTATGACGTTGTGTTGAAAATTTTAAAAGGCTTTGGAATACGGCAATTGGCAAATACATCATACATCTTTTCTTTGATTATCCTTATTGGGCCTATGGCACAAAAAAGAATGACCATCGCCTGATAAACTTCCGGGCTCCGGCCCGATATTTAACAGCCTATTTCAAATGGCCCGATCCATGTCTTATATTTCGATATTCCTTTCAATAATCTTATCTTAAATGGACATCATTTCATTTACATGAACATGACCTTTTACAGCGTATATGTTTCATTCATAGTGGTGGTTCATTTAGCAACATTCCAATTTATATGTTTCTTATATTTTATGATAAGTTAGCTGTAATAGCATACAAAATACTTTTATTATATATTAGTTAAGTAACACAAGTTTTTCACAATTTAATTTTAACAAGTTTAGCATTTTATTTAAAATTAAACCACTTAGCGTAGCAAATTTACCTTGTGTATCATATAATCTGATCATTACTACTTTTACATAATATGATAAATTTGTTATACCAAAAACTAGATAAAGTTATGTTGCTTCTTTCGGTTAGCCTTTTTCTATAATTACGTACGTTTATGAAATAATACATTAAATGATAAATGTAGCAGTTTTTTTTATTGTAAGAGGAAATGAATGGAAGAAGAAATGAAGATGAAAGTGATCCTCTTTTTACTAAATCAAAAACATTTACAAACGTATTTACATAGTTTAGCTACACAATTGATGCTAACATATACTTCGGTGCCTAACTAACATTTATCAAACTAAACAACTTAATTCGACTGACCGTCAAGTAACTACCATGATTACCGATGAACATATAAATACATCCCACTATCCCCCTTCAAGATGGATATGTGAAGATGTTCTTAAGAGCTACGCAGTTAATCGCGCTGATATAGCGGTGGTATCGCGTCAGTATCGCGATTAGCGGAGGTAGACAAAATAGCGATTCACTTTAGCGGTAAATTATAGCGGTTTCGCAAATAGCGCCACGATTTACCGTGATTTGGCGCGATTTACCACGATTTTGGACCGGATTAACCGCGATAGCAGTAGAATGAAAGTTGCACAATGTAAGTAAAAATTTTTAACGTAATCACATGTATTTTTACTAGCTTGATATTTTTATTATAAAATATGGATATATGGTGCGGTTCATATGAGATTGATACACATTTACTGTAAAGGTTTGTTATCACGGTAGAATATTTATGCCTTAAGCCTCATGTGATGTTTTTTATATAACTTTATGATATTAATTCTACTAGTAATATTATAATATATAAATTCTACATATTGTAAAAAACCTGCTATACCGCCACTATACCACCACGAGAACCACTAAATTTTACATATTGTAACCAGAAACATTTTAGATTGTGGCAATAGTTTAGTAAAAATGGCAGCCATCTGGTTCTAAGTTGGAATAGGCATTAACTTGATAGCGAGATCTAAGATTTTTCCCGATATAAAGTGACAATTGATCTTAATGTGTTTGGTACGTTCATGAAAAGTAGGATTATAGCAAGTTGAATTGCAAAATTGTTGTCACGTATACTAATATTGGTTGTTGAGAAACGATGCCAAAGTCACGAAGAAGATGCTAGGAAATATGATTTCACTGGTAACAAAATCAATGGCATGGAATTCTGCTTTGATGGATAATCTGGATGCTATACTTACTTCTTGTACTTCCAATATGTCAACGAATCACTATGGCAAAAACAAGAACTAGTGCTAATCTTCACTTATCGGGACACGTAGCCTAATCTATATTGCTAAATGCTCAAAGATGTGATGATTACCTAAATGATCAAAATAAGCCTTGGCCATGATTGCTATAAAAAGCGTAATAGATGATGTGCAGCTTGTAAGTGAGGTGCACGAGATAGAAACATATTAGCTTAACAGATGTAGAACATATGTTATATTTGTCCTCATTATAGTGAGGTACATCAAATGCTCATTAGTATTCAAAACTTAGACAACTCATCCAAACGATTCCTGTCAAATTTAGAAGATTTGTGGCTAGGGTCCTAGGGATAAGATACTGGTTTAGCAACTAACATCCCAATATCTTTTAGTAACTCTAAAACGTCTTGACGATGGGGTATAAGAATACATGCAAGTGAACTTGCAATCCCGAGCCCAAGAAAACGTTTTAATTTACCCAACTCTTTCAACTTAAATTGGTTCCTTAATTGTGTTTTAGTGACATTAATATTATTCAAAGAATCTCCGGTCAATACCATATCATTGACATAAGTGAAAAAAGCAACATAACTACCATATTGTCCTTTGTAGAATAACACATAATCAATTTTTGATTGAATAGAGCCTTTTAAAATAAGAAACAGATATAAAACTCCATATCGTTAACGAGATGATTGACGATAAAGAGACTTTTGAAACTTGCAAACTAACTGGATATTATAAATGGTGGCGCTTTGTAGCTTATAATGTTCACCTAATTATAGCCAAACCTCTTCATCAAGATTGCCACTTAAGAACGCATTATTGACATCATGTTGTAAAAAAGGCCATGACTTTTATACTACTATCAAATATTTAATCCATTAGGGCTATTACTTTGACATGTAAAAAATCAAGTGCTTGTATACTTAAATATGTATACATCCTAAGTCTCTAAACAACCTTTACAAATCTTGTACAACCATAAGAATTAGCAGCATTACCCTTGTCATTGTATGTATATATATATATATATATATATATATATATATATATATATATATATATATATATATATATATATATATATATATATATATATATATATATATATATATATATATATATATATATATATATATATATATATATATATCACATCCCACATCTCATTTATATAAACCTACTATTATTGTCTCGTGCATAACGTTCTAAATCCAGTAATAAAAATTTTCGTTTAAAAACAGTTCAAATACATAAAAACGGGTTACCAAATAAAACCACCCAAATTAAAACTTGTTATTCAAACATTAGAAATCGTATTTATAAAAAAAACATTTACAAATATTATCCAGCGGAAGGCTTAATTATCAAAACCTCAGATGCGGTACAGTCGTGCCGTGCTCCAAGCTCAAGTCAGCAAATACCTGAAAAAACAGTAAGGGTGAAAGAGTAAGCACAAAGCTTAGTGAGTTCCCCAAAATACCACACGATCCATTCCATAACACATAATCACAAAAGGCTCACAAGCTTGCCCCGATCTTGCCATTTAACATTTCATTCCTTGACTCATGGGTTTCTTCCCGATCTTGTCCAATTCCGTGACTCAAGGGTTTCTTCCCGATCTTGTCCAATTCCGTTGACTCACATATTTCTTCCCGATCTTGTCCAATTTCGTTGGCTCACGGGTTTCTTCCCGATCTTGTCCAATTCTGTTGGCTCACATGTTTCTTCCCAATCTTGTCCAATTCCGTTGGCTCACGAGCTTGCCCCCGATCTCGCCCAATTCCTCGACTCACGAGCTTGCCCCGATCTTGTCGATAAACATGAAAGGCACATACATAACATTATCACACAAAGTAATAATGCTACTTACGCATGCAACATACCCATAGTATAATGAGAAGACTCACCTGATCCGCGACCTCAAGCTAGACAGCACTCCACGCGAGTACCCGCAGATCCCGACAATACACACCTTCTAACAAGGATAAAATCCACTTAGAACTTCCTAAGTCCCCTACAAGATAATCCTATAAGACCGGTGTCCAAAACCCTCAAGTTTGCCCAAAAGTCAAACTGGTCAAAAGTCAACGGTTAACGGTCAAAGTCAACAACACAGTTAGCGCCGCTAACTCCCCAAGTTAGTGTCGCTAACTATGAACAAATCAAAAAGTCCATTAAGTTCTTAATCCATTCAGCCAATGTGTTAATCCATCCAGGGACCTTCCAAACAGTCCAAAATCCATAAAGATTCTAACTTTATTCTCCCAAACATCACCATACAAGATCAAAAGCAAGATTCAAGTCCAATATGGTCAAAAACTAACCAAAATCATCAAAGAGAGTTTAGCTTACTCTCTAAATCATCCTAAAGGTTCAAATTAGAGATTTAAGGGATAAAGTTTCCAACTTTATCCTTCAAAACCATAGTCAAACATTACAAGGGACCATTACATTAATTTACTCAATAAAACCCATCTAAAAATTATAAGAAAACTCATAAAGATGCAAAAAGGTGGAAGCTTTACTCACAATGGTCCAGAAACAAGGATCTTTAGATGATTCCCACAAGAAACAGGGCTCCTAACAACACCAAGCTTCACCAAGCATCAAAATCTCTTCAATATCACCTTACAAGATCACCAAATGAGCCAAGAATCCTCCATGAAAGCTAAAGAGAGCAAAAGGACAAGTTTGGGGGCTGAAACAACTCAAATGACTGCTACCCTAGGGTTCCCCCTCTATAAATGTAGCACAAGCATGAAAATCTAGGGTTTTGGCCCAAACAGGAACATTAGCGCCGTTAACCCTAAGGTTAGCGTCGTTAACCACGATCGTGTGAACCCACCATGACAGCTGCCAATTAACGACGCAAAAAAACAAAGTTCACGACCTTAGCCCACATTAGCGTCACTAATTTGAACATTAGCGATGCTAATGTCCTCTCAACCCATTTTTTTCCCCTATTTTTGCTCCATATTCCGCAAATCTTCATTCTTTAAAAAACCAAACCTTGGACTTCTCGGGATTAGGGTCTTACACCATGTCATATGTTAAATACAACTTATACATGAAATGATATTAACAATGCTTATAGCATGTGTATATCATTCATTGCCTTTTACATTATACTCTAATAGAAATTCTTAAACCATAGGATTATTACCCATCAATATTCATAATCATTATGATTAACTTCAAACATAAACCTTCCATTATCAAAAAAACTTAACATTGTATAACTTATTTACATCATTTATGTTTTCTAATATAATCCTCAAAATCGTCATTTATAAATAATTCAATAACAATGGAGAATAACTTATGTACTCATCCCAATTCATAGTTATCCTCAACTATTTAAATCATGGAAGACTATTAATAGTTTTAGGGTTTATGAATATTCTTCAAATACACAAATAACATCATTTAAAACTCAAGAATATTTACCTTCAAATCAATCTTATATGGACACCGATCTTCACTATCCTTCAAAAATCTCTTTGTTGCATGAAATTTAAGCCATGAATTCCTCATATATAAAAGCTTCATAGTCAGCAGTGTTTCTTTTGTTTGGATGAAAATATGAAAAGGAAAGAGTTGGAATAATCTTATATATTTGGCACTTTGAATGAGCATGGGACAAATTTCCTCTTACTTGGGTGATTAAATATTAAATTCTAGCTTAAATGAGGGTATTATACGGCCGAGTATTAATGTATAGGAGTTGTGCGGCCAGATTAGGAGTTGTATAGGGTTGTGACACACTTAGCTGCCATTTTGCTCACTAACTTTCATCTTCAACTTGTGCGGCCAGATTAGGAGTTGTATAGGGTTGTAGCTCGATGGCACATCCTTCAAATAAAGCCATATTTCAAATATCAAATGATTTTTATACCCTTAGAAACTCATACATGCTTTAATACTTCTTTCTTGTAAACATGCAACTTTAAACCTTCGTATCTTCTTTAATGTAAGTCTGTTTTTGTTGATTCTTTTTCGAGTTGCATTCTTTTTAATGCTAACTATATTCTAGAATCAAAAACATTAAAAATAATGCTTCGAAACCTGATTTCCAAAGTCATTTTGAAAATGTATCCAACATGTTTCAAATTATTGTTTTCAACATATGTCTTAATATCTTAGAATTTATCTTATCCTCATGTATTGTAGACATTATTGAGACTATATAAAACCTTAATAAATGTCTTAAATTGTTCTTAACTATTAATCCTTATTCTAAGGACTTGCATCATTTTTCCATCTTATGATACATAGAGTATTTGCAAGCATATCTTTTCAATTATGTACAATTAAAATTCTAGATTGTTATCTTGAAAATAATAAGCATCTACATCGTGTTCAAACATATATTTCATTAGAATCTAACACATTGGTTCCATCTTGATGATGATAAAAAGTTGTCTATATTTTGCTACATCATAAATTCCAATCTCTTTCTAACAAATCATTTATCATTCAAAGTCTTTTCTAATCTCTTTCTAACACATTTAGGGATTTTATGTAGCACAGATAAAAACACCAAAGAATAAAGCAATTATGGTCAATAATTTAAATATTTGCATACATGACTTTTTGTTTTGGTCAAGCATTTGATATGGAATTCGAAATTAGAAGCTTGTGGAGAAAAATATGATAAAAGCTTGCATACTATTATATGTTTTTGAATTTATGAGTTAAATTATGCTAGTTGATACACTTGTTAAGTTTTTGTAAATTTGAAAGTATAGTGTTATTATTAAAATATGCAAATAATGCTTGAATGTCAATTCGTAGGAAAGTGAGATTCGAAAGTTGACAAGGTATATAAGAATGCAAGGAGACGTATATACTTGGAAACTTGAAAATCAATTGACTCAAGACTTGGTAAATATAAAGGAAGATGTTATTTTCAACATGTAAATGAAAGTAAGGGATATGACCCAATACATGAGTAATATGTTTCTTTGTGATATGATTATGCAAGAAAGAAAGAAATAGCCAATGTTGGGGTCAAGTAAAAAATAAATTTTCTTTAAGTGTAATACACTAAAAATAGTCCTAATATACATAAAAAATTAAAATTTTAACACATGGATGGATATGAGTATGAAATAGACTTGCAATGGTATTATTTTTTTGAAATGGGAAAGGCCACAAGGACCCCCCGAAAAATTTATTAAAGAAAGAAAATTACAAATACACTAAATCCGGAATGTTCTGGGAGACATGCCTCAACATAATACAAATCCAGACATCAAAGTTGTACCAAAGAAAAAGAGGATGGTTAAAAATAACAACATACCCACAAAAATAACCAACTAAAATCTCTATCCAATCAAAACTACTTAACGAAGCCCATGAGGGGATCCATATGGGAAACGAGTCAACCAGAAAGATGGTACGCATCCCCCAAGGCCCAGGGAGGGTCTCATCACTAACACCATTAGGCAAAATGGGCTTAGGCCCAACCTCACAAGCAGTGTTGAAGTTCACGGGGGAATTAAACAAGTGAGGTAGTCTATTATGCCAACCATATTGGGGTCCAAAGGCGCTTTCCAATGTGAGTCAGATCATCATAAAAGGAAAGTCCACCGCCAATGATTATTTTAACCGAATTTGCTTCAAAAGGATGCAATAAATGATGGGATGGCCCACCGATTCTAAAATAAATATAAAGCAGTTGAGACCAAATCCACAAACTTTGGCACAACTTTAAAATCCAAGATAAAAAAGTGAAGCCAGCCCGCTTCCGTCGAAAGCAAAGAATGACCAAATTCACAAATTTTGGAGAAGTTATTAAACCCAACTTATCCAAACTAACCCAAATTGGAATACACAAGATAATATCACTAATGAAACTCCCAAGATTAATGAACAATATTATACTCTTGAGACTCCAAACACCTCCGGTTAAAAAAACATTCAAACTCTTCGTAATTACCGAACCCCAAAAGAAAAGGAAGTTTTAAATCCTCGATAAACCCGCGGTTTCGGTTACACTCCGGACTAACCCACTTAGTAATAGTACAATTACGCATGATACAGTGAGTATGCTTAGAAAGCCAACACCAAATCATGAGCACTATATCATTCAACTTATAATAATAAGGAACCCGAAGACTAGACTCATTGGTACCACACAAAGCTGGTACCATACAAAGCAAGATGACATGGAATAAAGATTTCACTAGGATCACATTGCCCAAAAGCAATGTACCACCCATACACATACCAGGCTTTCAAACTATTCATTGAGGTGCAGTAGAGGGGTCGTTGCTAATCTTCCTTGTAACTGGGAATTCATTGGTTCATCCTCGCATGAGAGATCAAGAATGGAGAAATTCGTTGAAGACATCAGACAGGTGGAGATGGCAGGGGAAGGGGCAAGTGAGGATTCTGATGGAGGGGAAGACCTAGAAGAGGGGGAGGAGGGGGTGATAGGAGAAACTAACCCAAAATCATCACAAAGATTTATAAATGATTCATCCAAAGAGTTGAGAATATCAAACCTGTTGCTACCATTAAGATCATTCATATTAACATCATAGATTGAGCTTGATTGTTTCCGTCCTTCCATAAGCATGGAATTGCTCCTTGAGGTTGCCACCAGAGAAATCAAATGAAGTTTTGCTTGATCGAAATGAGGGAGGATTTCCGCTACCCAACGAGATACCAGTGAGCATGGGATTACAGTTATTGCCAACCATGGCAGATGGGAGGGGAGTGGGTCTTTTGATATTGTTTCCAATTTCTTTTGAAGAATTTCTATTTTGACCACTTGGACCGTTTAATTGAGAGGGGTTGTTGTTGGCGGGATTTTTGCTCATTTCAAAGTTTTGCTTATTATGGGGATTGCGCTTGCTCTTCTTCTTAGTGACTAAGGTGAAACCTACATTGGAAAGTCCTGGAGCCTGCACAGTAACCGCCTCAGAATCATGGACATGAACATGAGGGGTTGAGATGGGAGGGTGTGAAGCAATAGTAGCTGCACAAACTTTGTCATTATGCCCAAAAACCAAGCAATGGGAGCAGGAAGGAGGTTTCCATGCGTATTCCACCGGAAGGGATATTGTAGTGGGGGAATTAGTAACAAAATCCCAGGTTTTGATGGCAATGGAGTCTTTCCACTTACTTTTGACAAATATTTCAATTAAGATTCTAGCAAAGGCATTTCTACCCGTGTGCTGCAGGCACATGTCTTCAGTGTACGTGTCAAAGGCGAGGGGAACTCCAATTTTACTGACAATTAAGCTAAGGTTATCTCCCGACCAAGACGCTGCTCGAGAGACTAAGCTTGGGATATTGTGTTGGAAATCATGGTTCATGTAATTAGTTTCATAAAACAAGAAGTTGCAACGGAAGCATAAAATCATGAACACAAATTCCATTTTCAAGAGGATCATACTACATGCATGTAGAGATAAGATGAAGAACAAACATAGATTAAGTTCAAGATCATAACCTTTGTTCTTGGGTTTGGTTTGGATGATTTTGATAGCTAGGAATCAAATTAGAATCCCTCTATAGTTGATCCACCACAAGCTTGAACACCCTTGAATGCTAGTTCCACAACTTGCAAGTTAGAACTCCTTTTCTTGTGAAACAAAAATCTAATTTTTGCTAACTATCAAGAGAGCTTTTAGAGAGTTTCTTTGGCTGATTTTTGAAGCAAGAATGATCACCATAACACCCTCAAAATCGGCCACTATATCACCCACAAAGAGAAAAGAAAGCACATGCAACTAGCTTAAAAAAAAGTCTCATTTGATTTTTATAATCAAAAGCTAGAAGACACAAAGCATCTTCCACTTCTTTTAAGTTCTTAATGCATTCTTTTCCTTCCAATATGGCTGATTTTATGATGACAAATGAAGTGCTAGTGGGTTGTTATTATTTATAAAACTTAGATAATTATAAGCTTATAAATAATACATCTTCTTATTTCTTTAATGGAATAACATTTAACCCATAATCATATATATAAATAAACCATCTAAATATACAATCTTAATTGTATAATTATATATATTCATATATATATATATATATATATATATATATATATATATATATATAACAATATATATATATATATATATATATATATATATATATATATATATATTATTTAATTTACCAATTAAATTAAATAAAAGGCTTACTTATAAATCAATTAAATTGTTTAACAATTTAAACAATTTAATTGTTACACTTAATTAATTCATCACATATGAATTACTAATCAACCTTTAATTTTGTAGTTATTATTATTTACCTCAAATAATAATAACCTACAAGATTAAATTGCAAGTTTAGTATCATTTGATGTTAAATCAAATTTAACATTCTAAATGATCAATTGGTGTCAAACTTGTTGTTGGTGTGACCCTATAGGATCATGTATTATTAGTAATATCATTTTATGATCATCCTTGGGCATATAGAACTAACAATCTCCCACTTGCACAAGGTTGCATCATAGAATGATATCGACAGTGGTAAACGTCTAGCAACATTTTACTGCCCCCAATAACACATGACATTGTGCCATTCAACAACATTCAATTCTTCAGAAAACACGAGGCTCTAATTGATGTATAAGGTTATCTATCAATTATCCCTTTGTCACAGACATCATGTTGAACATGAGACATGGATCTTAATCATTCTCATTTTATGTTCAACTTTCAAACAGGCGCCTTAGATGTCTAACTCTCAACACATAAGAGGAACAAATCCCGTCTTGACTACATACGCCCCTCATATAGTTAGTACTATGCATGAGTATGGCCTTTATGGTTGTCTGTATTTCAAGAACAACAGTAAACCATATCAAAGCATAGTACACTCTACACTTGAGTCCCAAATATGTATCTCAGGTCAAAGGATACAATGATAATACCTTTATTCAAGAATCACTTATGATGATAATCCATGGAGTGATCTTGAAACAGGTCAAGTCCAATACTTGTTCACTGACAAGTACCTATGAATTTGGTTGCAACCTTTTGCTACTTTTACCCATAAAAGTCAACCAATCCAATTCATATTAGTCTTACTTCATAATTGCTCCCACAACTATGATCGACTATGGACGTTTAGAATAACTAAATTATTCAAGGATTAAACATGCTAATAAAACACAATAATTATGAATGAAACATCACGTCACATATATTACATAATTCTTGTCGTTTACATAAGTTCATATTCATACAACATTAAACACAAATCAAATCCATTCATTAGAAAAACGGAGTCCTATACCCTTAGCATGACTTTCATGCTTAGTTTGGGGTAAAGGTTTCGTGAATGGGTCTGCCAAATTTTGATCTGTATGAACCTTGTGAATACTTATTTCACCATTCTTAACTTCATGTCTAATGTAGTTATACCTTCGGTGAATGTGTTTGGTTTTTTGATGCAATCTAGGTTCCTTTGCTTGAGCTATAGCACCTAGATTGTCACAGAAGATTTCTATAGGGTCCTGAATGGAATGAACAACCCCTAGATCTTCTATGAACTTTCTCATCCAGACAGCTTCTTGAGCAGCTTCTGAAGCAGCAACATATTCTGATTCTGTAGTGGATTGTGCAATCACTTCTTGTTTGGAACTCTTCCAAGACACGGCTCCTCCATTTAAAATAAAGACATACCCAGATTGGGATTTCGAATCATCCCTATCTGTTTGGAAGCTTGCGTCAGTGTAACCCTTTACCTTTAAGCTTTCTTCCAAACCGCCGTAAACTAAGAACATATCTTTAGTTCTTCTCAAGTACTTAAGAATGTTCTTTACAGCAGTCCAGTGGGCTTCACCTGGGTTCTGTTGATACCTACTAGTCATACTTAAGGCACATGAGACGTCGGGCCTAGTGCATAACATGGCATACATGATGGACCCAATTGCCGAAGCATATGGGACATGTTTCATCCTTTCAAGTTCAGTCCTAGTGTTTGGGCACTGAGATTTGCTTAGGATGGTGCCATGCGGCATTGGCAAGAATCCTCTTTTGGAGTCTTGCATCTTGAACCTTTTCAAGATTTTATCAATATATACACTTTGGCTAAGACCAATAAGTCTCTTAGATCTATCTCTATAGATCTTTATGCCTAATACATAAGCAGCTTCCCCTAGATCCTTCATTGAGAAACAACTCTCAAGGAACGCTTTGACACCTTTTAAGGTTGGGATGTCATTTCCAAATAAAAGTATGTCATCTACATACAATACTAGGATTATGACAATGCTCCCACTAGCTTTCTTGTAAACACAGGAGTCATCCTCATTTTTGATGAATCCAAAACTCGTAATCTTTTCATCAAAACGGATGTTCCATGTTCGAGACGCTTGCTTTAATCCATAGATAGATCTTTTAAGCTTGCACACTTTGTTTGGATGCTTGGGATCGACAAAACCTTCAGGTTGATCCATATAGACATCTTCCAATAAGTGTCCATTAAGGAAAGCGGTCTTGACATCCATTTGCCATATCTCATAATCATAGTACGCGGCTATGGCAAAAAGTATCCTAATTGACTTGATCATTGCCACTGGAGAAAAGGTCTCATCATAGTCAATACCATGAGTCTGTGAATATCCTTTAGCGACAAGTCTAGCCTTAAAAGTGTGAACATTTCCATCCCCGTCGATTTTCTTCTTGAAAACCCATTTGTTCCCAACAGTCTTACAATTGGTGGGAAGATTAACCAAGTTCCAAACTTGATTATCGTGCATGGATTGCATCTCAGTGTTCATGGCCTCAAGCCATTTATCAGATTCAGGATCTGATATTGCACTCTGATAGTTGACGGGTTCATCAGAATCTATCGTATAACATTCCTCTTCCATCAAAAGGTAACCATACCTTTCTGGTTCAATTCGAACCCTACCAGATTTGCGAATACCTTGTGTTACAATTTGTTCCTGATCAACCGTTTGTTCAGGTTCAACAATTTCTTGTTGAATGCTAGATTCAACTTCTTGTGTATCAGGTTGTGGTTCCTGAAGTTCCTCAAGTTCCACAAACCTCCCACTAGCCTCTTCCGTCAGAAACTTGTTTTCTAGGAATTCAGCTTTTCGAGAAATAAATATCTTATTCTCGATGGGATTGTAGAAATAGTATCCAAGACAATCTTTCGGATACCCTACAAAGATACATTTAGTTGAACGGGGTTCTAATTTGTTTGAAGCTTCTTGTCTAACATAAGCTTCACAACCCCATACCTTGAGATAGGATAAAGATGGAACCCTTCCATGCCATATCTCATAAGGCGTTTTATCTACCTTCTTAGTAGGTGCCATGTTTAGGAGACGAGCAGCTGTTTGTAAAGCATAACCCCAAAAAGATAAAGGTAGAGTACTTCTACTCATCATGGATCGAACCATATCCAATAGTGTTCGGTTCCGCCTCTCAGACACACCATTATGTTGTGGTGTTCCAGGTGGATTAAGTTGTGAAACAATTCCACAGGTCTTACAATGATCCATAAAGTTTGTACTTAAGTACTCACCTCCTCTATCAGAACGAAGAACTTTAATTGTTTTGTTGAGTTGATTTTCCACTTCACTTTGAAACGTTTTGAACATTTCAAACGCCTCATGTTTATGTTTAATCAAATAAACATATCCAAAACGACTAAAGTCGTCAGTGAAGGTGATGAAATATCTTTCACCATATCTAGTCATTGGCTTGAAAGGACCACATACATCCGTATGTATGATTCCTAACAAGTCCTTTGCTCTCTCATTGGTTCCGGAGAAAGGAGCTTTAGTCATCTTGCCATGTAAACAAGATTCACATATATCAAATGAGTCATTCTCATTTGCCTTCAAAAGTCCACTCTTTTGAAGTTGGGATATGCGATTCTTGTTTATATGCCCAAGGCGACAATGCCATAGATAGGTTTGACTCAAATCAAATTTGGGTTTCTTGGTGAAAGTGTGGTATAAAGAGCCATGGTTAGTCTTTTCATCAAGGTTTACTTCATAAATTCCATTTCAAGGCCTAGCCTCAAAATAGAATACATTATTTTTGTAAACGCAAATATCATCATTATTAGGAAAGATCAAATCCACATTGTCTTAATTTAGCAACCGAAATAATATTCCTAGTCAAGCTAGGAACATAGTAAACATTCAACAATGTCATACACAAGCCATTAGGTAGTAATAAATCAAAACTTCCAATTGAATCCACCGCAACCCTTGCATTGTTTCCAACCCGAAGTACTACCTCATTTGCCTTCAGTCGCCTACTCCTTTTGAACCCCTGCAACATATTACATATGTGAGTTCCACAACCAGTATCAAATACCCATGTGTTAGGAGATAAATTATAAAGTTCTAGATCTATCACATAGATACCTGAAGTGCCTTCACCGGCCTTCTTCTTCTTCAACTCCGCAAGATACGTAGGGCAATTTCTCTTCCAATGCCCAGCTTTGCCACATTCAAAGCATGTGTCTTCTTTGGCAACCTTTGCCTTCTTCTTGGGCGGATGGGATGGTTGGACAACTTTCTTGCCCTTACCTTTGAAAACTTTTGCTTTCCCTTTGCCCTTGGAGTTGGTGGGGTGTTCGGGTCTAGTTCTCTTTGTGCCACCTTCCTTGATCATGAGAACTTGAGTGGTTTTCTTAGGCAGAGTCTTTTCCACGGTAATTAGCATCCCATGTAATTCCGGGATAGTCTTATTTAAACCATTCATGTTATAATTCATGACGAAAGGATCAAAGGACTTTGTCAAGGAGTTAAGGATCATATCCGTTGCTAGCTCTTCGGGCATCACAACTCCAAGACGTGCCAAATGATCAATGCGACTCTTCATTTTGAGCACATAAGAGCTTACCGACTGCCCATCCTCCATCTTGCAAGCATAGAAAGCCCGAACAGTTTCGAACCTTTCCGTTCTTGCAAGTTGTTGGAACATTTCCTTTAGTTGATGAATCATGTCATAGGCTGAATGATTCTCCAAATCCTTCTGAAGGTCGGGAATCATGGTTGCCAACATGAGGCATGATGCATCGATGGAATCATCCATCTTTTTAAGCCATGCATCGTGTGCGGGCTTAGGAATGGCAGGGGGCTCTTCTGGAAGTGGTTCATTGAGAACATATTCTTTCTTTTCTTGTTTGAGAACAATTCTCACACTACGGTACCAATCCAAGAAGTTGGTATGGTTAAGTTTTTCTCCTTCAAGGAGAGACCGTAGTGAGGTTTTGTTAGGAGCCGAGTGTGTGTTGTTTGGTGCCATCTACAAAATTTTAACAAGGTTCTATTTAGTAAATTATGATATTAAGTCCTTAATAATTAATACCCTTTCTTGTTTCATAAACTTTAATTAATTAAGGTCTAGAATCCAAGTTGCATCACGAATAAGTGGTTAGGTATCCTTTATCCCGCCTATTTGAATCAACAAGGTAGGTAACGGTTTACCAATTATATCCAAATATAATTTCTAGAGTTATGGGATCTCATTATAACATTTATAAGTTTGGCATGTTTGATCCCATCTATGCCTTGGATTTCTAATGCTTAGGTGACCTTTATCACAAGAGATTTCCAAACGAATCATCCTACTTAAACGGACGTGTAGTTTTGACAACTATTAATGGTTAGGTGTCCTTTATCCCATCAATATTTCAAAACTACTTCTTGTATCACAAGAAGATTCCAAGTGGTTAGGTATCCTTTATCCCACAAGGAAATACAAGTGATACATGAGTGTCTTTAAGAGGGACGGCATTGATTCGTATTTCATAAGGGATTTGAATGTTTTACAATTCTAATTTTGAAAAACATATGGTATCATGTAGATTGCATGCATCCAATGAACATGGTACCATTAAATCTTATTTTGTTAATTGGTTCCTTAATCATAAAATCTTCATTTTATTGATTCTTTGTTTGTGGTCAAGATTACAATTAATATCCAATATTAAGTTTGAGTTTGATCACATATATTAGAACCAATTTATAATCCTAAATAATTACCATTATTACTTAGGGTTGGAGTTTGTAAGAGTTCATAAAATCTCCATTTTATTTCTTGTTTCAATCATTTTCAAAACTTGACTTAATAGGTTTTATAACAAAACCCATTTTAATAAAACCAATTTTATCACATCTTTTGTTTTAAATGTCAACTTTTGAAAAATACAAACTCCTTGATGATTATGTTTAATTATCTAGGTTGTCTAGCATGCAAAATCTTATTTTCATCCACAACATAACATAATAAAACATTCAATCATCACAAGCATGCATGGGTGCATAAACACAAGCCAACTAGTTTGATATTTCATGTGAGCCATACATGAAATATCAAGTCCAATCCTAGGGACAAAAAGGTGACAAAAAACTCAACCAAATGATCTTCGATTTGGCTACAATTTTGCCAAGCTTCTTATATCACCAAATAACACTTGAACCACCATTTCTTGACATCATGGAGTGAGATGTGATTTTTCTTCTGGCCCCTCAAAACTTGCGACCAGCAGGGGCAGCAGGAAAAAAAATTGTGGTTTTTTGTTGCATTTTTCAATTCATTCTTGGCCATATTGATGCTAATACTTGTTGAAACTTAATGTATATACTAGATATTAAAGTTACCAACAATTATATCACCAAATGACCAAGATATGAATTTTTTTAAAACCTTTCTAAACAATTTCGAAATCTGGACAGCAGCTCTTCAGAAAGTGCTGCTGTTGGGTGCAATCTTCTCTTGGTCTTTTACTTCCTTCTCTTGTTACATTTTGTTAAATAAATAAAATACAACTATTCTAATATTTACAAAATGAATATTAAGAAGGAAATAACTAATTATTATTACAAACCATTTGAATAAATGAATAGATTACAACCATATCGAATACAAACACAAAATATGCATCATATGGTCCTTGGCTTGTTTATGCACCATTTTATCACATAAAATCATAAGAAAATCAACACTTTGTTTTTCTAAGGCAACATCTATGTAACCAAATGCATGCATACATAAAATATAGTTGGTTACATAAAATCATAGATTATATACTTGCATGTTGCCAAAGAAGCCATGCATGAAACTTTCATTCAAGAAGATGAACATTCATGGCTTCCAAAAACCAAGTTTATCCAAATAAACTTATTATCTAAACATGCAATATAGTCATGGCTCTGATACCAATTGTTGGAAATCATGGTTCATGTAATTAGTTTCATAAAACAAGAAGTTGCAACGGAAGCATAAAATCATGAACACAAATTCCATTTTCAAGAGGATCATACTACATGCATGTAGAGATAAGATGAAGAACAAACATAGATTAAGTTCAAGATCATAACCTTTGTTCTTGGGTTTGGTTTGGATGATTTTGATAGCTAGGAATCAAATTAGAATCCCTCTATAGTTGATCCACCACAAGCTTGAACACCCTTGAATGCTAGTTCCACAACTTGCAAGTTAGAACTCCTTTTCTTGTGAAACAAAAATCTAATTTTTGCTAACTATCAAGAGAGCTTTTAGAGAGTTTCTTTGGCTGATTTTTGAAGCAAGAATGACCACCATAACACCCTCAAAATCGGCCACTATATCACCCACAAAGAGAAAAGAAAAGCACATGCAACTAGCTTAAAAAAAAGTCTCATTTGATTTTTATAATCAAAAGCTAGAAGACACAAAGCATCTTCCACTTCTTTTAAGTTCTTAATGCATTCTTTTCCTTCCAATATGGCTGATTTTATGATGACAAATGAAGTGCTAGTGGGTTGTTATTATTTATAAAACTTAGATAATTATAAGCTTATAAATAATACATCTTCTTATTTCTTTAACGGAATAACATTTAACCCATAATCATATATATAAATAAACCATCTAAATATACAATCTTAATTGTATAATTATATATATTCATATATATATATATATATATATATATATATATATATATATATATATATATATATATAACAATATATATATTTTTTATTTAATTTACCAATTAAATTAAATAAAAGGCTTACTTATAAATCAATTAAATTGTTTAACAATTTAAACAATTTAATTGTTACACTTAATTAATTCATCACATATGAATTACTAATCAACCTTTAATTTTGTAGTTATTATTATTTACCTCAAATAATAATAACCTAGAAGATTAAATTGCAAGTTTAGTATCATTTGATGTTAAATCAAATTTAACATTCTAAATGATCAATTGGTGTCAAACTTGTTGTTGGTGTGACCCTATAGGATCATGTATTATTAGTAATATCATTTTATGATCATCCTTGGGCATATAGAACTAACATATTGAGATGTTAAGATGAGACGCAAAGAATGACCAAAGGACTTTGAGAGGAAGGTCAAAAATGTTAACCCAAACGGGAATTTTGTTGATTTTGGACTTGTGAAGAGTAAGCCCTGGACTCCATCTTTGAAGAGAGAGAGGCGATTCAAAAACCGACCACAGACCCTCCTCCATAACATGGTGAATGCCCTGTTCAGATTCAAACTTGAAGAAGAAGAATTGTTGGTTATTCATAAAAACGTCCTAAAGCCCAAATTTGTTCCAGAAACCCCACAAGATTTGGCTAGCCTTTAGAAAAGGGATGTGTTTTCCAAGGAAATGACCCACCAGGGTGGTCTCAAAGGGATACTCGCTTCTTTAAGCTTTTCAATAGGAATATCAACAGGAAGATCTTCATGGTTGGCAGGGGGTGGGATGAATTTCATGGGAACTGTGCGATTGGCGGAGCTATTGATAACCTTACTAGCATAAGACAAGGAATTAGAAGGAGAAGGAGCAAACATATTGAAACTAGGGGGAGGGGAATTCATAGGCAATTCTAGAGAATTTACAGTGGGGTTGAGGCTACTAAGAGTAGATATACTCGGGTTAATTTGCATAGGGGAGAGAGGTTCTCAGGCAATTTTTGAACAGAGCAATTAGGAGTGATGCAAGGTTGAAAACTATCGACCAGAGGAGGGAACTGTACAGGCTCCAACTAGGGTGGGTCAACTTTGATTACAGAGGGAGAAGGAGGAGCCCCAAGGATGGATATGGGATTCGGCATCACAACCATAGTGGAACTGCAACCCCCAGACGACCCCTCCATCCCTAGAGAGTTATTAATGGGAGAAGAGAGAGCCGTAGAAGAAACATGGACAGGTAATTAAGATAATGGGGAGCCGAAGGGCATGCTTACCACAGCGGAAACGGGGAGACCTGTAGATGATTCCTTAATCAAAGACACAATGCAATGGTATTTAAATAGTGTTTAATGGTGATTTTAGACAATAACTTCGATTTTTTGATTCTTTATTGAAACATTTTTCCAAAAGTGGCATAAAGGATAATATGAGAGGTGTTTTTAAATTAAAGTATAGATATTTATAAATATATTAGAACAATAAAGTTTCAAGAAAGACGTCGTATGTTGCAAGATCACCTTTCAAAAAGTAGGATGTCTAAATAGGAAATATGGTCAAAATGAAAATTGGTTTAAATAATATCTAGGAACTTATTTCATGTCTAAACAATTAATGGGATGTAAAGGAGTGAAATGAAAATTAGTAAAATATAATAAAGCATAAAAATGACATTTTCTTGTAAAAGACGACTAATCAATCAAACACGAAGAAAAATGCCAAAAACTGACTACAATGCTTTTTGAGCCATGTTTAACCATTGTAATGTGTTTAGAATGACATTGACTAGATTAATATACTTATTACATGGTTACGAAATTTGAATCAAATTGCTGAAATAAAGTAATACAATTAAAAAAGAAGATATGTTGTTATTTGTGTAAAACTTAAATGATATGTGTTACTTGGAAATATTTATTAAGTGATTAGTTTATTAGTATTATGAGATTAAACTACAAGAAAGGTGACTAGGAAAAGTATAATGTCATATTTGAAAATAGGTTGCTTAAATATGAATGATGTCATACGTGTGAATTTGAGGATTATGGAATTTCAATGTTTAAGGCAATGAAACCAGTGATGATGATAAGAAATGTAAATGGAACCATTAATGATTAAAATGGTTAGTGTGATTTTAATTCTGGGAATTAAATGATACAAAAATAATTAAAGAATCATGAACATCCAAAGATTTTAATAGATTAAAATTTTAAATCCTCAAAAGTCGGATCCATTTAGAAGGAAATAAGTTTGTTTGCATTAAAGCAATTACATTTCACAAAGCTTATTTTATTAAATAGAACAAAATACACCAACAACTTATATAATTTCAAACTTAATTTGCAAAATAAATCACAAGATCTTTCAACCAATTACGAATTAACTTTCCGGCAGTTCTTCCTAATCTCGCCGTTGGAGCCGGTGAGGGGACGAATATCACCCATATTGATCATGGCGGCCGCGAAATCCTTATTGAAACTTCTGGTGTTTTTGCTGTACTGCTCCACCAAGGAATCGGTAGAGCCACCGTTGTGCAGCTGCTGGTCTGACCGGAGAAGACCCTTTTGGCGGATCAGATTCTTGTAGTAGTCGTTGTTGAATTTATTCGGCGTCTTAACATCAAGTGGCGCGAGGTTGTTGTCACCGGAACCTGCTGGAAGTGGACAGTTTGATCGCCGTGATTTAGCAAACGAAGCGTCTATGTTGGTGTCATTGTAGACACGTGCTCTGAAAGTTGTACACCGTGCTTGTCCGATTGTATGCGCGCCTGAGAGCGCCACCAAGTCTTTGACGGAAAGACCCACCGCTTGGAAGCGGTTGATGAGGTTGCTGAGGGTGGATTGCGGTGGGGGAATAACGCCGCTGTTGGCGGCCGAAAGGCTGGCTGATTTGGAGTCCCTTCTTCCCAATTTAACCTTCCAAGAGGGCCCACCTAACTGCACAAAAGTATAGTATTTAATCACACAACGCAAGTCAAAGTTGATCACGTTTTCGGTCAAACAAAGTAAAACAATAACTAAAGGACTGAACCAAAGGAGTCGGTTTATTTGATTAGCAATACAATTCTTGATTTAGTCACTTTTCATCTTACTAATGTTTTATTCTTTATAGTCATACTTACAGCAAGAACGGATTCAAGAGCTGAAATCGCCAATATATCAGCACATGAGACAACACCAGGGCAAACTTTTTCGACTTTCGACTTTACATCATCGATCACATTAAAACCCCTTACTGAATTATTATTAGGACCCGCGGTTTTTTCCCCTGTGAACGAAGACGTATCATCTAGAAGGATTGACCCGTCACATCCCTACAAAAAGAAAAAAACAACGTTTCAAAATTCTGACTTTTAACGTCAAACAAATCTTTACTCCATAACTTAAAAGTTAAATCAAATAGCGACAAAGAAAATGACATGCATTAACAAAGCAATCATGGAAATGAAGCCGAAGGAGTGATGCACCCATGCGTTTCTCCTTTGAAACAGCGGAGCGAATCACTGAGCCCACGGCATCGAAAACCTTTGGGCAACTCTTTGAGTAGAAATTGGGTGAGAGTTGGGCTGAAGAAGCACTGATCATCAAGCACAAGGTACAAGCAAGCAATGCAAAAGAGATCGTATTAGAAGAAGTTGTCATTTTGGTGACTAAAGAGATTGAGTAGCGAGTGTTTTGGAAGATCAAAAGGGTTAGTATATATAGTAATTAAGAGGTTTGACTTCATGAGGGGTACTGTGTTCGGCTTAAGCATGCAGCTAAGTAGCTAACCCAATAATCTGGACCAAAATGCACGAAATTTCTAATTTCGTGGGCTTATTTGAAAATACGTTTACGTGATAGGATGCATGCATGACTTTGTCAAAAGCGGGGTCCTTGCATGCAATATTATACGTATTATATTATTCTGATATACGAAATGGGCCATGCAAATTTGGAGAGACAATATTGAATGATAAAAGTTTTATAGTATTTTTTCAGTTATATATGTAAATAAAAAGTATAAAACTATTAGTTATTGATAATATGTTATGATTATATAAGTGACTATGTCTATTCAAAGTTATCTTAATATAAATGATTATTGGTGGTCTAAGATGTTAGAAATTCTCTTCGTTAATATTCTCCAAACTTCATTCCATCTAAGATTGATAGTTTATTAACAAGCGAATCCGGGATTTAAATTTTTGTGTGACCAACCTAATAGATGCAATAAAATAAAAGAGTCATTATCTTTTTGTTATCGGGTCGAATTTTTCAATTATACCATATTACCGTATACTACATTATATAATTTTAATATCAATGATTAAAGGTAATTTGAAGTAAAGTTTCTGATTTTTTATAATGACGAAGGAGCAACAACAAAGACATGAGCGATCCAAACACATTTAAGACCTTGCACAAAAGTAAAAAATTATAGGTATTTATAATTATGAAAGTTTACAATGAAACTAACAAAATTATTATACAAAATAGTGAAGAAGAGCAAAAATACTTTTAATTATTAGAGATAGCAAACTTTGTTTTTCTCAATATGTTTCGTACATGCTTTTCGCTTAATATGTTGCAAATGAAATAAAAGGAGGACTACCTTTAGCCTCCATGTACAAAAGGTATCCAGTTAAAACATGTCCAAGTCCATATACAAAGAGTGCCCATCTAAAAATTATCATATAATCTTTAAAATAACTTTGAAAGTAACACGTGTTCATGGATACCTTTAGCTTTCATGTAGACTCCGCCCCTGATGTTAAGTAATTAAAATGAAAGTAAAATCGACATGGTTATGAAAAATATGACCATCTTCGACCGTTAACCAATTTAAACCTTTCAATTTTATTATATCAATTTTCTATTAACTTTTATTTAACAAAAATCAATTATCATAGATCTTCAATCATAAAACCTTTTAAACTATGTTCTTTTGTTTTTTAAAAAAGTTGATAAATTAATGCATTTATTTGGGTATGTTTTAAAAAGGTACAATGCACTTTTGGACAGCCTGCTTCGAAGGCCACCTCAAAGCTCATTTTGTGAATAGTAAATCGTGAAACAGTAGTGATATTGTGGATGTCAAGGGGACTAAATAGGGCGGGGGACCCCACCTCCGCCTTCGTTTCCACTAAATCATCTGTCAACCCAATTTGACCCGAAGACTCATGTTTAACGTATTTTTCACCCGTTTATTTTGTTTAACGTTACATATTACGTTGAATATTCAAACACAAAACATATATATTACATTATGGTTATTCTAAGATTAAAAAAATGTTATAAATAAAATAGTTAAATAAAAGGTAATTATTTCGTAGCCCCAATGGGGTATTCGTGACAGGGCTCCCCCTCCCGAAAATTAAACGGGGGTAAAACCCGTCTCCGTCCACAAAGCCAAAAATATTATAAAATTACCCCTATATAAAAACAAGCTGGGATCCTGGTGGGTTTTTGACACCCCTAAACAATATTTTAGATGCTGAAAGAATATGTTTAAAACATCCACATCCAATGTATCGTATTTAAGCATACGTTTGTGATTATGAAAATAAAAGATGATATAATCGATTACACATTAGTTATAGAAATAAAAAGATACACGATTGCCAAGTTTTTTTTTCCTAATATTTGACATATTGGTTTGATTTCGATTATTTGATAAATGATATTTAATGTTATATTTTTCTATAAATATATATATTTAATTTATTTTGTATATTTAATGATATAGATTAATTAGCAAAAGGATATAAATTTTAATATTTATATATAATTTTAACGTAAGATGAAATGTTAAGACATGAATAAAATGTACAAAGTAATTTAAAAATAGGTGGTCTTTTAAATTATAAATGGTTATGGTGGCCCTTAAAAACACAATTACCCTATAATATAAGTGTATTAAATTATTAATGGGTTGTACTCTACCGACAGTAAAAGCCCATGAAAACTACGATTGGCAATGCTATTAAAGGGGTGTTTGAGATTGTTTATTTAAAACTATTTATGATTTTTTTTTATTAAAGTGTTTATTAATTTATCCGGTGTTAAAATAAAGTTCTAAAAAATGTTTGGTTTAATTTATTCAGTACCAAAACGTAACGAGTCAATAAGTTGTTTTTTAGTATTTGATAAATTGTGCTTATGTGTGTAATAAAAAAATGACTTATCAAAAACTGCTTAAATAAGTCAATCAGTAATGATTAATTAACTTATCAAAAACTCATTATTTAAGCCAACAAATGCTTATAAAATATCATTATCTAAACATTCAAAACTGTTTATTATCGGTATCAAAACGCAATAAATTAATAATCACCTCAAATAAGCAATCCCAAACACCCCTAACTACATAATAATTTAAAATTTTGCCAAAATTTATGATCAATAAAGTGTGAAAGTTTAGTAACATTCTTATCTATTTAGTTTTTCTTTTTAAAATAAAGACAATAGAACGTGTTTACAAAAGTAGCCGATAGCTGTAGTTTTTGTTTGTATAGAAATATTCATCATAAGTAACTCTTAGTTTCTAAGGGTATAAATTTATATAAGAACAAAAAAGTCACAAACCTACTTTGGATATGAAATTTTTTGTTTAAAATAAAAGTTAAAATTTTCTACTGTCGAACAAATTTTTTTTTGAGCTATTTTCTTAAAAAGTTCTCAAAAACTGCATGTCGAACACGTCGATAGAGTCTATGGTATAATCATTCTGTAGAAAACCAGTAGAAGATAATCTGATATGAGATTTTTAACGGGTTGGTTACCTTTTTTCAATACGAGTCAAAAAAATCATAGCTAGTCTGGTAGATGAATGATGGAACTTTTGCTATTCATTTATGGGTAAATTGCATAAAAGTCACTAACTTTTTCAGTTTTCTCGATTTTGACACTGCATTTTTAGTTTTTGCAATTAAGTCATTATGTTTTCAAAAAAATTGCAATTAAGTCATTATGTTTTTCAAAAAGTTGCGAAAATGACCATATGACAGGATGGCAACAGGTTACCAGGTCATATGGTCAGAATTGCAATTTTTCAGAAAACCTAATTACTTAATAGCAAAAATAAAAAACATAGTGTCAAAATCTAGAAATCTGAAAAAATTAGCGATTTTTATGCAATTTACCCTATGCAATTTATACAATTTAATCACTTTACATGTTTCATACGTGTCCAAGAAAGTAATTTTTTGTTACCTTGGATAGTTTATCCTAACAGCCCCAAAAAAGAACATAAAAAAAAAAATTTAAGTTCAATGCTACTTGTAACAAAAAATCAATTTTGTCACAAGTAGGGGTAAGCGTTATTCGAATTAAACCGCAAAACCGCCCGAACCGAACTTTATTCGGTTTACGGGTTCGAGTTAAACAGTTAACGGTTCGGTTAGCGGGTTAAATGATATGGTTAAGCGGTTTGCTGTTTGGAAAAAATTATATGGTGCCCGCCCGAAAACCGATTAAGTATATTAATATTAAATATTTATAAAATATATTAAATATTAAATTACCCCACGTACCATGTCCATGTTTTCTATTGTAACGTGTGTAGAGAGTTTTAAAGTCTTTCAATGGCCTTGATCATCGGTGATGGACATTAGCGACAGACATGAGTACTTAATTTAAAACAAACACACTAGTATTTCAATAAATTCTAAATTGTATGACAATTCCACCATGTAATTACTAAAGTTTACGAACATGGATTAGATATCCCACTTCCTGTTAATCATATTAAAACTAATGAAAAATGTGGTATCGAAATAAAGATGTTTATGATGTAAAACTATATTATGATTTACGTGACTTGTTATAAGAATTTATACAGTAAATATTTACAATTTAATATCTTTCATGAATTATAAATAACTAATGAAATTTGTGGACACGTATGAGGCATGTAAAGTGATTAAGTTGTATAAATTGCATAGGGTAAATTGCATAAAAGTCGCTAACTTTTCCAGATTTCTAGATTTTGACACTATGTTTTTTATTTTTGCTATTAAGTCATTAGGTTTTCTGAAAAATTGCAAATCTGACCATATGACCTGGTAACCTGTTGCCATCATGTCATATGGTCATTTTCGCAACTTTTTGGAAAACATAATGACTTAATTGCAACTTTTCTGAAAACATAATGACTTAATTGCAAAAATTAAAAATACAGTGTCAAAACCGAGAAAATTGAAAAAGTTAGTGACTTTTATTTAATTTACCCTTCATTTATTGAGTGATTATTGATGATTGACTGAACATACCAGCTGAAAGGTCAAATGTTGGACTTGAACGCATAAGTCATAGTTTATCCCAACAAATTCCAACTGTTCGAACAAAGACACTCCAACAATACCGATAATAATAAGAACTTTTTTTTTTTTTTTTTTTTTTTTTTGCTTATAAAGGTGCATAAGCTTATTGATAGTATTTAAAGATACACGTTCTAAATTCACCCCAGAAATATATATTCATGCATGTGGAGAAGACGAGCTAAGCAGCCGGGTCACTTTCGTAGTAGTTAGTAGTGAATAATGCATAATATATTAGAATGCAAGTAATAATGCATAATATACAAAGCTTAATTTGCAGGGTGCGTACTAGGAGCAGTAAGTTAGGTGGTATGTGATTTAAGGCATGGATTAAGCCCATGCAGCAGTGCGTCATCAACTGAATTGAAGCTATCAAATCCCATCAAACTTTATATTAACTTTCATATTATGAAAAGTATAATCTCTATTATTTTGATTTCTAACCGTAATATTGGATGTATATTTGAGTAACTGAAATGGAATTAAGATTCTTATATAAATATGTGTTATAGAATTGATTATAGTATGAATGTATGATTGCCTGCGAGAATAATCAGCTTTTAGTTACTCAAATATTTATGGGTAGGCTATAAACGAACCGAACGAACACGAATGATGGCTTGTTCATGTTCGTTCGTTTAAGTTAGCCGAACAAACGAACTAACACGAACAGATAAACGAACGAGTTTCTTGTTCATATTCGTTCGTATAAAAAATTATATTGTTCATGTTTGTTCGTTTATGTTTATGAACATGCTAAACGAACAAATATAAATGAACAAAGATAAAAAAAAAAACTCAATTGAACATATATGAAAATAAACAAACATACAATATTGTAATGTACTAAGTAGTCAAACACAATTAAACATATATGAACATAAAATAAACTTAAATGAACAAACACAAACGAACAACATAAACAAACGTTCACGAACATAATTGAACGAACAAGACAATTGTTCATGTTCGTTCGTTTAACTAAACGAACAAGAATTTGTGTTCATGTTCGTTCATTTATTAAATAAACGAACTTTCCGCCTAACAATTCAAGAACGGTTCGCGGAACGTTGTGTTCGTTTACAAATTACAACCCTATTTATGGATCATAAATATTATTAGTGACAACAATATTTGGTTATTTACGTGACACCGAATGTTGCTTATTAAACACGGATTGCGGGCCGATTCTTTTTGGATTATATAATTTGTGTCTTATTTGGATGTTTTTTGAAGGAGGTCGTTCGATCTTCTTAGTCCCAACATATGTCGCATGCGGATAATCACATGATTATTTTTTAAGTAGAGACTTCAAATTCTTAAAAATAATTTACGTTTTTGTATGCGGAAAAAAGAAATATATAATAGGAGGAAAAGAAAAGTAGGCTTTTAAAGGGCAGTGTTTAGAATTAGATTAACCGCGGGGCCCAAAACAACTGTGCTTCCAGATAAAATTGGTTACGCGTAAGAATATAAAGACACTGAACGGATTGAAAATATGGCTTTAGCCCAAAAGGCTAGAATTAAATGGGGAAATGAAGAGATCAAAATTTCAAATATATTTTTAGAGTGGTCAATCGAAAAAGACGGCAAATAGTAATTTTTGGTGTCATGATAGACGGTGAATGGGTTAATGAGGGTGAACTTAATTTGTACTTCGTGTCGATCTTTTGGGCACCTTCAATTTTCGACTTTCTCAGGAGACGTCTTGATTCAAGAGTCTTACAAATGACCAACGAAATTTCATAGAATCTTTTTTTACTTACCTCTGGAGGAGATTAAAAAGACACGATTTCAGATTGGGGGTGGAAAAGGCGTGACATGATGATTTTTCTTTCACTTTTTTTTAAGGGTGCACGGAGTAGTGGTTCGGGCTCGGTGCGGGATCGGAAAGATTGGGTGCGGTACCGCCGGTACCGCCGGTACCTCCGGTACCGCTGCCCCGTGTCCATCGGGCTCGGCGGGTTCGGGTGTTGAGGGGTGAGGCTCGGGATGGTGAAGCCGATGATCCCACGTTTAATTAAAAAAAAAAAAAAATTTAATCTTCCAAATATTATCCTTCCTCAACTCTATAAATACCACATCTTCACTCCTTCAAAACTCACACCTTTACCCTTCTTTCTTCCTCTCAACATTAACTCTATTTTCCCCCTTTCCAAAAAAAAAACCCTCATTTCAAATTTATTTTAAATTGAAATGAGTTCTTCCGATTCTTCAGATTCTTCCAGTTCTTCCGATCCGTATGTTCACAGCAAACTACTGGATGAACCTATGCCGTTGGTATCGTCATCGTCTGATGACGATACCGATGTGAATACGATCGCGGTTATTGCTGAAGCTGCACATTTCATGTTCCAAAATACTGCAAGTTCTAGCGTTCCTCGTAATAGAACTTTTATCCACAGAGATCGACAAACTGCTGAGCAGCAGCTTATGGCAGATTACTTTGTCCCCAATTCAAAGTTTGGGGATGTTATTTTCAGAAATAGGTTCCGAATGAGTAGACGGCTGTTTGTGCGGATTGCTCAAGACTTGGAAATGAATTATCCAATTTTCCAGACAACTTATAATGCCGGTGGAGTTAAAGGGTTCACTGGATTGCAGAAATGCACATCAGCGATCCGCCAATTGGGGGGCGGTAGCACCCCCGATTCACTTGATGAATACTTGAATATGTCAGAACGAACTTCCCGTGAAAGCCTCTACAACTATTGCTCTGGTGTTGTTCAGTTATATGGTGCAGAATACATGCGTAGACCAACAACCAGTGACATTCAACTGTTGTATGCTGCACACGAAGCCAAACATGGCTTTCCTGGTATGTTGGGTAGCATTGACTGTACACATTGGGATTGGCGGAGTTGTCCAACATATCTACGAGGCCAGTACATGAGAGGTGATCACAGGTATCCTACAATTATACTTGAAGCAGTAGCATCATATGATTTGTGGATATGGCATTCATATTTTGGTGTTGCCGGGGGCAACAACAATCTAAATGTGTTGTACCAATCACCGCTATTCAATGATACCATTCTTGGTACAGCACCATCATGTTCATTTGTTTTGGAGGGGGAAGAATACAAGCATGGGTACTATCTTGCTGATGGGATATACCCTAACTGGGCAACATTTGTGAAATCATTTTCACACCCTATTACCCCCAAAAAGAAGCGTTTCAAGGCGGCCCAAGAAGCGGCAAGAAAGGACGTTGAACGAGCCTTTGGCGTTCTAAAAGCAAAATGGGCTATTATCAGACAGCCTGCACGGTCCGTCGAGGTCGATCGCTGTAAAGATATCATGTACGCTTGCCTAATTTTACACAACATGATCATCCAGGATGAAGGTAGGGCTATATGTCCAGTACATGTTCCAGATTCCCCAAACGAACAAGAAGTTAGCCCTGACTTGATTCTCGAAATACGCAATCAAGGAATTCACCAAAAACTTCTTGCGGATCTTGTAGACCACATCGAGCATACATACATACCTACTTTGGATCACTAGGTGTTTTAACGTTTTTAGTATTTCATTTCCGTTATTTAGGTTTTATTATTCCGTATTTAGGATTTTATTTCTAAGTATTACTTTTCTTTTTAATTTTTGTAATGGTGTGGTTTTTTAATTTTATGTTATTTGTGATTTTTATTTTATTAATTGCATATTATCATAATTTATAATATTAAAATAAATCTTAAAAATCATTTATTAAATTAATAAATGAATTTAAATATCAATTATATGATGTGGCATTGTGGGTTCAGTGGGTTCAGTGGGTACTGGTTCCATGGGTAAAAGATTGGTGAAAGATTGGTGAAAGATGGGGAAAATGGAAGTGAGAGGAGAGAGAAAAGCTGACGTGGCGTGTGGGTTCAGTGGGATGGGAGGGATCTACTCCCCCCACCCTAAGAAGTATTGAGATGTGATGGAAGAAGATGTAATTAAGCTTGTTCTAGTTTTTAAGAGTTTAGTTTGATTCGTAAAGGGTGAGCCTTCGTTTGTCACTTTAAATCCAAAGGTGCAAGATCCTAAATATATATGTGATTATAGACTTATTTATAGGTTGCCTTCCGGGCCGGTCCAAACTTTTTTGGGGCCCGGGACGAGAAGAGAAACAAAGGCCCCTAAAAACATTTAGCAAAACCATTTATAAAAAAAATATATATTTTTTAGCGTTTTTCATAATGATAGTTTTAAAGATACATACAGCTATAACAATTACAAGTAGTCGTTTTTTAATACCTTGGTGTTTTCCTTCAATATTTGGAACTATTGTTATAACCTTGATCCCTTATATAATTCATAATAAGATGTAACAATTTCAGTACATCTAATAATTCATTAAAAGTTCTTATCCCTGAAATACCATTTGCTTTATAAAATTATAAAAATAGTCAACAATTTGTATTTGTTAGAAGAAAAATCTATACATATATAGTATATTGGACATATAATTCTTGGGCCCCCTAAGACGATGGGCCTTGGGCGGTCGCCCGTGTTGACCACCGTCAGGAAAGGGCCTGATTGCCCTTTGGCCAAGGTTATCCGTTGTAGTGAATGATGACGCAAGTCAAAAACAATCTGTTTGTTAATTTTAATAACCAAAACATAAAAAAAACATGAAAGCTTGATTACGGATCTTTAAACTTGAATCCCATTAAAAGAAATAAACAAACAATAAAATCTTACATACCTGCTTCCATTGAGTTATTCAGATTTTATGATAATGGTTGGTTTTCCAGTTGATCTCAAAAGCTCTCTTAAAACCCTTTAGCAAATAAACTCACGAATTTCGTGTGTATATTTTCGTATATTTGATTTGTTTCTCATCACATGTTTATATAGATGTAGATATAACTTGATGTGAGAGTTTTAAGTGATAAAAATGAGTTTTGATTCAACCGGAAACTCAATCCACAATATAAACACAAGATGATGTTTATCTACTATTTAAAATCAGTTCATAAACAATTTTAAATAGCATTTTGTATTAAATCCGAATTTTAATGATAACATAATATACATTTAATTTAAGTGGTCCCAAAATATCTAACAATCTTCTACTGTACCACGAATATATAAATGTACATATAACAATATAAGCAATTTAACATATGTTATCATAACATTGATACCATTAAACAATCTCATCCTTTAATCACAACATTATAGGATCAAAGAAGTCTTTCTTACAATTTACGTAACTAAACTCATCAATGGTCACATATACATATATGACTAAACAACATAGATTAAATATAAATATGTGGTTTTGAAATCAAATTAGATTTCAGCGAGTCTCTATTTAACTTGAAGTAAATCTTCCACACTCACTAAAACATGTAAGTATTCAAAGTATAAATCCAAAGGCATAACATTTTCATGTTATTCATCCGTTTGGGTTTATCCCCAGTTAGGATCTTGGGTTTATCACCAGTAAGATCTTGGGTCTATCACTAGCGACATCTTGGGAACATCCCTAACAATGTTGTCGAATGTCCCCAGTAGATTTCAAAAGTCTCCCAAATAAAACTTTGGAATATCCCAAGAATCATAAGCAACTCTGATAGAAAAACCTACTAAGTTACATGGGAACTACACAAAATAAATCTTTGAAGACTCTGCAAAATGAATATCTGGATTCGGCCAAAGACTTACTTCAGCATATGGAAAGATCGAAAGGAGGCGATACACTCGAAACTCATGTTTATGATCAACCGTCAATATATTTTTCAGGATCATGTAGAGGATTAGTCCAAGTTTTATCATAAAAGAACTCTTCATTTCGACATGGAATTTCTATGTTTTTAAACACCTACCCTAAAGTCATTTGTCTAAAAATCTTTCAAAACAAGTTAAATTTCAAAACAAATAGAATATAGTTTTAATACCACCTTGATAAATTGAAGAACATCTTTTAAAATCTGAAAAGTCTTCTTTCACAAGATTGGCACGAATTATAAGGAGAAATTTCTATGATTCTTCAAAAAAAAAACCTTTTAAACATCTATATCTAAAATAAAAAATTTGTTTTAGACCTCTTGCAAGATACTGGAAAAATATTTAATAAGAGCATGAATTGAACATAAGCTAGTAGGAATGCAAAAAGAAAATCGACACAAACAACATGTATCAAAAAGGTTATGATATGATCCAGGACTAAAACAAGCCACATCAATGCCTCAAGATAAGTGTCATCGGTCAAGATCCACTCAGGATCAATCCAGGATTTCAAGTTTCATCTTAATGTTGTTTTATGGACTCAGCCTTATATGGTAAGAACAATACTTAAACAATTTTGTTCCTTACAGGAACAAGCATATCTTAATGTGTTTTAAAGTCTCTTTTTAAGACGGAATTTGTAAATAACACACAAACTTATGGCAACACAATGACCAAAAGTTTAGAATTGACATGAGTCGTTTTGGTACACATCTTTTTCCAAAAAAACCTACTTTGATAGTTTTACATGAATTAAAATTTCTCTATTTTATCAAACCTTTCAAACGGTTATTTCTAAAACCATTTTTCAAATTTTTGAAATCAAAATATAAGTTGTATCTTGAAATCAAACCATTTTAAGATATTTTATGCTAAGAAAAGTCTCTTTATTAAGAACGATACCCCTATTTACGCCAGTTCCGAGCTTAGGATTTTCAAGATCATAATCGAGCAAAACGACATCGTGTAGCTGAAATCGGATAAGCCATGTGTCTTATCAGCTCCTTAATACTCGGGAAGTTCAAATTTCAAATTTAATATCTAATTTTTTAAACCTAACTTTATATTATAAATTCAGGTTTAAAAGGGGGAAATTTTCACTAAGATCCTTGCTAGGATCCTGAGTAAGATCCTTGTTAGGATCCAAAGTAAGATCTTGGCTTGGATCCTGATCAAAACTAACCGTTGTATTTTTTTACTTGTTCAGCTACTTTTACGACTCAGGTCAGGAACGAGTCAACAACGATCCGGTCAAGTTGGGATAACACCAAGAAACACGGAGAAGTAGTTATGGTAAAGTCTGTTAAACAGTTAAGAAGGCTGAATCACCAAGGATCCCGTATCCGAAGATCATGCCGAAATTTCCGGAAGTCGATTAGTTGATCCATGTATAAATAAGCTGGTGTACTCAACAACAGGGGGGACGACCACCTCACTTCTTATTTTCATTTTTCACTATTTTCTACACGAAAAACACTGTAAAAACACACAACAAAGAGCACACTCTGTTATTTTCTTATTTTCCTTAAGCTCTCATTGTAAAACACTTGTAACTAATTTTCTTGTAACTAATTTTCAATCAATAAAATCAACACAAGCAACCGGATATTTCCAGTTCCCGAGGTTTTGTTCCGGAGATCCTTAACAGGATCAAGGGCTTTCCTCATAAGATTCTCGTGTTAACATTTGAAGATCCTCCTAATGATCCTAAGCATAGCACCACAACCCTAATTAATTTGGTCTAACACATTTTTGACCAAAACAATAACATTTTGTATTAAATCCGATTTTGAATGATAACATGATATACATTTAATTTAATTTAAGATTTTCCAAAATTAACAATCGACTGACTTAGAAGAAAAATAAAACATTAGTCGATACACATCAGAATTTATACCAAATGGAAATAGGTTTGATTGCATTATAGAAATTACATTTCACCAAGCTTTAACTTTAGAAAACAAAATATATCACCAACTTAAATCATAAATTCACACATTGAAAATAAAAACACAAGATTTCCATCCAATTACGAATTAACTTTCCGGCAGTTCTTCCTGATCTCGCCGTTGGAGCCGGTGAGGGGACGAATATCGCCCATGTTGATCATGGCGGCTGCAAAATCCGCATGGAAACTTCCGGGGTTTTTGCTGTACTGCTCCACCAAGGAATCAGTGGAGCCACCGTTGTGCAGCTGCTGGTCTGACCGGAGAAGACCCTGTTGGCTTATCAGATTCTTGTAGTAACTGTTGTCAAAGTTATTCGGCGTCTTAACGTCAAGTGGTGCAAGGTTGTTGTCGCCGGAGCCTGTCGGAAGTGGGCAGTTTGATTGCCGTGATTTAGCGAACGAAGCGTCGATGTTGGTTTCGTTGTGGACACGTGCTCTGAAAGTTGTACACCGTGCTTGTCCGATTGTATGTGCGCCTGAGAGTGCCACCATGTCTTTGGCTGAAAGACCTACCGCTTGGAAGCGATTGATGAGGTTGCTGAGGGTGGATTGAGGTGGCGGAATAACGCCGCTGTTGGCGGCCGATAGGCTGGCTGATTTGGAGTCTCTTCTTCCTAATTTAACCTTCCATCCGGGCCCACCTAACTGCACAAAAAAGTAGCTTTCAATCATATATAGGAAGTCAACGTTGACCACATTGCAGCCGCGAAACATCATATGTCACTATTTGCAACGTCAAACTGTCACATAATCGCGTCATCGGAAACAATTGGAAATGTGAAGTTTGGTTTGATTGGTTTAAGCAGTATGACATTTTACAACCAAACAATTGAGATTAATCCAAAGAAAGAAAATATTATTTAGTTCGACTGATGTGACATGGAAAATCAATGTTTCTATTTGTTGCGTTTGGACCAATACAAAACCAATATTCTTAGGGACAAATATTAGCAACACAATTATCGATTTAACGGAGCTTTTCATGTTGCTGATTATTTTTATAATCATACTTACAGCGACAACGGATTCAAGAGCTGAAATCGCTAATATATCAGCACAGGAGACCACACCGGGGCAAACTTTTTCAACATTTGACTTTACGTCATCGATCACATTAAAACCCCTTACTGAATTACGATTAGGCCCGGCGGTTTTTTCCCCTGTGAACGAAGACGTATCGTCTAGGAGGATTGACCCGTCACACCCCTGCAGAAAAAAATGAAAAAAAACGTTTTAATACTTTGACTTTTAATGTCAAACAAGCCTTAATTAGTCTATAATCTAATTAAATTAAAGATCACATACATTGACAAAGCAATCATGGAAATGGAGCCGAAGGAGGGATGCGCCCATGCGTTTCTCATTTGAAACTGCAGATCGAATCACGGAGCCCACAGCATCGAAAACCTTTGGGCAACTCTTTGAGTAGAAATCGGGTGTGAGTTGTGCTGAATGAGTACTGATCATTAAGAACAAGGTACAAGCAAGGACTGCAGAGGAGAATGTGATAGCAGAAGCAGCCATTTTTGTTGCTAGATAGCTTGAGTAGTGAGTGTGTTTGAATAACAAAAGGGTTGGCATTATATATAGTAAGCGGGTCGAGTTCAAAGGGGGTGTGTTCGGCTGGAGCAGCTAACCTAATAACCTGGACTAAAATGCATCAAGAGCTTAGTTTATTGGGTATGTTTGAAAACACGTTTACGTGATAATATGCATGTATGAATTTGTCAAAAGTGGGGTCCTTGCATGCAATTTATTATGTTGTCCTCATAACCGCAATGGATGCCATGACCATGCATGCAAAATTGGAGAGACAATGGATGATAAAATCTTAATTGCGTAATATTGGATTTTTTCAACTATACATTTAAATAAAAATTAAGCTATTGATCATTTAACTGTATCTTTTGTGTATATTAGTAACATCGTTCAAATCCAATTTTAATCAAAGTTATCTGATATAACTCATTAATGATTAAAATATTAATTTTTTCCCTCCGTTTCCCCCAACTTTCTCATATCGTGTATTTGATTATTCGCTTACTTAATTCTTTTTTGAAAGTAACGAAGTTGGTATATTGATATTTTAATCCGTTCTGTTCTCTTTTCTTTAATAGCACGCGCGGAAGAAGTCAATCCGACATGAATATTTTACCGTTTTCTTTAGCCTTTTCTATTGCGCCTCAAGAAATCATACCTGGAGGCTAGATGAATGATGGAACTTTTCTTATCCATTTATTGACTTCTTATTAATAGTTCTATGTACATGCCCGAAATCTCAAATGTGAGCGTATAGTTTGTCCTAAAACATAGATGGGGGGTGGTAATTTTCTATGGGGAAATTGGGCAACATCCCCATTTAGTTGTCTGTAATTTATTTATTGTCTGCTATGTTTTCCTGCACAGTTTACTTTGTCTAGCTCCTGACTAGCTTTCTTGTTTGTTTTTTTCTTTCATTTATAATATATTCGCCGGTTCAAAAAAAAGAGAGCGTATAGTTTGTCCTGACAAGGTTTCGAGACACTCGCAACAACTAGTAATTAGATTTTTGCTTACAGACGAACATACATTCATTGATCAACAATATGTTAACAGTGGCGGCCATGGGGACTGCCAGTAGTGCGGCCGTACGGGGCCTTCGTTTACAAGGGGCCTCATAATTTAAGGACGATCTATATTATGGTATAGTGTTTTTCGGAAATTTTTCGTTGGGGTTTATCACAATATACCCATTTTTATTTTTAACTCTTTAAATTATTTTATTTAAAAAAAATAATTGGAAAAAGGAAATTAAAATCTTATCATAAATTTTAAATCTACCGGGGTTTATCAACAATTAAAGAAAATCATATACATTTAATAAAAACACAAATCTTGTTTCTAATAATAATTAATTTCAGCAAATTTTTAATCCCTATAAATATCACCAGAAACTAATGAAATCAGATCACAAAAACTCAAAACCTAAGAAACCTAACCGTGAAAAATAATAGTTAAACGACATCTTTGAATCACAAAAAATTGGTCCTCATCTCTCGTTGGAAACTGTTGCTCGTCGCTTCGCCAGAATAGTTGGTTTTTTTCTGTCTTGAAATTTCAGCAAAGAGAAGATTTTCAAAACTAAAACTTCTAAAATCTTATTTGCGATCTACCATGTCTCAAGAGAGATTAAATGTTTTGGCTTTGATTTCGATTGAAAATGAGTTTCTTGAGAATATTGATTATTAAAGTGTAATACATGAATTTCCTTCTAAAAATGTTAGAAGGTCGATGTTTAGAAAATAATAATGTACTGACTATTTATCTTCTTTTAGAAAATTACCTGTAATAGTTTCAATTTAATATTAATGAATTTACGAGCTATTTATTATCAACCTTGATGTTTGAATTTAACATTGGAGAATTTACTTAATAATATTTAAAAAATAAAATATTATGAGGCCTCACTTTGGTTTTTGCACAAGGCCTCGTAAGCAGCTAGATCACTTTCGAAGTGGTTATTGATAATTTCTGAATTTCCTGATTAATTCCATTCCAAATATTAAAGATATAAATACAATAAACATGGGCCAGATATACAAAATGGTCTAAGGGGGTGTTTGGGATTGCTTATTTAATTAAAAACAACTTATGCTTGTTATTAAAAGTGATTATTAGCTTATCCAGAGTGAAAATGAAGTTTTAAAAAAAGTGTTTGGTTTAGCTTTTCCGGTACCAAAACGTAATAAGTAAATAAGTTGTTTTTTAGTGTTTGGCAAACAGTGCTTATGTGTGTAATACAGAAATTACTTATCAAAAACTACTTAAATAAGTCAACAAGTAAGGAACCAGTAACTTATCAAATATTGCTTATTTAAGCAAATAAGTGTTTATTAAATATGTGCATCCAAACACTTAAAACTGCTTATCACCGGTATCAAACCCCAATAAGTCAATAAGCAATCCCAAACACCCCCTAATAATACAACATAAGCAAAAAAAACAAAATTGAACAGTAGGCGATTTCATATAAAGATACAAGTGTTTAGTACCACCAAGCTAGTGTTTATATAAACCTCTCCCTCTATATATATATATATATATATATATATATATATATATATATATATATATATATATATATATATATATATATATATATATATATATATATGTACATATATATATATATATATATATATATATATATATATATATATATATAGTATCAAATGTGAATTGCATCTACTATGTGAATGTAAGACCAATTTGTGACCATTAGATTAAAAGAATGAAATGCTTTGATTTGATGATACACATTATTATAATGGGATGACATGTAATTTATATTATTTTATAACTTGTAATAAGAATTATTATTATTTTATATGCAAATTATTTTTTCTTGAAAACATGTATTCATATTCTTTAAGAATGTTAATTTAAAAAAAATTATTGAATTAATTGTATTCAAATATGTGAAAACGAACTGGAAAAAATGGTTTGACGTGTTGAATGGAATTTGTATTCTTAAAAAATCTGATTTAGTTTGAAAATATAATATAAAATATGATATTTGATTTGATTTATATTAATTAACTTGATTTAGTTGCTTAAAATTTAGGTAATATTTACTTTGTCTCTCATAATATAATGTCATATTTACCTTATAATTAATTAGGTCAATTTATATAGTACATGTCATCACATGATAATAACGTGTACTTTCAAATCACAGCATTTCATTCTTTTAATCTAATGTCACAAATTGGATGCAATTCACATTAGATCTTAATTCTCTCTCTCTCTCTCTCTCTCTCTCTATATATATATATATATATATATATATATATATATATATATATATATATATATATATATATATATATATATATATATGTTTTTGTGTTTGAGTATGTAGGAAAAGAGAAAGAGAGTATGTATGTTTCTATGTATTGTGCACGAATCGCGATCATCGATGTTTTATATCAACTGTTGGAGAAAAACTGGTCGAATAGAAGCATATATAAATATTGAGGGTTTGTTATTTGCTCAACTAAATAAATATGAAGTTGTTGAAACAATTTTGTCAAGACCTAATCATTAACTAATGTTTCCCTTATCGTCATAACTATAATCCAATCCATCATTTTGACTTTTTATTCAAAGTGGGCTGATTCAATACATATGGTATTATAAAATTTTATAGTTTTGTTTATTTTTTTTATTTTGACTAAGTTTTATTAACCCATATATTAAATTATTATGATTATATAGGGTATATTATTTTTGTTTAAACGGTCAATGTGTATAATAACAAGGTTTTGGAATAGCGTGAAACATGGTGTGACAGCAAAATCAAATCTCAAAGTTTTAGGATTTATATGACATGATGAACTTCTTTTAAAATGTGACATAAGATGTCAATTTGTATATAATTTATACTATGTATGTATGTATGAATGAGATTTTTTATGACATGTTATACTCGATTTCTAAGTTGAATGGAGAAACTTTTAAGGCTTGATTGTATGTGTGTGTGTGTGTGTATATATATATATATATATATATATATATATATATATATATATATATATATATATATATATATATATATATATATATATATATATATAGGACGGTTCCTTTGAGAATATAAATTAGGTTGAGATTGTGAGAATCAATCTCAGCCACTCATTTCAATAAAGCATGCGCGTCCCAATTTTAAATATCGTAAGGGCAGAGTAGTAATTTCGCAATCTTAAAACAGAAACTGAACATTCTAAAGATAAAAAACACTTTTTTTCGCCATAATATTCAATCGTATCTCATCAATTTCACTGAATCGTTGACGAATTCATACCAAAAATCTTCAAATCTTCAAATCGAAAGCACTGATTCATTCAATCATCAAATCCGAATAGAATTTCACCTCTAAAAGAGAGAAATTCGATTATCGGTTCACAAGAACGACTGTTTACGACAGACACATTCAATCACGATTCAATACAAAATCAGGTTTTTCTGTTTCAGTTATTCGATGTTCCTGTTTTAATTTTAGTTATTCAATGTTGTTTACAGTGTATAATTTGATTGTTACAGTTTCAATTACGATACATTGTTAACAACAATGAACTCGAGTTCATACGAAGAAGGTTCTTCTTCAGTATCTAATCAATATACTGTTAATTCGAGCATCAATGAAGGTAAGATACAACTCATAACCGTATCCTTCTATTGTATTGATATATGATTTTCAAATACTTATGAATGTTCAATTCAATCACGATTATTCATATATGAATAACCGTACCTTCTGCTGTACTGATATATGATTTTCAAATACTTATGAATGTTCAATTCCATCACGATTATTCATATATGAATAACAGTATCCTTCTGCTGTATGAAAATACTTATATAATTAATTGTAAACATCAATTCAATCACGATTATTCGTATATGAATGTTCATATATAATTTATATATGAATATCTATGTATGAATAAAATGTTGAGTCATGTATGAATAAACACTTCTTCATACATAGATATATTTTCACTTCTGAATACATCTTTATTCATATGTGATAACTTGTGTATTAAATCATATGTAATAACTTGTGTATGTGATTATTCATATATGAATAACCGTATCCTTCTACTGTACTGATATATGATTTTCAAATACTTATGAATTCAATTCAACCACCATTATTGATATATGAATAACCGTATCCTTCTGCTGTATGAAAATACTTATGTAATTATGTGTAAACATCAATTCAATCACAATTATTCGTATATGAATGTTCATATATAATTTATATATGAATATCTATGTATGAATAAAATGTTGATTCATGTATGAATAAACACTTATTCATACATAAATATATTTTCACTTCTGAATACATGTTTATTCATATGTGATTGTCTGTATATAAATAATAACATTTTTATATGATTACTTCATTTGAATAAATCATATGTAATAACTTGTGTATGTGATTATTCGTATATGAATGTTCATATATAATTTAAAAACTCATTAATCATATATGAATAACTAAATATATTTTTGTTGTTTTTTGAATCAGATGAAAATTCAAGTTCTACAAATGAATCAGATTCCCTTTATATGATACAAGAATTGAGTTACAGACCATATGTACCTCAAGAATTTGTTCCTGTTAAAGATTCTATCTTCAATTCCTTACGTGAGGGGATTAAAATGTATACTAACTATGCAATAATGGCTGGTTTTGATACACGTCTGAGTACCCAATCAAGATTCGGCAATGGCAATGATTTAATAAGAAAAAAGTATGTTATCTGCAATAGGGGTAGTAAAGATAAGAAGAAGTCTTGTGATACACTTGCTACAGGACCTGTTAGAAGAAGAGAAAACTCTACTAAGATAGCTACTGGATGCACTACAAATATTATACTTTGAGTGTGTGTATGGAACAACATATTACAAAGTTTTGGAATTCCATGAATTACACAACCACCCATTGGTGAGTGTTGAGGATAGATGCCATTTGAAAAAGGCAAAGGAAATGTCATATTCAGAAAAAGAATTCATAGTCAGGGCATCTACAGCAAAAATGGGAGCAACAACAGCTTATAAATTGCGAGCAACATTGAGAGGAGGTTATCAGTATATGAAGCCTAAAATAGCATACTACAAAAATTTCAGAAGAGGAATAAACAGGATTCTATGGTACAAGGATGCTCAAATAATAGTCAACAAAATGAATGACCGTAGAGATCACTACCCAAATTATTCATTTGAGTTCGCACGTGATGGAAATGTTTTGAGTGTTATGTTTTGGGCAGATGAACGGGAGAAGGCATATTATAACGAGTTTGGCGATGTTATATCTTTTGATGCGACATTTCGCACTAACAAGTAAGCTTTGTATTATACGATCATAAATGAATATCCATTTGAATTTTTTTAATTCAACTACTCAAAACTGATTATTCATAACTGATTATTATCTCTATAGTAATCATATGTGTGTATTCATGAATAATTATATTTTTTGGTTTAATTAAAAACCTATTTCTTATACAGATATCAGATGATTTTTGTTCCATTCACTGCCATTGATCATCATAAAAAGTCCGTTACTATTGGAGCAGGGTTGCTAAGTAATGAGACTATTGAATCATATTGTTGGTTGTTGAAAGCATTCCTCAAAGCACATGGAAAACAGCCAACAATTGTATTAACAGACCAAGATCCAGCAATAAAACAAGCTGTTCAATTGGTATTTCCTAATTCAAAACATAGGCTCTGCATGTGGCATATCATGAAGAAACTACAAGCAAAGGTAACTAGTCTTAATTCATATGTGAATAAATGAAAAAAATACACATGTACTATTACTACTTATTCATATGTGAATATATCATACGTATTTTTTAACACGTTACTGGGGATTTAATTAAAAACACCGACTTCAGAAAAAGATTTAATAAGCTTGTTTGGGACATGTATATTAAACCTGATGAATTTGAAAACAAATGGGAGTTGATTATTAATGAGTTCAACCTTGAAGACAAAAGATGGTTTAATGACATGTTTGAATTTAGAAACTTATGGATCCCTACATACTTCAATGATATAAGAATGTGTGGTTTGATGAAGACAACTTCAAGGTCAGAGAGCATGAATTCCTTCTTCAACACATACTCACAAACTGTAAATTTCATGATGAATTACGACACTGCCATTCAAAAGCAAAGAAATACACAACAAGAACTTGATAGGGCAACAAAGGAAGCATCATATATATTTCGTACACCTCGAGAAATAGAACGTCATGCTTTAAAGGTTTATACAAGCACAATATTTTTTGACATCCAGAAGGAAATATACAAAGGTGCTTGGTTATGTTCATATTCAAGTGTTGGTGTGGAAAATGGATGGGAGCTATACAATGTTCAACACAATAACAAAAAAATTGAATTCAAAAGTAATTACAAGGTGACCTAATTGCTTTTTATATTAAATTCGCATATGAATATTAATAATTGAAACTCATATATAAATATACTCTTGTATTCATATATGAATACACAGCTGTACTATTGTATATACACAGCTGTAATAATGTATAAAAATTGAGCTTCATTTATTATATATATTCATATATGAATATAAGATTTTATTCATATATGAATACCAAAAATATATTCATATATGCTTATTAAGTTCTTCTTAAATATTTTATTGTTCAGGTTCAAATAAAACTGCCAGAGGAAGATATAAGATGTACTTGCGAAAACTTCAACCGAATAGGCATTCTATGCAGACATGCTTTCTGTATACTGATGAAATTTGGTATTAAACAAATACCTGAACAGTACATTGTAAATCGTTGGAGGAAAGATGTCATATCAAGACATTATCACTTTGGGAGACATGTCTCTGATTCTGGGGATGCTGAGACTGCTAAGTTAGTCAATGAAGCATATTACAACTTTGAATCGTGTTTGGACATTCTGAGAGCAGATAAGGAAAAGCTTGCATCTTTCATTCAAAATATAGAAATCATGCATAAAGAATTAGAAAATGATACATCATATGGAATTATGAACAAGAAGACAGATATTGATATGGTAAGCAAGCTAATGAACATTTCTGTTCCAAAAAACATTGAAATTCTTGTTCCACAGATTCAACGTAACAAAGGATCCGGAAAAAAGAAAAGACTCATTAGTGCACCTGAGAAAGCATGTGAAAATTCCAATAAGCAGTCAAGGATATGCTCGGGATGTGGAGAAAGAGCTCCTCACAACTTACGTACATGCCCAATAAAGAAAGCAGTTGAACAGTCTGCAAAATAACTATAAATTTTTTTTCATGTTATTCATTTGTGAATAGTGTTTTAATAATCTTTTTGGAAATTTAATTCATAGCTGACTGGTATAAAAAATAATTCCATACGTATATTCATATGTGATTGAATGACATTCGATAAAAAATAATTACTACTTAAAATCAAAAAGATACAAACTAACCTTTATATTTATATATGAATACATATATGAGTACATATATGAGTATACTTGTACACATATACTTGTATTCATATATGAATACAAAAATGTTCATATTATTATATTCATATATGAATACATATATGAGTATACTTGTACACATATACTTGTATTCATAAATCAATAGACTTGTGTTCATACACATATTCATAACTGTTCATATACTTGTATTCATATATTAAATTCAAATATGAATAAAAAGTGTTCATACACTTATATTCATATATGTATACTTGTGTACAACTACATGCCTATATTTATATATTAACTTAATAAACCAGGTATAAGTCAAACTTGATATTCATTTATGAATATCATCAACAACACTTGTTAATATTATATACATCTGTTCTTAAAAGATACATAACCAACATTTTCCAAAAACATTCATCATCAACATACAATCACCACCATTTTCTGAAAGTTTCATCATCAACACTACAAATTGTCTAGTTAACACTTCACATGCAAAATAAAAGTTTTTCTACATCCAACTACAACCACCATTCTTCACAAACTACAACCACCACCAACTTCAAACACATTCAACTACAACCACCACCACATTCAACTACAACCACCACCATCTTCAAACACTTTTCATCCTCTCTACAACAGTCTGCATAGCATATAAGGCATGTTCTGCACGAACCTTTGGATCAACCTTCTGATAATCATATGCTTTTTTCAACACATCGTCACGCAGCTCATTAATCTCTGACGTTAGCATCCTTGAAGCATACCTACTCCTCAAATTCTCCAACATATTCTCTTGAGCAATACCTTCTTTTGGAAATCCTGGTTTCCACTTTGAGATTGGTTGTCCTGCATACGTCTCCATATGCCTCATAGCAAAGACACCACAATCACATTTATTGTCCACGGTCCTCCATGCCATTTCTAACCTCTTCGGCAAAACCTTTAAATTTGAAATGATGTCCACCTTTGGATGGCTTATCTCATTCAAATACATAAAAAACATATTTTTCTACAAAAAAATCATATATGAACTAAAATTAAACATGTAACAAAATAATCGTACAAAAATTACATTTTGGTACTTGATACTTACAAGAGGAGTAAGTAATTTTCCGTATCTGTCTTCAAAATTCTCTCCTAATGAACTGCTGTCAATAACTTCAATGCATGGCTTTTTAAGGTTGAAAACAACCAAGTAAATGTGAGAACTCCTCCCAACAGGGAAAAAACCTGATTTTCATACAAAAAATGTAAGCATTATATTAATAGATTAAATATATAAATCAATAAATAAACAAACCATGTCAATATCTTTCAACAACATCTTCTGCTTATCATTCTTCACACTAACAGCAAAGTTCGACTTGAAAATACTGTACTTCTCTTCCTCTTTCATGTCTGTTGACTCAAGGTAGTATGTCTGTTTTTACATAAAAAAATTCATCAATAAATAAAAACATTATTTATATTCAGTTATGATTATAAACCAATCATAACTGAATAAAAGTTCAAATTCACTTGTGATTATACCATAATAAAATATAAACTTACAGTCATATCCACATTCAAAAACAACCGATACAGAGAGTTATTGACATCTCTTTTGTTTTCTTGATGATTCAATAAATCACTCCATGTGTCAATAACATTTGAAAAAATATATGTCTTTGGAAATAGACTTTCCATTGTTCCTCTCATAGTAATATGACCATACTTGATATTCACAACAACATCCCTGTATCCATTTATTTGCATGTTAATTAAATAATAATAATTCAATGATTTAATAAAAATAACTACTTACCACAATTCTCCACGGAAGTTGAACAACCATTCAGAAACAACAATCTCCTATGCTGTCAATTTTGTTTCCACATCAACAATCCTGTTCTTGAATGGTGATTTTAATGGTAAAGTTAATTTCTTCTCTCTTGAAACCCTAGCATTTCCATCTAAACCAACTTCCGATGCAACTACAATAGCCATGGGATTTGAATCTACAATATCAAAAGTTGAAATAACTTTTGATTCAACTTGAGGTACAAATGACAATGGAGTAGGATCAAGAACATCCTCTGTTGAATCTTGACTTAACCCTATTCCAAGACTAAAAGAATGTGATTTTGATTTGTCATCTTTTTCATCATCTTTTTTTTCTTCTTTTCCTTCTGGTATATTTGAACTTAAGAATACAACACTTTCGTAAAATTCATTCACAACTGGATTTTCCCAGAAATCCTTTTCTTCGCCAGTTAATTCTTCAATAACTAAGAAAAATAAATAAACATAAACATATATGATTATTCATAGATGAATATTAATAGTACATAAAATAAATTCAATTCATTATAAATATTTTACACTATAAAAAATATATATTGACAAACACTAATCATATACAAAACATTAATTACCAGCATCCTTTCCATCCTGTTTAACTTGCAACTCCAACATACCTAGCACAAAATAAATATAAATCATATATGAATACTAAAAATATAAAACCAATAACACAAAACAAATGCTCACCCTCCGCAACCATCTTCTCTTTTTCTCCAAAAACATTTACACTTTCCTCTTCACCTCTCTTACCTTCACCAAATATTTCACCACCTACTATACAAATCACATATGAATATTCAATTCAAAAATTAATTAACATAAAACATACATACCATCAACTACATCTGTATTTCCTATATGCTCCTCATTTATATAAACATTTTCCTTTTGTACATCATTATTTTCCACTCTTTCTTCATTTCCAACACCTTCAAACACATTTTCAATAACTACAAATGTTAAATTCATAAGTAAATATTTCATTGAAAATAAAAAATCAAACTTCCAATATACATAAAAACATAACATTACCTTCAACAACTTGTTTATCTTCACCATCATCTTCCTCTTTCTCAATGTTCTCATTTGTTGTTTCTGTTTCTGTAACATACTTTTTATATCAGATAACATAAGTAAATGATAAACCTTTCTATTCATAATCATATATGAATATTACTTTAAAGTAAATGAAAAATGTTTCTATTCATAATCATATATGAATAGTACTTTAAAAAGAAAACAATTGTTTACCTTCAGCCAATCTCTCAAAAATATTGCTAACCACATGATCCACCCATAACTGACTTAGTGGTAAATTATCCTGACTATCAACTCCAGTAAAACCCACAACAACATTCCTAACAATTTGATTTAATTCAACAGTTTTCTCTTCGGTAACTCCTTCCAGATTTCCTTCACTGTTTTCACCATCATCTCCTTCCACCTTATCATCTTTATTACAGTCTTCTTCCTCGTTAACAATTTTATCAACAACATCTCCTACCACCTCACCACAATCTTCTTGATCCTTTTCAACCCCATCATTTTCAAAATCCTTCTCCATTTCAACAGTACTTGCACCCATAACTGGTGTAAGAACTGGTTCTTCCACACTAACATTATTAAACTCAAATGGAACTTCTGTACTTTCAACTCCACTTTTGTCATCATCAAAAACTCTTTTTCTCCAACTCCTAAATGATTCAACTTCTGGGAACTTTTGAATTGCTTCTTCAATCTTAATTTTAATATTCTCTCTTGAAAATTCCAACCTCTTCAACAAAATACCTAACAATGTTTCATACTCCTACATATGAAAAAAGAATGTTATAATTAATTTAAGTAATAAATCATATATGAATACACAACTAATATAAATTTACCTCAACAGAAATTTTTTTACTATCCTGACTATCCTCCTCCTCATTATCTCCTTCAGAACATTCCTCCTCACTTTCCTCTTCAACATCTTCATTCTTGTTAAACTCTCCTAACCCAAACTTTCCTTCTTCCTGTTCGCATTCCTCCCGAAATCGTATCTTCTCTGAACTCCAGTAACAAATAGCTGGACGTCTACGTGGTACATTCACTTGATCAAACTTCAAACTATCCACATATAATAACTGCAAAAATTGTGTATACATTTTCATAAACACAATCATAACATGAAATACATACATAAAAATATATTATCAATACATTCATATATGATTTATCATCATATTCATATATGAATAAAAACTGAAAATTCATGTATGAATAAAGCAAAAAATAAATTTCTAAACAAAATACTTACAACACGATACGCTGTTGGTCCGAAAAAGTAACATGTATCTTTGAACGGTGTGTATGCGATCTTCGTTCTAATTAAACAATCAAGAATGTAGTTGCACCAATCAATTGCACTTACATCTGTGTCTTTTTGTATACGGTGCAATGGTGACAGATTGCACCTTCCCATGGCAGTAGACTCACAGAATGTATTTATAAAAAGTACAATGAAATTCAAAATGAAATTAAAATCAACAACTGTTGTCCTAACAATCGCATTCTTGATATGTTTCAATCTCATCACCTCCCCCTTCTTGAATTGTTTTATCCAATCAAACATACAACCTCTTTCATCATCCTCCTCTATGTATTCCAAGTCTGAAAGAAGAAAACCACCCATAGGAACTCCAAACATATCATGTACAGATTGAGTATTTACATTAATATAACCATTTTCAACCTTCACTTTCATCTTATCCAAATCAAAATTCTGTAGAACATAAAACCCAATTTTCAATGAAACATCAGTCATCTTCATTTTGAGCAAACTACCAAAACCTATCTTCCTCACACACTCCTTCTGTTCTCGACTCAAACCTTGTATCACCGCAAACATTGACTCTGGTGAACATCTATTTTTCATTGAATAAAAATGTCTTTGAGCAGGAACATTTTTACTCTTATGTTTCTTTGACGGTCCAATAAACATATCTTCATCAACCAATAAATGCTTTTTTGATTTCTTTATCTTTTCTTCTTTTTCAATTCTAATCTTCTTTAATTCCTTTGAATTAACAGGTGAACTTTCTTCTTAACGTTTCTTTGCAGACCTTGTCAACCATTCTTCAGAATATATAATTACAACCTTCTCCAATTTTTTTGATTTTCCCTTGGGTTTCACTGATATACAATATATTATAATGTTATTCATATCTGAATAAATTACATATACTAAATATATATAACACAAAATCATTTATGAATTGAATGATTTTCCCTTTGGTTTCACTGTTTATTCATGTATGAATAATTATATATGAACAACATGTAAGAATACATATTATTCATACTGGATATTCATATATGAATAATCATATATGTTAAGTGTTTAATACTTATTTATTCATGTATGAATAATTATATATGAAAAACAAAGTATTAAAAACTTAGCATATATCTAGACCAAACTATTTCCCTTGTGTTTTTCATTGGTGATTCTTTCCAAAATTATGAGAAGGTTCAATCTCTTGATTAGTATAAAACATACAAAAATGTCTCAACCAACACTCTCACTTCACTAGAACCAGATTTCTCATATTCATTAGATTAATTAAATATTGATCTTGAAATTCATTATATTTGCAAGATATTTCAAGATAGTAATCAGCCTCTGGTATAATAACAGAAACATGATTTTCTTGAAAGTCATGTAGCAACTATCATGCAATTCAATATCACTGAATATATTGAAGACAAGTAATCTAGTTCCAGTGAAAGTGAGAGTGATAACTCAAACAATTTTATATGTTTTTATACCAAACAAGAGATTCAACTAACTCACAAAAATTGAAAGAATCACCAATAAAAAACACAATGGAAATAGTTTGGGCTGGATGTATGTTAATTTTTTAATACGTGTTTCTTCATATAACTATTTATATATGAACAACATGTATGAATACATATTATTCATAATGGATATTCATATATGAATAAGCATATGTGGTAAGTGTTTAATACTTATTTATTCATGTATGGATAATTATATATGAAAAACCAAAGTATTATAAACTCAACATACATCTAGACCAACATATTTCCCTTGTTTTTTATTGGTAATTACTTCAAAAATTGTGAATTGGTTGAATCTCTTGTTAAGTATAAAATCATACAAAAACATCTCATATGATTTTGTATGTTTTTACATTCAACCAACTCACAAAAATAGAAAAAAAATCATCAAAGAAAAACATAAGGGAAATAATTGGTCTGGATGTATGATTTTGTATATTTTATTCATACACATATGTATGAATAAAATATCATTCATATATAAATAAACACAAAGGAAATGTTTATTCATATTTTGCTTTATGTATACCTTTATCATGTTTTGCTTTGGATTTAGATCCGTGTACTCCAATAGAATCATCTTCACAAACAACTCGTTTATCCTTGCCTTTTCCTTCTGCTGTATGAAAATACTTATGTAATTATGTGTAAACATCAATTCAATCACGATTATTCGTATATGAATGTTCATATATAATTTATATATGAATATCTATGTATGAATAAAATGTTGATTCATGTATGAATAAACACTTATTCATACATAGATATATTTTCACTTATGAATACATGTTTATTCATATGTGATTGTCTGTATATATATAATAACATCTTTATATGATTACTTCATTTGAATAAATCATATATAATAACTTGTGTATGTGATTATTCGTATATGAATGTTCATATATAATTAAAAAACTCATTAATCATATATGAATAAAAACAAAATAAAATATATGACTATTATTTTGAATGAATCATATATGAATAGATGTTTATTCATATATGATAATTCTCTATATATAATAACTTGTATATATGACTATTTCTTTTGAATGAATCATATATGAATATACCTTTATCATGTTTTCGTTTGGATCTAGTTTCTGGCAATTCAACAGAGTCATCTTCACCTTCAACTCGATTATGATTAGATTTTCCTGTAATAAATGACATATCGTAAACCAAACGAGTACTGTTTTGATCCACAACTAAAAAACGAAACATATAGATACCTTTCTTTCTTCTAGAATACGATTTACTGAAATCCTTTCCTGAAAATGTACAAAAACATAAATCACAAATGAATACTCAAATCGATAACACACAAAAAACCTTAAAACCCATTAAAATGCATTCAAAACCTAAAAAACCATAGAAAATATAAAAAAAAACTATAAACTGAACTGAAACCCGAAATAATACTTGAAAATCAACTCGTTCAAAAACGAATATAGAAAACGACCACAAAACTGTAAGAAAAACAAATTCAAAATACAATATCGCTAACCTTTATCATGGAGAAGAGAAGAACTTCTCGTAACTACTGTTTTTTCCGTTGACATCGTTTCAAATCACCACAAAGGGGCAAAATGCACAGAGAAAAAGTTAGGGTTTCTTCAAAATATGTGAACGATTCTACTTACTGGTGCATATTCATTAGGGAAACGGTGATGAAAGAGTAATCATCGTCTACAACTCGATACCCGTTTTGATTTGATGTCCATGTAAAATGTCAATAATACCCTCGCGTCAGTTACCTACTATCACGATTATTACAGATTTGCCACCGCTTTTATTTAAACTCTAATCCTTATTTGCAAAAATGTCACCGCCTTAATTTTTAATACAAAACCATTGGCTGAGATTAATTCTCACAATCTCAACCTAATTTATATTCTCAAAGGAACCTATATATATATATATATATATATATATATATATATATATATATATATATATATATATATATATATATATATATATATATATATATATATATATATATATATATATATATATATATATATATACACTCACACTCACACTCACACACACACACACACACCAAGTTTACAAAAGTGATATATCAACAACTAATAACTGAAAGTTAATGGAAACTATATGGTTTTACGCCCTATAAAAACACAAAAACACATGCTTTAAAAAACTTCTTGCTATAACGCTTTTGAATCTACCTTATAGTACGACACATAACAACGTTGTCATAAGTATTTTTCCGCATCAAATTCTTACTTTTTGTAACGGCACGCCTTAGCACCACCATAACATGCTTTTTAGAACACTTCTAAATAACATAAAACCGTTACATATTAAGTCATTAGCTTGTAGTTGTTTTTTAAATTATATATATTAATTTTTTTTAAATAACAAATATTTTATCATGAACAAAGCGCGGGAAGTTTGGAATACAAAGCCAAGTAACAAATATTGACCATGTTACAACGCCAACTAATCCACTTAACAAACGTCTCGAGTTTAGGAATTCAATATGTCATCACCTTGTGTTTGTTTGTAGTTTTGTACAACCCACCATATTGGACAAAATGAAGGTGTCATCTGGTTTCATTGTTCCTATCTTCTCTAAAATGGCATTCTTATACAATACTTAGTCGGTGGTAGTCCTATGTGGCATCACCCTTTGGAAAATAAAAACTTCTCAATTGTTTTTCGAAAAATGGCAATATTTATAAAACCCTTGTTTAGGTTAACCCGTTGCATCCTACATCGACACATACATTTATCAGGCCCTTGAGCACTTCTAATTCCACTTATATAATAACACGGATTTGCTTTATGTGGCGGGCACGTGACAATTTTTCTTAGCACGGATCCCAACAATTCTTAGAATATTTGAACCGGTCCAATAATCGACTACAGCAGTTTTTGAGATCTTGGAACCAGTTGAACCAAAAAGAATTGATTTCAGCAACGCTTGTTGGTTATAAAAATTCCATACTAACTTTAACTTTAGACTTTGAATAAAACTAATAAATCCATCCAAGATGCTTGTGGTTGTTTCCCTTCAATTTATAAAGAAAAGTTTGAAGATGTGTTCCATTTATGAGGCAATGTGGGATTGTTTACTTTTGAGATTTGGTTTTCGTTCACATCCCACATGTTGGGATTTGGGAAGGAATGGGATATAAAAACCTATAAAAGTGATGCTAGACTTATATTTACCATAAGGTCACGGGATATGGATGCCATTGGCATCTACTCCACCTAAGATAAGAGAAATCATGTCATTGGCATGTAGGAAGTGTGGGGTGGTGTGGATGGTAAGGAGAAGGTAGAAAGAAGAGAGAGACAACGTCTCTTTCCAATAAATATGAGTTGCATATATGTGTTGCATATATGTGTCAATGCCAATGGATGCAGCCATAGCAGGGTGGTGGTGCTGACGGCATCAAGCCTCCACGTAGGCGATAGTGGCGGCATTGAAGCATTGAACCATTGAACCGTGTAGCCTAAAACAACATTATCTTTTTTATAAGAATCAATATCTCGTACAGCGTCTTGATTACTAAAAACTGGCAGATACCCAACAAATTTTCTTCGAACCAACTCAGTAGTTTTTAGAACATTCGTAGTCGTCTTAGAAATTAGAATCGACTATTGGTTCTTTAAAGCTTGGAAAAAATGGAACCAAATGTATCGCTGACCATGACACTACCAGCGACACCTTTAGTGGCGGCATAAGGTATTAGCGGTGACACCAAACGCGTGTTATGGGTGTCGCTGCTAGCTTCAGACTATTTTGCTATCTCAAACTCTCCAAGCATTTGATCTTTTAGTATTTTTTCTCCTCCTGGTAGAACACGAACCTATGAGTTCTTGAAAACCCTTCTCTGTCTCCCTCTCGGTTACCATAACTTTGACTGCCACCATTGCACTGTCTGCCGCCACGACTGAAATGCCCCGCCACCACCACACATATTTAACATAATTTCTAAAATCCCACTTACGAAGATTGAAATTTTGAAACGCGTTTAGCGTGGCTTGACGATGGGGTTGTGAAACAGTGTATGGAAGATATGAGAGTAATGGCGAGTTTGCAATCTCGATATATCTAATAAAATGGCTAACAATGGTGAGGCTGCAATCTAAGATTTGTAATATTTTTTTTCCAGATGTTGGGTTTGCGAAACAGAGTTTGTTAGAAAACGGGTGGGTTTAGAGAAGATCCGGATTGCCCTATGGATCGTGTGATCACTTTCCGAACTGATATTTCCACCCTATGCACGGGTTACAGGAAATCCAGTCTAGGATAATCCAAAGGGAACACCTACGAATTTAGGCACAAACTCGTAAGCCAAATTGCCAGAAGTTTTTATGTTCGTGAGGAACGATTGGAGAGCTAATGATTTTCGTGTGTCCCTCTTCTGATTAGAAGAGGCGTTTATATAACCCACGAATTAGGGTTATGGGATCATGGGCCGACTTAAGATTTCCATAGGGTTAGGGTTTAATTGATGGTTTCCATAATTAACGATAATCAGTTAATTATACCATATTAACCCTTAAGAATTCGGATTTTCCACTAAGTGACCAATCCAAAAATCCGAAGACCTTTTGGGGCGCTGCCCCTCGACCCTGCCTGCAGACCGGTCAGCGGGACCACCGCCAGGGGCTCTGCCCCTTGGACCCCGCTAGGGGCGCTGCCCCTTTGGAATCCCCGAACCCAGGGGCGCTGCCCCCGGACCCCCGACTAGTCGTCGTACCGGCTACTTATTCGATCTTATACATGCGTGCACTCCGCACATTACCCGAACATGTATTAGAGTACAAACTAAGTAGCCCCTTAGCTCACATGTTAGTTCCAATTACATAAAATGACTTGGTGACACTAAAATCACCAACAGAGTTGGGAGGAGATGACAGAAATCGCGAGATATTTTGGTTTGATATTTCGTTTCATATCCATTTTAACAGATCTAATATTCTCCATCTTTCATACCTATTGGAAGTTTGATTTTGAAGACCCCCAAGATGAAATCTGATTTCAAATCACGTACATTAATGCAATTGGCAAAAGAGAATATGGTAACGAGGATGAAGGTAAATTATATTTGGAAATTTCTTTCTTAAATTTTTATATAATCTAGATGGGGTTTCTTATAATATTTCAATCCGATTGCCAGTTATAAGAAATGCAAGGGTGGCTGGAATTAGCGATTTTTAGCTGGGATGGAGATGGTGGGGGCTTGGGAACCACAAATAGAGTTTTGGATTTGGACGAAGGGATTTTCGGATCTAATTTCTTTAAATCTCAGCTCGTATAACTCTTATATGCTTCATATTTATTTTTGCAAATCTTGGTCCCTCAGTCTCCTCATCAACTTTAGGTTGTTTTGCAAGAAAGATATGGCTGAATGTATTGTTGATTAATGAAGTGTTGATCCCCAAAACCTGTAACTTTTACTATGAATCCCAATGTTATGTTATAAAAAGTCTATGGTTTGTATTACTTTACGAATTCGTGAAGAAGTTTCTTACAACAATGATGTTACTGCTTCAGACGATTTAATATCAAACATCTTAGGACGCGAATTATAAGAGAAATTACTTTGTGTTAGAAAAAACTACTTCGCTACACAATATGTATGAGCAAAAAAATCGAAAACCGAAACTGAACCCGAAACCGACCGGAACCGAACCTGATTTAAAACCGAATGGGTAATGCGGTCCGGTCCTCGGGTATCGGATTTTCCCTTTAATGGTCATTAGAGCCGAATCGAATAGTTCAAGATAAGTAGCCTTAGTACAAGCCATGAATCTGCAAACATTCCAAATGCCATACTTGCCCCTACTTCTTTACCCGAATATTTTAACATTTTTGCTCCTTCAAGAAGCACATCACCTGCATCATGTACCAACCTCTAAAATATCATTTTCTGTCTATCAAATAAGGGGTTTTGTTTTATAGTTTTCCATCTGAATCCTTCACACCATACACATAAATACACACAAAATCAATGAACTATCAAGTAATAAGTTAGATATAGTTATTCCTTATGTTCTTTGGCTTTCAGTTTTTGGTTTTATAATTTTCGTTAATTTTCGGTTCCATACCTGACCAAACTAGAACTAGTCGGGTACCCAAACCGAAAACCGATTTCACAAGTTCGGTCTTCTGTTCCTCCACATGGTCTTATTCGGTCATCAATTCTTTCGGGTTCGCTTCCGGTTAATCCGATTCCGAACCCATGCTCATCCCAACTACACAAGGCCTTTTCTGAGAATTTGGTGGTCATTTATGTGTTAGTAATGGAAATCGTGGTGAGTTGTGATATTACATTCCATTTTTAGTAATTATTGGTGATTATCTATAAAAGCAATTATATATTTGGATACCTTTTGTTATGAAACTTACTTTGATTTGTAAGGTTATTACTCATTCTCAAATATCGAAAAGATGGTAAACACACAACCGTTGTTTGTAAATGGATTTTCATCGTAACTTTGACGTCAATTATTTTCTCTGTCTACTACTTGATGTTGGGATGATGCAAGTATTATTTGTCAAATTTATATAAAATGTGAACTATAGGAAATTAGCATGATTAGTTTGAAACAGTTCAATTAACTACACTCGTAGCTTTGCAATAATGCAATACATGTTTTGGCCATTCAAGATTGTTTAAAGGGCGAAAACAACATTTTCATGTATTTAGTTTTATTAAAGATGTAGTCCTACTTTACTCGATACTATTCTTGGTTAACATAAAGACCCTTACGATCCATACAACTGAATAAAATTCGATCGATTATCACATCAACATTCTAGTTTTTATACAACATTGGCACATTGCCATTTAATTTCTACATCTATTTTCATAAAGTTGAATCTTTCCTAATTCACAGTTTGAATGATTATTCAAATTTATTGTATGTGAACTCATTATATGCTTTTCATTCTGTCATTTCATTGGATCATACATTTTAAATGCTCCAGGGCTATTTTCTTATTGTTTAGATAGATAAGCCCGAGCAAAAGAGGAAAATTTAGTTTGATATGTAAACGGGAAAATGTAGCGAGGTGTGTTATGGAATTTATCATTGATTGAGGGCAAGTTAGGAATATTAAACATGTAAGGAGGGCTTGTTATGAATTTTAACCAAGTGCTTTGCTGATCCACTGCAGCGGATAATGAGTTCACCACGGCGACCGCAGGCGCGCTCGCGCTTAAATTCTGCGTCGGATATTTATCGATCGGACGTGCAATCGGGAAGTTTGGAATCGTCGCTTCTCCGGCTCGTCAATGATCATCAGAATGCCGCTATACGACTCCGAGAACACACAGGTTATTTTAGTTCATTTAGTTTGTTCTTTCGGAAGCAGTAGTTTTGGGGAATTCGATTTTTAGCTATTGGATTGGAAATTACACAGAGAAATCGAAGAAAGAAGCGATCAAGAGCGCTTCTCGTGTATCGGATCTGTTAGTGGAGGCTGTTAATGGAGGTGTGGAAGAGTGTTTCGTGAACGAGAAGCGAATAGAAGTCGAAATTCGAGCACTGAAGACGACGATTAAGCGATTTGCAAAACAGACCGATCAGTGGCTTGCTTCTACTCATGCTATTAACAACGCTATCAAGGTTCGCTTTTCCTCTTCATTTTATCGCACTGTCTGTGCTTAGGGACGAATCGCTACTGGTGCAAGTCATATTCTCAGTTTTGACACTTGTAATCAATTAATTAACTGATTGTTCAGGTTAAAATCATGTATGCAGTAGGTTAGTTCTCCAGAAAAACCCCCCCCCCCCCCCCCCCCCCCCCCCCCCCCCCCCAAGTTTACGAGGACCAAAGTTAGGCACATTCAACAATGCCAAATCCATCAATCAAGCTATAGAGACACTAAACTTTGCACTGGATTGACCAAAAATCTAGAGTTCAACATTTCTTCGTGTAGTTGTACGTATCAATCAGGATTGAGTGAAATTAAGATCTGAATTATTGATGTCTTATAGTCAATTGCTTAAACTGTACAGATAGTTGGACTAGTTCTTCAGTAATTAAACTCACATATCTTGCTTTCTTCGGTTACTCTGTAGGCTTACTTTGTGTTCCACATTTGAATTATGAATATCTTAAACACTTCATCTCTCAGTCATGAAACTTTATTTCACAGGAAATAGGAGACTTTGAGAACTGGATGAAGACAATGGAGTTAGATTGTAAAAGCATCACTGCTGCTATCTCCAACATTCACCAGCCCTAATATCATATAAACCTCACCAACTACTTTCCAGGAGATTAATTAGGTTGTGTTACTTCAGCCCATTTTCTTCAATTTATTTATTATCTCAATATGGGTGCCATCTGCATTTATCATGATATAGATACCTATATAAGTGAATTAATGATACTATTTCCAGTTCTTTGACCAAAAGCTAGCATAGTGTATATAAGTAAATACTCTTTATGCCTATGACTTTGACACGATGAATTGCTACATCAAGAAACCATGGCCAAACCTTAATTACCATTAATTGTGCCAAGTTTAATTATAATTGTGAATTTGTTTTCGAATTAATTGAGTACTGCCTTTTTTCCTTTGTGTAATTTACTGCTAGGCCTTTTTTGATGTTCTCATATTTTGTTTTTTGGATATATGCTAGTTGTGTTATATATTAGAGTTGTTTCGTTTTGATTTAATCTCGACAGAATGACTTTATGGGTTAAGTCGCTTAATGTATTAAGACACTAATCCTTGACCTATTGTCATTCTTTTTTTTTTTTTTTTTTTTTGTTAAGCTTAATGAGTATTATGAAATTTGGTTTTTGGAAGGGTAAAATGATCATTAAATCTCATTTAAACTATTTATTTAGTTTAGAAAAGAAACAAAGCTTGTGTATACAACACTTATCTGAACAAACATCATTACCCGTTCAGTTACTTTACCCATAGGGGAAAAAAATTAGCCACTTAGATAAAGATGGAAAACCATATTTACAAAAAAATAACTATTTAGCATAAAGTTGTAAGGTCTAATTGGGATTATAACTAGGAAAAATAGTATGAAATGGCGATATACTTATTTATTTCTACCAATAAAAGCAACATACTTTATTTTTTAACCATAATATACCGCTTGTTCTTTGTTGACTTGTCAAATATGCATGTCATTTTCATGCATTTGTGACTGACATGTGGCTTATGACATGGCATTAACATTTATTTTTCTTTGACTTAAATCAAATTCATTTTCATCATTAATGGTCCTGTCCACAACCACCATAACCACCACCATGTCAAGATCAAATCTTAAACCAAATCTGAATTTTGTACAAATCTGAAATGCGGTTGTTGTTTATGATCTAATTGTCTATGATTTGATTGCGTATTTGTGTATCTGTGTATTTGGGATGTCGTTGTTTATGATGTAATTGTGTGTTCGTGTGTGAGGTCTTAATAATTAGGGAAAATGACTTATAAGGATAATGAACTTTATCGTAAGTACATGTTTAATTCCTTATCTTTTTTTTTGTACACATATGACCACTAAACATTTTGTATTGTACATATTTACTCATTTATCTTTTTTTTTTGTATACATATGACCATACAACTTATTCTTTCCGTACATTAACATAAGTGACTAAATATGTATAGAAAAAGCAAGTTTAATGGTCATATGTGTACAAAAAAACATAAATGACTAAATGTGTACAAAACAAAAAGCATAATGGTCATATGTGTACAAAAAAAAAAAAAGATAAGAGACTAAATGTGTACTTACGATAAAGTTTATTACCTTTATAAGACATTTTCTCTAATAATTAATATAAATTTATTTGACTTTTGGAATATTTCATGTGATGGTGGTTTGTACAAGTGGCAGATGATGTGGACGATTGAATGGCAACAACCGGTGCCATATCATAATTTTATAGGTTTCTATCTCAATTCAGTAGTTGATTGAAAATCGATCCATTAACTACCACTTGATTTCAACCACGTAATGCAATCACTTGATTTCAACCACGTAATGCAGACTACAAGAAATACTACTGATACAATTTTTGTGCATTATCATTACCTACAAAAGCTTCCTCCGTAAGTAAATGTGTAAAGAGCAAAAGGGTCATACTGATTTCGTTTTAAAGGGCATCTTTTTTCCCGTTCGTTTTAAGACTCTATTAAACTTCTCTGCATTGTGTGGTGGACTCTATGCTTTAACAAAACAAACTCATTCCAGCCACATGCATGATGCAGCCCAACGTATAGAAAATCCTAAGGGTTGGGTTGATGGGATGTGTGTATATGTGTGTGTCATTTGAAATAAAAAAAAATTGAAATTTTTTTTTGATAGAAAATAAATATTTTAACACGTTCTCTATTTTTTTAAAATAGAATATGAAAATTGAATCGGTTTTAACTAAACGATTTTTTTTTAAATTCTCAATTGAAAACTGAAAATGAAAACTTATTTCATTTTTCTGAAAATGAAAAATGGAAAACGAAAAACAGCTTCCGGTACCTAAATGCACCCTTTTTCCTTCCTCCACCATGCATTTTCTCCAAACAGAAGCTTTTGTTATTTTTTTATGGGAAACCAATCGCCCAATCCAATCCACTGAGGGACAAAATAGAATTAAATTCAATCAAAATCATCGTTGGAATGTGTACGTAAGAATCTAGTGCAACTATTTATCAAACTCTCCTGTAATCACATCCTTCTCTTCATCATTTGCATCGTCTTTCACATGTGGTTTAATAAGCTAGGGTTTTGAATTAAGGATTAGAAGGAGCAAATTGAGGTGCAATCAGTTTGGAACAAAGGGTAATTGCGTCTTTTGTCCATGAATACTCACAAATTGATCCATATGCAACAGAGGGTAATTGCGTCTTTTGTCCATGAATACTCACAAATTGATTCATATGCTGTTAGCCTCCCCTAGGGTTTGATTCGAATAAGATAAGCTGCTTGCCTACGTCATTGAAATAGAGTTTTGGTATCTTAGAAACCCAAGGTAGCTTAATAATAATTGATACAAAACAATTAGTTCATATCTGTTTGATTTAATAAACAAACAATTAATCTGCGAGATTTAACGATGGAGTCCATTAGATCGCAAATAGGCGGCCAATGACAACGAAGAGGGGGGGGGGGGGATAGTGGTGATCGATGGGTTTCGTTAAGAGTAATCAAATCTTTTAAAGCAGAGATGTAGAGTAGGTGAAAAGAACCAGGATATGTGTCACAAGTTAAGAAAGTGCATGTGGTAGAACAAGTGAACAACAAAGGGTTGAGAAGCAAGGTGGAGGGAGTTGTATGGGTTGGATCCAATTCATGCTTGCTAAAATATTAATATAAATATAAGAGTTAATGTCATTATAGTCCTACAAACTTGCGTGAATTAGTTTAAAAGGTCCTTCAACTTCTTTTTTTCGGCTTTCTAAAGGTATAAAGTTGAGTTTTTTCGGTTTTAAAAGGTCCGCAAAATTGAAGGGGATTACCCCTTGCCTTGTTAGCAAATGAAAATGCCAATTACTTCTTAATATGGGGGAAAATGTACTAACATGATTAGTTTATTTACTTGTGCCCTAAAATGAATTTGCTTACTACGACAATTGTCCTGGAGAGCACCCCCGACTACCTCCTCCACCGAGCTTATTATCGTGCTTGGCAATCTTTTGATGTCTATGGCGTTATCCTTCTTGTTAGTCTCTGTGCAATTCCATGTCCGATTCCCCAATCGTAAGTAAAAGGATCACGAAACAGAATCCCAAATTCCAATTCTGAATCCGCAAAAAAAAAAAAAAAAAGGCGATAAGATGATATAAAAAAAATTGAAAACCTTTTAAAACAAATTCAAAAATCCTTAGACCGAACGGTATGGGTGAGGGGAAGGGCCACGGTGTCCAAGCTGGCACCCGACCCCGCCCGGTAACACCGCCCCGGTTGGGGTTTGGTGTGCGGGGTTCGCTTGGCACCGGGGTTCCAACCCCTTGCGATGACCATTGTGAAATCTTTCCCTTTGGCCCTTGAAGTATGAAGTAAGTTGCAACCCCCCCCCCCCCCCCCCCCCCCCCCCCCCAACGGCTATACATGTAACGGCTAAAAAAAAATTTTTTTTTAATAAAGTTTTTTTAAACTTTTACCAACTATAAATACACACACTCATTCACAAAAAAATTACCAATCTTCTACACATATTTCGCACCCAATTCTCTCTAAAAATCATGTCTAGCCAAGATTCACCAAACAACCAAACGCCACCAACGAATCGAAACCGACCAAACATTCTCGGTTTCGAACAATTCTACAACACGAACGTTTATCGTCCACAAATGGACCAACCGATTTTTTCACCCAACGTTTACCCATACCAAATGCCGGGATACCCCCAAATGCAACCGCAAAATTTATTCAATTCTTTTCAAGCGTTTCCCGACACACCAACCCAACAATTCCAAAACCCATTACCCGATTCCGTTCCTGAAACACAAGGTTCACCGGAATTAGTGCCGGAAACACAACCAGAAGTCCATCCCGCGACACAAAGGAGGGGAAAAGCGCCACGCCAACCATGGACAACCCAAGAAGAAATCGCTTTAGCCCATTCGTGGATTGACGTTTCCGAGGATGCGGCGGCTGGAAATGCTCAAGCGGCGGAACACTTTTGGATGCGGGTCACGGACCGCTTTCACCAAGAATTAGGCCGGGCGAGTTACCGTTCGAAAGACGGTTTGACAACAAAATACCGGGACATCAATCGTGCCACAATGAAATTCAACGGATTGATACACAATCTACGAAAGCATCGTAGAAGCGGTCAAACGGAGCAAAATGTTTTCGAGGAAGCACTAAAAATTTACAAAGAGGACAACAAAGGAACGCCATTCCGATTCGTTGAGTTTTGGCGTATTGTTGAAAAATGCAAAAAATGGCACGATTCAAACGCCGAATACGACATCCCGGCACCGACAAGAAAACGTTCGAAAACTTCCGAGTCAAGCCGCAACACTACCTCCTCCGACGCTCGTATCAACGTCAATTTAAATGAAGACCTCGAAGACGACGACCTCGAATTTCCCGATTTCCGCCGGCCAACGGGACGAGATGCCACAAAAAGGAAAGGAAAAGCGACTTCGTCGAGTGCCGGAGGTGGCTCGGAAAATAGCGACGACATTGCACGTATGCGCTTGGAATTCGAACGTTACAATTTAAGTTACGCCGAGCGGATGGAGTTGGATCGAAAGGCGTTGGAAGAGAGAACACTAGCCCGAGAAGCACGTGAACGAGCCCGTGAGAAAAAACAACAACTCTGTGAAGAAAAACAACGTTTAAAAGAGATTAAGTTTTTGACGTCCAATCCGGAAGAGGGTCTCGAGGGGCCGCAACGGGAGTTGGTTTTAAAAATGAAATCGGATATTATGGCGAAATATGATTTATAGGTTGTCGTTTAAATTTTTTTAATTTGTCGTTTTATCGTTTTAGTTGTCTTTTTGTAGTTGTCATTTTATCGTTTTATCGTTTTAGCGTTTGTCGTTTTAATTTCCGGTTGTAATTTTTAAATTAATGAAATGTTTTAGTTTAAAAAATTGAATTGTTTTATATTTGGTTAATTTAATTTAATTTAAAACAAAAAAGTGAGGGGTTAGCATTTCGTAGATTTGAAGGGGTGAGGGGAATGTGAGGTGACGTCTATATGGCACCAGAACCCCTTGGTGTGAGAGGAACCCATGAGGCCATGACTCTTTTAGCGCTACAGTTCCCTGTAAATAATGGCAAGTCATTTTGGTATTTATCTGACCATCCCTGATTCTTCATGTACGTCTTCACTTTAGGGATAGATTAGTCAATTTATTCTTTACCACAGCAGTGACCGATATATACGAGAGAGATCTGACTATGGGCGATAAGATGATATAAAAATGCTAGATCCAGCAATGGAATTGCTTCCGCCACTCTCATCTCCGACAATATCTTCGATCTCCTCCTCTGATCTCGACACTGAGTCAACCGGGTCCTTCTTCCATGACCGGAGCACAAGCTTAGGTACTCTGATGGGCGTTGCCTCCACGTTTCCCACCATCACATTCAGAGTTCCCTCCCAGCGTCGTGAAAGCACACCCACTGTCACTCTGGGATCGGCACCGAATAATAGTAATTTCGTCGGATTTGGTGGGCGAAGGAGGAGGAGGAGCAATGCCGTGGATTTGGTGTCTGAACGACGGCGGAAGAGGTTGAGGAGGAGGCGGTGGTGGTGGTTGTGCAGTGGTGAGGATTTAAAACCGTCGTCGCTTGGGGAGTTTCTGGAGGTCGAACGGAGGTTTGGGGAAGAGGCATTGTTTGACGGTGAATCAGTAAGGAATATGGATGTGGATGATCGTCATAGGGATAATGAAGGAATGCTATTTGCTGATGGTAGGGTTTTACCACCACCACAGCCGCCGTCATCTGATGTTGATGAAGGACCTACCCCTGTCTGTTCTCTTTGTAGGTTTCCGGTTTCTCTGGCCGGAATCTGCAGCGGCGGGGCCGGATAAGACTTTTAACCGTAGATTTTGTTAGTTATTTTGGTGAAAAGCTGGATGCCCTTTTCATCCCCAATGTATCTATGTAGGAAATCATTGTAGCATCTGATTCAATCAATAAAATGCTGATTTGCTTCACCACCTAGAGCTCAGTTCACTATCACAGATAAGTCGCCATTTCTGAGGGTATGATCATCTTTTATGCTTATTAAAATTGCCTGATTAGCAAACTACTCTTTATTTCTTAGAATTGTGAATATTTGTTGACGACTTTAGCATGCATAAGTTACTTTTGGTAACAAAATCATGTGTTCCATCTGTTTGATTCTGATGATAAACATACTGATTTTTTTTATAATTTAGCTATATACAAGTTACTTCTGATGATAAAACTCATTGTTTCTTTCTGCTAAATCTTTGCAACTTGTGAGAACGTGTAAATTTGCATTGAAGTAGCCAACTGGATGATGATTGAAATCAGTCCTTCAAACTGAAATAAATCCACTTATTTGTTGGGATTTCGTCCTTGTATCTGCACTATTAATTTCTTTTTACTGATTATCACAAACTCCTTACTGTCGTTGCTCACACGGTTCTTGTTCTCTTTTAATCATTGAAAATAACTCTAGAAATTTCTGGTTCATGTCTATTTCGAATATTGCTTTAATAATTGTTTCTCTGCCTTCTTTTTTGTTACTTGAAATTTCTGGCAATGAAGTTATCACATCAATCGATTTTAGTAACTCAATTGTATTTTAGACTAGTAAGAGGTCATAATCGGATGTACTTAATCATGGGTGTTGTCCTAATCCTTTAATTTCATCTTTTATTGACCTTCACCCTTATCCTAAGTGACATTTGCATCCATTGTCTTGTCTCCTTTTATATGAAGCATCTTGAATCATATTCTTTCTGAGTTTTAACTTTGTAATGAATTAGGATCATAATTTCTGATAGTTTTTCCGGTTCAAATCTCCAACCTTCTCCAACCCATTCGACCATTTCTTGTATCGGATGCAAACAATGGTTCAACTCCTACGCATTACATAATATTAATGTAAAATGACACTGTAGCCCAACCAACTATTGGTCGTTGGGCTATAAGTCCCTCAAGTTTTTTTTGGTCTTCTAGGGTCATAAAGTCTAATTTGGTGTGTTAAAAAAGCCATTATCAGAAATTTGAAGGGTTAACCCGGTAAACCTTTGCCTAGTCATCAAAGGAGACTGCCACGTCATCTAAAGTCTTTGCCAATTCCTTAATGAAGCATGTCATGTCACTATCTCTCTCGTTTAACTCCTCTTCCCTCCATCATCTCACCTAGTTTCAATTTACCTTACACAATGCTATATTTTTTTATGATATTTGCAATAATTATCAAATTCTCCTTGAAAACAATGGATTTCACATTTAAAGGCCGAAATCGGCTCTCAGCGCTCAACAGTCACTATTGGTGGACGATTTCATGGGAGTTCTTGTTATAGATATGGATTTGATGTCGATGTCAAACCGAAATGACATCAATGCGGTGATGTGGTATATGAAGACAAGTTCAAGAATCGAATGCACAATCAGGATACCGTTTTCCTCTATGCTTTGGACAACCGGTATATAGCCACCCCTCCCCCTCTTCTATCTTTTCTCTATTTCCTGCTCTCATCCATGTATGCACCAAATATGAATCATATCCTGTATATATAAATCAAAACAAAATTCCGCAAATGAAGTGAAGAAACATGGATAAAAGCAATGACCTACGATAAAAAAAACAATAACAGATAATAAAATTGTATCTAAACCTCGATTGAATTCTTGAGCAACAGGTCAGGGAGAAGAAACAGAAGCCGTTGCTGTCATCTTCTCCACTGACAAAAAAAAAAAAAAAAACCCTGAATTCTCGCTCGAGGAGTTATAAATGTCGAACTTCCCTGAAGATGAGAGAAATTGAAGAGGATTTCGAAGGTGAAACTCAGAGTAGCAACATCGAGAGGGGGCAGAATGTGAAAATCTTGTTGAAACTCATCGTGCGGGTAACGTCACTCTCGAACCAAACCATTGTGTTTTTACAAGAGAGAGAGCATCAAGTTGTCTCATATTGATCTTTAGGTAGAGGATTTCAATTTCTAGGGTTTTACGCCTAAAGCCTCAACAAAGTTTAACAAGGTGAAGGCATCAGGTGTCGACGTTGTACCTCCTATCAAATCTATTTATACCTCCATGTATTTTACAGAAACTGATTTATATTATGCAGGTCTGCTGCCGAAGTCCTTACTTTAGGGATGAGTTTCTGAAATTATAAGACCCAAATGAACTTTAGGGTCATGATTTGTGTTCGTGAATCGACTGGTTTAGCTCACTGGGTTGACTTGGTTAGTGACGTGGCAAAGATTTTAATTGTAACATAGTGACTAGACTGCCAAGTGTGTAAGTTCTAATCTTCTAACCAGTTGTAAATGTTAGAGAAATCTAATTAACATGTCAAATATGACGTTATTCCCTTAAAAATCAAGAAAATTTTTTTAAGGATCTTTTAAACAAGAAGTTGATACTTGATTAACATACTTGGTGTATTATTTTTTCTAACTAAAATAGATCTAAAAAGAGTTATTCACTAAAATGACTACTACTTAGACTGAGTGGTATGGACCAAGGGGAAGGTGCGGTGTTTGACGTGGCTTCACCGCACCGCACGAGAACACCATCCCACTTGGTGTGGTGAAGGTAAGGGTTGAGAAGTGTGTGGTTAGAACCAGTGGCGGAGCCACCATAGAAGTAGTGGGGTGCATGGACCCCAGTTGGCTGTGAATCCCGACATATATATATATATATATGTAAATTTCTTAAAGGAATACTCTGTTCTTTGACTTCTTTGCAAGTGGCACCCACTAAATTTCTTAAAGGAATAGTCTGTTCTTTGGTTGTGGACCCCTGTTAACATCTAGGCTAGCTCCGCCACTGGTTAGAACACCGGAGGAGAAGGTGAGGGGAACTCTCCTCTCTTCTCTTTCTTACTCACATATATATATATATATATATATATATATATATATATATATATATATATATATATATATATATATATATATATATATATATATATATATATATATATATATATATATATATATATAGAGTTAGTATTAAATAAGAATGGTAATTATTGTGTGATTGTAAGACCATTCTTAGACCCTTAGATTGCAAAAATGAGTGGCTGTGATTATGGTGGCATTTCTGTAAATAAAAAGAAAGAATAAATCGCTTTTTTAAAGAAACGGACGCTCGAGGGTATTAAAGTAAAATTGCCATTCCTATAACTAAGGAATGGATTATGATTAAAACAAAAAATTGTTACGATCACGGGACACGATTATATTATCAGTTATGGATGATTCCGTTGAAGCATTGAAATGTAAAAACCTAAATTGAAGCTCGATCTGTTTAGAATTTTACGTAACTGGTAAAATTGGAGTACAGTAGCTTTAATGTGTTGTACGTATAGGCCATTCTCTGAGAATGGTCAGTATGTTAAATTTTGTGATGTTGAAGGCTATTCTCTGAGAATGGTCAGTAGTTTTAATGTGTTGTAACTTATACGTATAGACCATTCTCATGTCCATTCTCGGAGAATGAATCAAAAAATCACATATAGACCATACAGACATGAACATGGAATATGCAGTGTGTGAATGTCCATCATATTCGAGTTTAAAAATTCGGATTTAATATTCAATTCGATTTGATTATTGAAATTATGAACATTGTGATTGAGTAACTGTCCGGTCTGTATCATAATTTAACACAAGTAGAAGTTAAATTATGTAGATTTTGTTTTTTTTGGATTTAGGATGTGTGAATATTTTCACGATTATTAGTTAAACATATTTTTGTGCAGGTTAAATTTTGTGATGTTGAATGTCATTCTCTGAGAACGGTCAGTAGTTTAAATGGTCAGTAGCTTCAATGTGTTGTAGATATAGGTCATTCTCTGAGAATGGTCAGTATATTAAATTTTGTGATGACTACTTCGCATTCGTATTCTGATGTAAACTTATTCTCCGAGAATGACACTTTTCTTTTTTTTTATTCTACGTACAATAACTCCGCATTTGTTGTAAATCTTAAACAAAAACCCCAATTGTGATATATCTTTAAGCTTTCAAGCCTACAACTAAATATTGATTTTCTTGTAATTTAGAGTCTGTAATAGATCAAGCGTACCCAATAGCTAAAAACCAAGACTCAAGTACATTGACACTTTTTCGTTCCATAGAACCGAAGTCTAAGATTGAAGCTTTTCCGAACAATCTTTCGTTTAAGTTGTACAATGGTGATTTGAATGAGATGTACGGAACTCGTTGAAGCTCGATGTGTGTTAAATTATGATACGGACTGGACAGTTACTCAATCACAATTGTTCATAATTTCAATAATCAAATCGAATTGAATATTAAATCCGAATTTTTAAACCCGAATCTGATGGACATTCACACACTGCATATTTCCTGTTCATGTCTGTATGGTCTATATGTGATTTTTTGATTCATTCTCCGAGAATGGACATGATAATGGCCTATACGTACAAGTTACAACACATTAAAACTACTGACCATTCTTAGAGAATGGCCTTTAACATCACAAAATTTAACATACTGACCATTCTTAGAAAATGGCATATACGTACAACACATTAAAGCTACTAACCATTGAAAACTACTAACCATTCTCAGAGAATGGTCTTCGACTTAACATCATAAACGCTGCACAAAAACTTGTTTAACTTATGAACAATTTAATGTTCGCACACCCAAAATCCAAATAAAAATAAGGTACCATTTTTCAGTTACTTAACATTTTAGTATTGGCTTCATTATAGTAACTCATCACTCAGACACGAAATAAATGGAATACAATTTATCACAAACACATGCATTTGCAACCATTTAATCCGTAAATGAGATCACAAATTCCCCACAAACTCACACCCATTACAAATCGTTAGCTGGAACATTAATTACATCAAGTCAGGGGCGAATTTGTGGAAAAATTTATGATGAAAAATAGAAAATTTAAACTACTCGTAAGGGATGATAAAGGGAAAATATTTTGGAGATTAGAGGATATTGGAAAGGATCTAAAAGGGCAATTTGTACTATCATGATCAGCTAACTTATTACATATTTTGCAAAATCTCTTATTATAACTGCTAAAGTCTTCCATCTTGTAAACATCATCATCAAAAAACAAGTCCCTTGACAATTCCAATGCTACAATCATCAAAACGCATACACCTATCCAAATAGCCATATTCTCCTGAAAAACAACATTTGATTAATTAAAAAATTAGATAATTCTTTTGGAATGTCAAAAAAACTACTAAACAAATACCACATTCTCTTAGAATACACTTTAACTAACAAAAAATAACACCATTCTCCTAGAATGATGTACATATCCCCTGCCGTACACACACAATTAACAAAACTAATAGCACATTCTCTTAGAATAGAGTTTAACTAACAAAAATTAACACCATTCTCAAAGAATGATCTAACTATCACATAACGTAGAAACACAATTCAGTAAAAATATATATATCGCATCAGAATTTGAAACTAATTACATACAATCATAACATAATTGGGTAAATTATATCATTCGCATTATCGAAATTCACTGAATTATAACATCCGCACAACATAATTGTCGAAATCACGAAGATCGCTAAGAAAAATATTACCTGTGTTGAATTCAAATTCAATCTCTACAAAAACTTGATCAATTACTGTGAATTTATGATCGCTTTTTACGATAGCCACAACATCGATATTTATCAATGAAGGATCCGATTCTAATATCAATTTTGCTAAGGATTCCATTGTTTTAGATTTGATTCTGTTATGAATTTTGATTTGATTCCAATCTCATAAGCGGTTACCAATTACACGTAACATATTAATTGTAGTTAATTTTATTTAATTTCGAAATTTCTTGCCTCGTTGAATTACCGATCGTAACCTTGAAGAATGAAGGAACGTGATTAAGACCTACGATCGCACAATAATTAGGATCCGCATTTGAACCTACATCTATATATATATATATATATATATATATATATATATATATATATATATATATATATATATATATATATATATATATATATATATATATATATATATATATATATATATATATATATATATATATATATATATATAAGTGAGGGGTAGTGAGGGGATTCCATTTTCTAAAATTTAAAGGATGAGGGGTTAGTGAGAGGAATGTGAGGTGGTGCTTACGTGGCAGGAGAACCCCTCACACCAAGAGATTACCACACCTCTCAGCCTTATTATTCTTTTTCTCATTCTCCATCCATATTTAAAACCACAACCCCGCTAAAAATGTACAGCAGGTCTGCGGTTTCTAGTTCTCAAACCGTTCCCTTTAAGTACCAATATCTAATCTTGTACTCCGCTTCAATGGTAAGGACGTACAACAAACGAATAATGAAAATTCGGTAATCGCCGTTTGTTGAAAGACATGACATTACAACAAGTTTATTATTTTAGACTAAAATATTTGTATTTCTTTTCATGAAAACAAAGAACAAGTGTTTGTGAATTTATCAATCATTCCCGAGGGTTATAAATTTCACATCGTGTTTTGTTTTAAGGGAAGAACCATTCTTCGTATTCTTCTTCATGTCTATAACAATGGTCTGTCCCGAACAAAAATTGAAAAATTATTGATAAATCATGCACTCAAAAAATTCACTAATAAAATATGTACGAGCCAAAAATTCGTTACTAATCCATGTCACTGTCCATTTCTTATAATTTATAGAATTGTCATTTTTTGATTTATCCAACATAAAAAGTAGAGATGAAAGAAGTCGTTCTACGCAATGTGTTAAATTTTCGTTGTGATCATGATGTATGTTTTTTACTTTGGGAAAATGACTTATAAGGGTAATTATGTTTTAAAAATGTTCAAAAAACACCATCCAAGTTTGGTTTGTTCAAAAAACACCATCCAAGTAAAGCTTTTGTATAAAAAACAACATCCAAGTAAAGCCTTTGTACAAAAAACACCAACGAACTACATGTTTTGTTCAAATTTTACCCGATGGTAACCGGCTCTTGCAGGTTGGCTTTTGCAGGTTAACCTGCAAGAGCCGGTTACCATCGGGTAAAATTTGAACAAAACATGTAGTTTGTTGGGGTTTTTGTACAAAGGCTTTACTTGGATGGTGTTTTTTGTACAAAAGTCTTGCTTGGATGGTGTTTTTTGAACAGACCAAACTTGGATGATGTTTTTTGAACAGTTTTGAAGCATAATTACCTTTATAAGTCATTTTCCGTTTTACTTTTTTCTTCAAATAGTAATCGACTCAAAAAGTTGCACATGGAGGAGGTTTTCCTTTCTCTCATCTAAGACGATATAAATTTACTTTTGAATGTTTATAAATTACTATATAGCCAAATAAAAATTTGTTACCAAATAAAAAAAATACTTTTACAAGCAAGTTAATTTTTATTTTATAAAAATAATAAATGTTAAATTTTGAAATATTCATGTAAAGTTGACATCAAAACTTATTTTTCATTTACATTCTAACATAACACAACAAAGATATTGAGAGAAATCATGACAGAAAAACAAAGATATCTACATATGGAACTAGGGGTGAGTGGCAGAATAGGGTACTCATTTTTGGAACCGGAACTGTCTTGGAACCGTCGGTTCTGGAACCAGAACCACCTTAAGTGGTTCCGGTTCTGGTTCTCATTTTTTTGGAACGCAACCCTTCGAGTACCCGTTATTTAAAAAAATATATGTTTATATATATATATATATATATATATATATATATATATATATATATATATATATATATATATATATATATATATATATATATATATATATATATATATATATATATATATATATATATATATATATTAAAAAGTAGATTAGGTGGGCATAAGATAATATTTATTATATGATTTTAATCTTTCTTATACTTACAAATCAAAATCAATCTATCATTTGTCGTTTATAACTTATATTTTAACGAACTGTATTTACTTTATCATGTATAACTTTTATAACTATTATTGAACTACATTTACTTTGTAACTGTAACTTGTATCGTAATAAAATAGTTCTAGTAGTTAGCTTTTGTTTCTATAGATAATATTTCTTTTTATAACGACGAAACTAATAAAATGACGTAACCAGGTACCCTTTCTTGGAACTGGAACCGCCGGTTCTGGTTCCTAAAATTTAAGAACCGCTTAGACCGATTTCGGTTCCGGTTCCAACTTTACAAGAACCGCCGATTCCGGTTCCACCCAAATTAGGCGGGTACCCGCCTATCCTCATCCCTAGATGGAACCAGTTTCGATGATAAGGAATTATTATTCCTTTTCTTCTTTACCAGTTCATCAATTTCTACAAATTAGTTCTTGGGTTTGAAGAAAACTTCATCAGATTAAATCGAATTCTTATTCCTTTTCCTCTTCATCGATGGAGTATCACATAATTCCTTTTCTTCTTCATTAGCCAAAAGCCTTGATTCACAAAAAAAAAACAGGTTTCTTAAAAGAAATTGCAATCTGTACCACCATGACATGTTCTTCTTCGTTCTCACCGGTGGTTAAAATATGAAGCATAAGATTTGGGGTTTTGGTTCGGTGATTTAGTGATTTAGGGTTTAGATTTCGTGATTAACAGGTTTAGGTTTAGGCTCTCTCACCAGTGATCTAGCGATTTTGCGATTTTGGGCTTGGATTCAAGGAAATGGATGATGTTGGCGGTGGGTGGTTGACGATGGAGTGGTAAAGGTTGACGACCGACAATTGTTCTTCTTCATATTTCCTGATCTTCGTAGCTTTGGGAATTTGGGTTCTCCCAATGAACCTCATTTATTAGAAATGAATTATAATACAACTAAAAAACGACATGTTTCATAATATACACATGGATATCTTAAAGACCCATTGGTAAGATCCACGTCGGACTATTTCTGTTTGTGTGGTATCATAATTGGTTAAAATGGATTAAAGGATTAAATGAAGAGGTCATACTTGAGTTCGTACCCATATAAAGCAAGAAAATAACTTGAGACACATTTTAAACCATAATTGAAAAGTAGGTTGGGCTACGGTGTCTTTTTCCTTTTTCTATTCAAACCTAGTTGCTATTCTACAAAGCTTGAATGATGAGTTTATGGTGCTTATAGTATTTTTCCTTCTTAGATGGTAAATTTGTAACAATTAGATTTAATGATTTAAATTTTAGTAAATTTTAATTAATTTAATCAAAATCGATATAACTATTAGGTGATAAATTGAAGTTAAAAGTTTTGATATAGAGAATTAGGGATGTCACTTGAATAAATCTACTTTAAATAGGATATCGACTTGTTTGTAAGAATTTATCATTTAAAGCTTAATTAAAAGATAAGAGACGAGGAATGTTATGTCAAATCCAAAACCAGAATGTTGAGAGGCTAATTCTATCAATTTTGAAAACTTTGGCATGGCTTTGACTTACCTTAGTAAACTTGATTTTGGATCTTAATTGTCAACATATTAACATTCTAAGGTTTGAGTTAGATGTTGTAAGTTAGAGATGTTATTGTAATACATTTTGCGATCAAAAGTAAAAAACAGTAGTTAAGGGACCAAACTTGCCAAGTGAGAAATCTTAGCTCTTAAACCCCCCTAAACACCCATCTTATTTTATATTTAAAGAGAATCATATTTCAAGATCATGATAATACGTATATTGATGAGGAGAATTGAATAGGAAGCTACATTGGTTCAAGTTGTGAATCTTGTGCTTGATTCATCAAAACATTTATAGTAACATAACATTTTCAATCTATTTTTATCAATCTAACATTTAGGTGTTGAATTTCACATCGAATCCATTCTATGGTTGAAGTGTGAGTTGGAGTTGTGTTTGGAAATATAAATTAGAATTGAGTTATAATTTTGGAAGCATTATCTTGTGATCAAGCTTGAAAATTGATTTATGATATTATTTTTGAACTCATAAATCCTAGTTCTAGTTACCCCTTACAACGATCTATAATGAACACCTCTACCTAGACTGTAATAAAAATGCCTATGAGCAAATATCTAATGATGAGAGTGACGAATCTGAGGAGGAAGAACATGGAGAAAAAGATTTTGAAGATGAAGATGATACAAAGAATCATGAAAATGAACTGCTCTATTTCGGCCACTTTTCCAATACAGACGGGGACAGATGTTAAGAGCGTTTTTTCTTATGCTCTTTATAATATTTGTGATTTATGATATGGTATCTCTAGATAGAGATGGATGTTAGGAGCATAGTTTTTTTGTTTTGTGCTTTCAATTATTTGTGATTTATGATATGATATGTTCATTTTAAATTATTTGTTTTCACAAGGCTTATTAATATTACATTTTATATCTGACCATTCTTCTTCTATTAAACACAACATATCGTTCTCCGGGTGGTTCTTTATTCAGAGGAAGGTAATTGCATGGCTCTAGTAGTCTTGGATGCCTTTGTACTATGGTGACACCAATGACTAGGACAATAAGGTTCTGAGTCACATGCTTGAGTATTAGGGGCTTCGTTGATCCCTTAACAAACGCCACTGATTCCCTAGCAAATATAACATGGGTGTTTTGGCATATTACCCCACACAGTTTAGGGATGAACGGTGGATCTGGCGAGGAGCACACCAATGATTACTACTCTTAGTCAGATGGCTCTGAGTTGATAGTGTGGATGTTGCACCACTCAGGTATCATAAGTACACCGGGTGACTATAAAGTTGGAGATTCCCATGGCTCTTAGAGGTTGTTTATCTGCCAAGATAGTTCTAGGTTAGTCTTTTTATTATTTAAATTCATAATTACTGATGTTATAGTTATATTCATAATGCTATTTTAATATTGTAGGTTTCGAAAACAATATATCTATCGGAAGATCTTACAAATATTTTGGGTGATTTGGATCAGCAACGACCTACTTATAAACAAATCTCAAAAGAAGTTGTCAGGCAAAGGTTTGTGCGTTTCCGGTTAATATATTAATAGTTTATTTGGATATCTTATGCTTATTTGTTTTTAGTTTGCATTTATAACTTTACTTATTAGCGACATCTAAATAAGGAAGAGAGCATGTTTGACGGTTTTGAGAATATGTTGAAGGAACATTAACGAGATAGAATGAGGGGTGCTACAAAAGCATTATCAACATTGAAATAAAATTTATGGGAAATTTGTCCCACGGATTGAGGATTTCTTTTTGATCCTACATGATTACCGTCCCACTTACATATCAATTGGCGTATGGCAGTGTTTGTGTAGCGTAAGCGATCTAATACATTATTGTTTATTTTGTTAATTTGTATTACCTATTACATTCTCTTACATGCACTTTTTTTTCTTTTTTACTGTATTAGAACACAAACGAGTGGAAAAGAAGGCCCACCAATAGGAAGAAGAACCACAACACTACCGATCAATTTGGGTTGACATCCGACATATGGGCAGCAACATCGTATGCGTATATCATCATCATAAAGTGGTAACTAATAATACTTATAACTTTTTTTAATCTATTTTTGCCAACACCAATTACATCAATTATACCGTGTTGTTTATGTAGAAAGAGTTGTCAAGTAGATGGATGTGTTTATGCAGATGCATCTTATATCGCTTCCAAGATTTGAAAGTTTGGAGTTTTGCAATGAGATGGCTAAAGATGCATATGTAAGTTATCTTTATCATTTTTAGATAATGGATGCATCAATTTTTTGTACAATGATAATGGTATTGTTTTGGTAAATTACAGGATGCATATACGAAAGGTGTGGTTTAGAAGTATTAAGATGATCTAACTCAACATATAGTGAACGATCCCGAGTTGTGGTCCTAAGTGCAGTTGTAGAGGTGGGGAGGGTGAAAAAAAGGGATTTACAAGATAGAATCCCCAAATCTTCATTTTCTGATGAGAGTGACACATTCTTCTGGGTTTGCCTTGTCCTCAGACGATGCACAATTGCAAAAGGATTCATAGTTATTCAATAAATGCATTATGTTTTACAAAGGAAAAATAAAGTATGTTGTTATTATGGATAATAAAGGTAAAATGCATCCATTATGGATGGAAATTAAATTATGTTGCTTTTATGGACAATAAGGTAAAGTATATTGCTATTATAGATTCTAAATGTAAAGCACAATATTATAATAGATAAAAAATAAAATATATTGCTATTATGGATAGAAAAAGCAATGTACATTGATAATATGGATGAAAAATAAATTATGTTGTTGTTATGTAAATGTAAAGTATAAAGTTATAATGGATAAAAAGTAAAGTATGATGTTGTTATGTATAAAACTAAAATGGATTGTTATAATAGATAAAACGGAAAGTATGTTATTATTAAGTATTAAATTGATAATATGTTCTTATAATAAAGTAAAGTACGTTGCTATTGTGGTTTAAAAAATGAAGTAGATTTACTAAGTCCATATGTTTGGCTTACTTTTTTCTATGTACAAAAGTTGTGAGAACAAGTTGAAACTTGAAAGCATCGAAAAAACCTTACAACAAACTCAACTTGATATGAAAAATGAGATGGAATAAAGACAAAGTCAAATAGAATTGAAAATGAAACAAATGCAAGCTCAACTAGATATACGACACGCTCAAATTGAAGAACAATTGGCATCCATTATCAGACAATTCAACCTACCCGGTAATCCACCAAATGATTCCTTGTTTTTTGTTTTTAAACGCTTACTTAAACATTTGTAAGTGCATTTGACACTTTAAATGTATTAGACAATGTTTATTAGTTTTGCGGTTAAACATAAATATTATTATAGGTTTAAGGTATTGGATCATTATTCTATAATTTGTGCAGAAAAAAATTGTTTTTTATTTTATAGTTTTTGTTTTATATAAATCATTTTAGTGACAGATTAGTGGATAAAATATCCGTCTCAAAAATCTACAAAAGTCCGTCTGGATCTGTCAGTGATCCGTCGACAATCAAGTCAAACATAGTCCCTTGGAAAACCATTTAGTGACGGATTTTTGACCGAAACTGTCTTCGAAAACGGCTTCTTTTTCGTAGTGTTACTTTATTTATATCAAACATACACATAGGGTTGGTTTCGTTAATCAAATATCTCATATAATTTATTTCACCACTTAATTCATTGATGATAAACTTAGAGCATTTGCACTGAGATTTTTATTTATTTATAGTTTTTCATTATTTGCTTGACCATTTAACATCATTCAATATATTGGAGATTATAGTTATTACTGATTTTTATTGACCACTCAATATTAAGTGATCAATATAGTATCATCGTTTGACCATATAACCACTTCTCTCTAATAATATTCCATTTTACTATGTTATTTATATCTTATTTTTAAAACAATGTATTGTTTTATATTAAATTATTTAAATATTAATATGTAGTGATAATATTAAATAAAATATTAATGTCTAGTGATTAGATATATTTAATTATTTTATATTAAAATATGATGTGTTTAAAAAATGACTAATCTAGAGCGTTTTGTTAACATATTTTAGACAAATGATGATAAATTAGTTAAATTCATTAAAAAAAATATAGTATAAAAGGTTAACAATTAATTAGAAGTCAAAATTAATGAAATGATGTGGTAAATATATTTTTGAATCATAATATATGTTAACTATTGGAGGTGCTCTTGTTTACTTGTATTGAAAGTTGCTTGATGGCATAGTTGGAAAAATATGCATATTATATGTACATGGTGAGTTTTTTTTTTTTTTTTTTTTTTTTTTTTTTTTTTTTTTTTTTTTTTGACATACAATGACACCAACAATTGCTTTCATTTACAAACATAAAATGCTACGATCAAAAATTGAGAATTAAATGAAAAGGAATAGTCAAAAAATAATAATGTGTTAATTGTTAAATATTATAAAATTAAGAACTATAACTGAACATTATAGAAAAAATTGAGTTAATCATACAAAACATACAACTAAAAACATCTAATAAAATAAAAATAGTTGGTGCTATCGATCTGAAAAATAATTCATTCAAATAGTAAAAGACATTTTTAAGGTTTTCTTTTAGTATTTAACATTTTATTTTTATTTTTTTTCTATTGAAGATGCTCTACTACGAAATATGAACTACCGCGAATGCAAGATGTATCTTATTTCTTGTTTTCAATCTTAAAGTTGAAATGAAAAACCCAAACGCAAATCACATATGTAGTAACAAACATAACAAGTCGCCTTCAGATATCAGTTAAGTTGATGCATCTTCTTTCTTATTTTCAATCTTACATTTGAATGAAAACCCCCAACGCAAATCACAAATATAGTAACAAACAAAAACAAGTCGCCATCAAATATCAGTTGTTAATTAGGCCGTATTTCCACAACCATGTGAACATTCTAAAGTTGTTTCGTTCTTCATATAAATTCTTTCACTCTACAATATCATGACTGATGTCTAATGTCACACGAACTTTTCAAACAACGTATCTCCCACTAATTTCTTTGATGAAGATAGATGCTGAACTTGAGCTTTGTAATAAAGTCAAAAAAGCTTACATATATGTGTATATGCTAAAAGATAGGATTTAAACTATAAAAAATCTAAGTCTTCCTAGATCTCGAATGAAGAATTATGGCTAGAAAGGTCCCTAAAAAACAAAGGGAACCCCAAATTACAAAACTTGTTTGATAACATTTGACCCCCATGCATTTTCCACTGCCATTGGCAAGCCCTTGCTCGCGATAAAGTAATGCCGCCATGTCTCCAAACAAGAACGACCCAATCGGGATATTTGCGACCACAATGTTATGGTTGACACCAAAGTTCTTGGTCCCAAAAAGCTCGGCTGTGGTTGACACAGAGATCGAGGTGACTGCACCTGTGCATATTCCGATAGTGGCGGTGCTTATGTGAAGACATACGTTACTACTATTGAGAAGTAAGAAGAAGGCTCCCGTCATTGGCACCATCATTAGTGCTATTAATGCTGGTCTAGAAACCTTGTATTTGGCCCTGAAACAAATATTATTTTCTTTGTAAATTAATGAGATTGAAAATGTTTGGTAGGAAAGGCGGAATAAATGAGTACCAAAAAAGGGTGGCTGAAGTGAGACTTCAGTTTGAATTTATTTTCATCCATAAAATTCCATATCAACAAAATTAATGTCACAATAAATGAGCATGTACAACACAACCTCATTGGGAGTCTAAATTGTAAGGTTAATCATGTTTCCACGATATTGATTTATACATCATGAATTGTGAGTCCCATATTGATCTTGAATTTATTAAGGCATTATGCTATTATTATACGTTAACTTTTTTGGAACCGGCAAACGAATTATTGTACGTTAACTGAAATATGAATTGTCTAACATTTTTTACGTCGAAGGTGTAAATTTCATTATATTAATAATAATAAAAATAAAGGAAACAGGCACAACAGAATGCGGTTTTAACTTCCTTTCATTTTGTATAAATTCTTTTTCCGTTTCTGTTTCACGTGCTTCACCTTGATTTTCTTATATTTAATATAAAATAAGATGCATGATAAACGATCAAATAATCAAATGAATATAGCATAACGTCTCAACATAGGTTTAGGTACAACACACACTTAGGAAATTTATCAATATTGTTAAAATGTCTCTGTTTACAAATTCCATCCTCATGCTAACTTTTTAATCGTTCATGGCCAAGAGCCCAAGATAATAAGATTCTAAAAGACAGTTAATCACAACTACAATGACTTTTAAAGGTAAACGTAAAATTACCTAACTATCCCTTAAATTCAATCAAATTGTTACAGCCGATTATAAGTCCTTTCTTGAGGATCGTACGTAATAATAATCAATTTCATGAAACACATCCAAAACATTCCCTAATCAAATATATGCACAAATGTTTTAGGAAAGACTTAAATTCACAAGCCAAGAGCCATATATCTTGAATGAAAACCCTCTTGGTTACTTAACTATCCCTCTAACCCATGTTATATTATTCAGTGACAAATTTAGCCCCTGTATAGCTCCTTGCTAGCTCAGGGCCTGTTTCTTCAATATAAAATTATCGGCAGTTTCACTTATAGACCGTAACAAAAATATTAATTAGCAATGTGTAACATTTAACCAAAAACAAAATATTTTTTGACAAAAACCAAATTTGATTAAACATATTTTTGGTTAACGAATTCTAACAAAGTAACAACGAAAATTCGATTTTCTATGATCAATCAATTATTAAGTATTAATTATTAACAATTAGCGCTATAAAGATAATTCATTAAATATTAGCAATTAGCAAATCATAATAGATTTATGGAAAAGAAAAATGAAGGCTTGTGCTACAACAAAGGGACATGAATTTTTCTTAATTAAATATAGGGAGTTGGTCAAATTTTGGGACACTTGACACCCCTTCTATATGAACATAAAAAATAAAAAAAAATACCATGGTACCTTGAGAGATGGTAGTCGAGGAGGCAAGGAAATAGTCTACCAAAGAAACCGAAAGACGAAGCCAATGAAACCAAAGAAGAAGTGCTTGAACTCCCTCTTGACTCTGCAATTTGTCCCAAATTGTTCAAATACACCATCCCAACTGTTGCACCAAACATATACACAAAGAAATACAACCAAAAATTCAATCTTTTCACCATAACTTTAGCCCCCATTTCGTCATCATCACACACCAACACCCCTTCATCTTTCACACAGTGTTCATTAACCACCCCTCCATTTTCCTCCGCCATGCTGCTCTCATCACATACCCTCTTCCCATAGCTTCTGATCAAGCATTTACGGTCCATTTTCTCTCTCAAATTCTCCACTAATGGAACTACTAATGGTGCCACCAAGAACACACACATACCAACCAAGATCACCAACGGAGGGCATAGTTGTTTTCTTGATTCTAAACTGGTGATCACTGCATAAGTTCCTGTAAATATGGTGATAGCAAAGATCACAAGAAACCCACGTGATAATCTCTTTGATCTTGCGGTGGTAATCACTCGAACAAACGGTGAAGCGATTAAGCAAACCACCAGGGGTAAAATACAATTCAACAAAAGATATGATCTTGCAGTTTCTACTGACGTTAAAGATGATGCCTTGAAAACCACATCAACTACGTCTGAATAAATCTTTGCACTTAGTCCTTGATAACTAGTCGATAACCCAACTGCAAGCTGTCGATCCAACGGAAAGTTCTGTATTGCGATCACGTAACAAACCGTGTTGATCCAACAAATGCTGTTTCCAGCCAAAACTGTTAATAGAAACACAAGACTGTAGGGCAAAGAGGAGACGTTATTTGTTAGAAGGAAAAGATACTGGATGCCATAGCCTATGAACCCAAGTGAAGAACCGATTAAAAGAACGAGCCAAAGAGGAAGATAAACTGCTGCCATGCCGGATAAGAAACCGAATAGTTTTCCGGCATCAGAAGCGAAAGCTAAGTTGTTGAGCTGAAGCTGTGAGAGTGCAAGAAGCTGTTTGAGCTGTGAAGAGTACGATGGGAAGTTCGAGTTTGTTGCACTTATTGATTGAAGCCAAACTGTACCAACTAAGCTTAGCCATTGATGAGCCATTGAAGAGGTTTCTTGATAACTAGGGTTTTTTTCAAGATTTTGACGGGATGGAATTGGTTAGTGTGTGTTCATGGTGTGTGTAAATATAGACATATGCATGATGTATATAATTTGTGGTTTAATGGAATGCCACCACCATTTTTGATAGGCATGTTGTTTGTTTGGAGAGTAATTAGATGCATATGTATATGAATGCAGCGAGGGGCCAATAAAGAAGTGCATACGCAAGGATTACATTTGCTTACATCAATGTGTCAATATCTTTTTCATTTTAAAAAATATAATTAATTATTTGATTTAAAGCTGAAACTGTGATTTGAATATAGTTCTTTTTTATTTTTGAAGATCAAAATAACTAGTTTTTTTTTTAGAACGGTAGAATATTATAGAAAACTAGCAAGGTGTTAGAAAGAAAATTACAATAAAGCGTTAAAAGGGGAAATACACCACATAGGGCAACTACCAATATTGTACTTAATATGATTCTTAATCCAATTGAAACTAATAAGTTGAATATCGTCTGCCACCTTCGAGAAAGAAAACTTTGAGCTTGTAAAAAATAACCGTGTTTCTCACCTCCAAATTGTCCATATCGTACAGTAGATAATTGCGAGCTTTAGGTTCTTGTACTTAGCAGATAAACCACTACAACTAAGGCTGTAAACGAACCAAACGTTCGACAAATTGTTCGTGAAATGTTCGGCGGGATGTTCATTTATGTTCGTTTATTTAATAAATGAACGAACATGAACACAATTTCTCGTTTGTTTAGTTAAACGAACGAACATGAACAATTGCCTCGTTTGTTCAATTATGTTCGTGAACGTTTGTTTATGTTGTTCGTTTATGCTTGTTCATTTAAGTTCATTTTATGTTCATATATGTTTAATTGTGTTTGATTAAATTACAATATTATATGTTTGTTTATGTTCATATATGTTTAATTGTGTTTGTTTATCTATGTTTGTTTATGTTTGTTCGTTTAGCATGTTCACGAACATAAACGAACGAATATGAACAAGATAATTGTTAAATGAACGAACATGAACAAGAAAACTCGTTCGTTTAACCGTTCGTGTTCGTTTGTTTGTTCGGCTAACTTAAATAAACAAACATGAACAAACCCTCGTTTGTGTTCGTTTACAGCCCTAACTACAACAACTAATAGTGCGAAAATCATGAAGACTCGCTGGAGGGGAAAGGATGACATTCGACCATTAGCAGACTTTCGACCAAATATCACGTGAGAACACACATTTAAAGAAAATGTGGTTTACGTCTTCAGAGGCATTAGAGTAGAAGCAACACTTGTCGGAAGCAACACAAATATTTCTAGAAATTAAGTTAATAGCAATCGGGATCCTATCTTGCACAAATCTCCATATAAAACAATTGACTTTTAAAGGCACCTACGAGACCCGTTGAAATTTTAGCCGATTTTTCCTTGCGCATGCCTTTTCGATAACTCCTCTCAAGGAATTGACCGTAAAAATGCCACTGCAGTTGAGAGCCCATTTCCAACTGTCAGGAGCCGAGGACAGCTTAGCTCCAACAATGAGTTTGCAAAAAGTAGCAAGTTCGTCTAGTTCAGCACCGCTTCTTGGAACCCTTTTCCAGTTCCAACTTCAACAAACACCACCACCCGAAGTCAAAACTCTATAGTGAATCAAGCAATTTTTATTAGACTCGATGTGTAAAGCCTTGGGAAGACCTCTTTAAGGGCAACATTGTCCATCCAAATGTGTGTGTGTGTGTGTGTGTGTGTGTGTGTATGTGTATATATATATATATATATATATATATATATATATATATATATATATATATATATATATATATATATATATATATATATATATATATATATATATATATATATCTGAAAATTAAAAAGACATTTTAATTAATAAAAATACAATACTTCATCATGAAAAAATTATAAAATAAAAAACAACCAATTGTCAAGGTTGCATATATAGATTTTCTGAAATATGTTATGCGAGATCCGATTGTAGGTTGTAGTGAGTTTCCTCATAACACAATTCTTGAATAATTTCCTCATTCACTTCTTCATCGTTTGGAGGATCAATTTCGTGAAAGGGACATATCATTGAACCTTGTAATGTAAGATCATATTATGTAATATTATGCATGCATACATTATATATTCTTAATTTTAGCGTGCAATTCACAGTTTGAGATACCTCCCACTCACTTTTGCTCTCAGCCTCTATCTAAAGATCTTTTCTCCTTTTCTCTATACTTGTTTAAATCTTTTGTCTTTCACCACATCATCTTTCGAGTAGAGCTGGAGTTCAATTGCTACGGGAAGACACCGACATCTCACAGTCACATGTACGATTGCGACCGGAAGAAACTGATTTGTATAACGAATCATTGTCGGCAGCGAGGGAACATCTCTCATATTCATATCTAACAAATTAAAAAACACAATAAATTATTGTTTAAAACTAATAAAATAATAAGAAATAAAAGTATATTCAGTTACTATATATATATATATATATATATATATATATATATATATATATATATATATATATATATATATATATATATATATATATATATATATATATATATATATATATATATATATTAAAAAGTTCAAAGCATACCTTGAAAATGAAAAGAAAATCGAAGACATTGTACTTCGACATTTTAGGGGTTTCGTTCATTGCCAAAACGTCTGTGCAAGTTTCGAATTTCTTAATACATTTGTACATCTCTATGTAATTCCATAAAAAATTCCCTCGTGTAAACCTGTGGTGCAAAGATTTAAATTAGTATATATAAGTACCAATTTTAATAAATAAACACATAAATTGTAAATGTCTTACATTGTCCGATGTTTTAAGTTCTTAACAAGGAAAAGTAATCGACGAGTAACTTTGTAATTCTTCTCCTTTGTTAGAAACACATCACAAAGAATATGTAGTAAACACACCCTCACAGATTCCTCGTCATAGATACGAAAAAACACCTCATTATAGATAAACTTTTTGAAATCACTAGTTGTCAATGTGCTACTAGTTCTATTTGAGAACGCACATTTGCAAAAAGTTGAAGTAACATGATTTAATTCCTTATCTACATTCGAATACCAACCAAATCTGAATCTAGTTATTAAACAAAGTTCTTTCGGCCTAAACGACAACTATATGCCACCAATTGGAAATCACAAACATTGTTGTGTGATTAATTCAATATCTAGTCGAACATCGTGAACATGACTGATATCGCGTAAATTATACATATTTTCCGCACGATATCAGTGTGATTTTAATTTAGTTTCATATATGTTATGAACTAAAAGATACCTAATATGCTTAAATATTCGTTTTGAAGCTAAAAAGACGTGTTTGGAGCTAAGGAACGAATTACACAAACATTTGAGCTTAAAAAGAAGCAAAGTGCAAAACTGCCAGTCGCTTGGGCGCACCCCGCCCACATCTAGGCGCACTGCGCCCATGGAGAATCCGGAACTCGCTTTTCGTCCGACTTTTGAGTAAAATAATTAAGCGTGCGTTCTTCCAATGATTCAACCAACCTGCCAAGCATGTGCAAGGGCGCACCCCGCCTACTTTTTGGGCGCACCGTGCCTCAGATCCGACATTAAAGCTGCAGACCCACGTGCTTCTTCCAGCGACAAAGTTGGCCGCGTGCAGAGATCCCATAGGCGCACCGCGCCCCCCTTTAGGCGCACCGCGCCCAGCGCCTGCTCCAGCTATAAATACAAGCCTTCAGCTCTTCTTTGAGACATCAACAAGATCACCTTCAAACCAGATCACATCTCTGCACCTCCACACCACCAAACTCGGTAGTTTGCCTCCTGCATCTGCCAGAAAGCTTGTAGAATCAAAAGGGAACCTATGGAATCGAGAGCTTGAAGAATGTTCGGCCGGGACTTCATTCGGTTTGCTTTATATATGTTTAGCATTCTTTTATGATTTCCTAAGCCGTATTCTTCAGATTATGTTATCTGCATTATTTATTACTTAGATTTGATTACTGTTTGGTTATGATTTGATTGTTATTTATCGGATATTGAACGTTTTATATTTTATCTTGCATAATTCATTTGACGTCATTTATGTTAAAGAACATTCCTTTTGGACTTATTGCTGAGTTATTTTAGTCTAGAGGACCAATCTGACTATATGACTTTTATCATAACTGTGCTATGACCATTAGGCAGATATGACTAGTGATGGACCAAATCCTAGGATTTAGTCACGAAGGTAGAATCTTGTATGTATATGCAAAGTCTGTACTAGAGGACCAATCTGTACAAACCAATTTGATTATCATGACCATTGAGATCAAAATCTCGAATGAACCTTGTATGATACGAACCAATACATGATTATTTGGAATATATAATCGCATGACCATTGCCATTAATGACCTTATAATCATAGGATTAGGTAGTTGGACCAAAACATCTAATCACTTTAGAAATCGATATTTAATGTTCAATATCCATTGCACTAATAACATATCAAACATAACTAGATGGTTTATTCAAATCTAAGTATTAATGTTTACTTTTATGTTTTGTAATTTATATTTCCCGTAACTTTTGCCTAGGTGATGTTGATTCATTAGTATAATATGTGTTGATCTAGTTCTTGATTCGAGTTTAACATCGGTTAGGATATATAACTTGCATGCTATACATATTAAATGTGGTTACAGTTTGTATTCTTGATTGCCATCTTCATATGATTAAGTTTAAATGGCCATTTAAACGTATTGATCACATGAACCGTTGTGATGTATAATTGACAACTATATATCATATCATTGGACTAGTTATTGACCATTTAACTAGGAAGGTTATCTAAGTTATAAACTTGATTAGTGAAATAAGACTTATATAACATTTAGTTGCAACTCATGACCATTGATTGTATGAACATATCACTTTGACCATTAGGATATGGGCTATGTTTGCATGCTAGATTGTATTAATACTTGATGATTATTAGTTATTTAGTTGCATGACTTTTAACTTAGCAGTCATAGAATTGGAGACTTGACCATACAATCCTACCACCTAATGCAACCTATTGTAACTCATTGCACATAATCAAAACTAGTCAACATAGGTTTATATGAATCAACAGATCCTAGACGAAAGTTTCCCTTGTTATTTTTGTTATGATCATTTATTATTTTGTCATTTATTTTATAATCAAAGTTTTACGAATTTTCATTAAAACTCGCCTCTGAATGTTTCTTTGAATAATTGTTAATTGATAATTGATTTTCTTAACTTAAAGATAACCGTTTTCCCTTGGGTCCGACAACCCGGATTTACCATTACTATACTACAATCGATTAGGTACACTTGCCTAATTGTGTTGTTCTATTCATACATGGTATTTCCCTGTTCATAAATGTAAAACTAATGTGAAATCATTTTCGAAAATCTTATAAACACTAATAACACATCAAGTTTCTTGGTGCCGTTTCTGGGTCTTTTATATGTATGTTTGAAAACACAACAATGACCCTATGATGAAGGATTGGATCCCTTCGGCCAAAGGTACGTTTGCCCAATATCCAAATTAGGTCATCGACTGAAACATCTCTAATTTTTCCTACATTTTCTTTAGCATTCGATTCCCCTTTAAATGTTCGGTTCTCATGCTACATTATCAAAAACTTATCAAAATTCAATAAAAACAACGAGAATCACGTAAAATCGTATAATACTTGAAAATATGAGATTTCGCAAATGACATCTGCGAAAATCCTATATCTTACATGGAAATCAATGATTTTGCATATGACATCTACAAAAATCCAACATCTTCAAGGCAAATCCATGATTTCCACAAAATGCCATCTACAAAAATCACGGATTTAACTTGAGGATTTGGGACTTTCAAAGGTGGCATATGCAAAAATCTCAAATTTTCTTGAAGATTTGGTGGCATCTACGAGAATATCATATTTTCAAGTATTTATTCAATAAAAACCATATAAATGTGATATTAAACGTACAAAATTATATTGAAAAAGAAAATTTATTGTCTATGGTAGAATGTTGTCATATTGATGCTTCTTCTTCAGATGGAATTTCTCAATATATGCAAAAGAAGAACGTAAAAAATGATAAAATTATTTTTTTAACCTTATGAGGATTTAGGCAGACCCATATCTCGATCCATTTCCTCAGCCTAACTGACTTTTTTGCTGATGACATCTGAGAAATTCACAAACCATCTACGAAAATCATCAAATCCACAATTTTTTTTTGATGATTTTCGTAAATGGTCTCATATTTTTCCTATTTCTCTTTATCATATTCATGTGTCTCAGTAGTTTGCATGAAGAAAAGTTTGATGTATCATAATAATGGATTGAATGTACCAAGTATTGATTAGTTAAAAGTATTTGCATAATTAATGGCTTTTTTGGACTTTTAGTAACTATTCTCATTTTTATATTTATGCAAGTATAATAACGGACTTTGCTTGATATTCATATTATTTATTGTAATTTTTATTGCTTAAAGTGTACCAAATAGCAATGAACTTTACCACTTACCAAAATAGGTAACATACGTTATTAAAGGTATTTGCATAATTAATGGCGTTTTCTAGGCTTTCACTGATTATTCTCATTTTTATGTTTGTGTGTGTATTATAACGAGTCGGTGCTTGAAGTTTATATAGTTTATTGTAATTTTTATTGCTTAAACTGCACCAAATAGCAATGAACTTTATTACATTAGCAAAATAGGTAACATACGTTCTTGTTTTTGTTCAATAGTTTTGTAATAAACACAACCCATTTCTAGAATTTTGCAGTTAAATAGGGACTATTTTGTAGTTTTATTAAAATGAAAGGACAAGTTTGGTATTTTTCTAAATAGAATGACAGTTTCTATGAATTTGCTATAAGAAATGGATCGTTACTGTAACTTTGTGAATCAGATGAACTATTTAGTTGCTATTAGATAGGATTATTGCTATTGGTTCATAAAACAAGAACCAATTATGTAATTATTGTATAAATTAAGAACCATTTATATAAATAGACACATTTTCCTAGTATATACTTATAATTCTTTTAGAATTGTACCAAGTATGTTTAATTATTGTTTCTATTCTAGTTTGTTATTTACCTTATCGTTGACGAATTGTACTGTGACTATGTAATATTTCTAGTGGGCTTTTTATATACATATTTCGACAATTCAAATAAATAATATCATAACTATTATTTAAAATCCAATTACTTTAAATCAAACAATATGTACTTTACATTATTATTTAAACTAAATAGATTAAAATTAAAAGGTCAATAATATAACACATTTTTGTATTTTTAATGTCGATAAATTGATAATCTCGATAAATTACGTTTATAATAGAAAAATAGACCAACGGACCAGGCCAAGACCGTACCGGACCTAGTAAGGACCGAACACAGCCTGTGATCTTAAATCAGTATGACTTTCCATCCCTCGTTATGGCCTTTTCTGGAAAGGCTTTGATCACCGGATTAGACTTTAATCGGATCCTATTGTTTGGATCTGGACCGAACGGATTTGGACCGACCCATGTGGACATCTACACAGAGTGATCACTTAACGTTCACTAACTTATTTAGTCACATGTTCACATGGATTTTGTATCGATGCTATCTGAAACGACAAATTTGTCTATGTTTTTAAACAACTTTTTCCGTATACAGAGAATTACCCACAAACCTAGAATCAAAAGTAGACAAAAAGAGACCCTCATAAAAATAAACATGTTATACTAGCTTAACTTTATTTATTTGCTCTACCATTTTGGTTAATCGACCACTAGCTCTCTACCGACAACCAAGCTTTTGTCTATTGTTGGTGATAAGTTGTATATTCTTGCCAAATAACCACAAAGCCGAGAAACGAAAGCAGAAGGCAAACATTGAACTGATTATTTGGCCTCAAAACTGATTACACAACCTCAAAATAAATATCTAAATAATCATGTAATCAATATTATTTTAACTGATATAAAACTGATTATATGACATCAAACTAATATGATCATTGATCACTAAAACTGAAATTAGTTCATCAATACAACAAAAATTGATTATTACGAATTATAATCGCACTAATAAAATAATTAAAAGAATCAAATCTTAGAAATGCATCCAAACGCCTCGTTGATCATATTTGGTATCTTCATTTATTGGCACCACTGGCCACTCGACTCGAACCTACACCACTATCGGAGAACCAGCAATATAAGTTGATACATTATTATGACATGATTGTTTTGTTAAATAAATCCAAATTGTAAAGTGGTTTGAGTTCGTATATATAAGCTATATCATAATGAATTCAATAAAGGTCATATCTATATAAGTATCAGGATATGTCAAAATATTATAGATTATAAGTATATAACATGGTGACCATCCTCATTAAATATGGTCCCTTACTTGACCTATGTTAATAATGGACGTGGGAGACTTAATAAAGACATTTATATTCTCATACTCGATCAAGAGGAACGAAAGCTTATGTATTGAAAACACTCAATACTATCGACATCAATAATTAATAAATACAAGTACATATGTAATCACATATTTTTCTCCACGTACTTAACATTACACCCTCAATATTGTAAAGTTCCAAACAACGACCAGTGTAAGAACCACAACCATAACTCATGGAATTCTACAAAGAAAACATATAATAATCGTTTCTAAATCGTTATATGACCATAAACATTGCTATCGTACAAGTGTTTTTGTACACCATCAATCATGTGTATACACCAACTTGAAAATTTACTACAACAATCCAATTAAGATACCACACACATAAAAATGAGATGAGTTTCTATTGTTTTCATGAACAATCCTCTCATATTAATTAGTTACAACATGTTGTAAAATCGCCATACATGCGTCGAGACATGCAATGCATAATACATATACACTACCATTTCTCCGCATTTTGAACGAGAGGACGGGTACAAATTGTACCAAAATTATTGAAACAAAGAAATCGAAAGCCCTTTGATGAAGATATTTGCATGTTGGGACGTAGATAGCAAGTGGAGAACCCAAACTTGACCTATCATCGTTTTTTCTCATACAAAGTGGATGAAACTCTCAATATGTTTCGTTCCTTGATGTTGAAGCGGATTAGCCAAGAGGTAGACGACACAGACATCATGTTGGAATTGGTACAGAAAAAACGAACATGGTATTGGTGGTATGGAAAATCACGATTGCTTGTGGATCGTATATGTTCATGACATGCGCAGCGGTCGTCATGCGGTCAAAAATAGTAAAATAACATCACTCTCACTTAGCACAGTGGAAGTCAGGGTCGATCCACAGGAGTTACGTGGTTAGGACAAGACGACAGTATACCAACTGTAGTGTCACTCTACAGTCAGCGATATTGTTTCTACTTTCCCAAAAATCACACAAAAACCCAATACCAAAACAAGTGCCAAAACCCAAATCAAACATGAACTAAACTAAACTAACCCAAGTTCTAAACTAAGATTACTTACTGATTCCAGAAGTAAATTCCAGAAAAATCAGAAGCAATTACAATCCCAAAACATCCAAACAAGCATTCAACAGAAACAATCCCGAAAAAGTGCAATTAAACATCAAACCGAATGATTAACTTTTATAAATCAAAAACCAAACATCAAACCAATATCCAAACACTCAAATCAGATCTAAAATACCAAGTATTTACTACTGAAATCAGAAACTACAATTCTAAACGAACATCGAGTAATCGAGAGAAATCCCGATTGCGGAATACCTCGATACCGAGTTGATAAAACAAGAGAAAAACTAAATAACTAACCAAAATATTGATTCCCATTGAAAAACTGACGAAATAATGCCTTCGGATCCCTCCTTTGTGTCCCGGGATGAGTGAAAAGTCGGACGGGACTTCGATATTTATAGTTGTGTGAAATTAGGGTTTCCGCGTCGCGGCATACCTTTCCCGCGTCGTGCGTGTTGCCTTATCCCGACTTTTCGGAGTTTAAAAGTCAAAAACGGAGATTTTATCATTTTTGACATTAGCGTCGCTAATATTGCTTCTAGAAGATTCCTTGCGCGCGTTGGAAATTTGAATTTCCAGATTTTCCCTCCTGCGAACATTAGCGACGCTAACTATAAAAGTTAGGGACGCTAATGTCTGCTGACTTCTTTTTCTCGTCCGCTTTACTCCGTAACTTCTCCCAATTTGCACTAAAACCCCTGCATTTACACTAAAAACACTTCCAAGCACTTTGGCACAAAAGTAAGTGATATTAGCCAATTAATAAAGATAAATTAACTAAAACACGGCTAAAAAGCGCCTAAAATACTTGATATTACTAGGCGTTGTCAGTTCACTTTCTAAATTGATATTTATGCCCCATGTCTGGAACAAGAACTTCAATCTTGGATAATCCACAAGGACACCTTCGATTCTAGGCACAAAATTCAAACGTCAAATTACAGAGAAGTTTTAGAGTATTCAAAGACAAGAGAGTGCCAAAACTGATTTATTGAAATGGTGACATACCTTCCTAGAGAGTGGGCGTATTTATCATTGACAAATATGACAGTTTTATATGAACTAGTTGTACTCATTTAATGGATTTGACGCAAAACAAATGAAACCATGTTTGAAACCATGTTTGAGGGGTATATTTAAGGTTATAATGTGAGCATTATAATCAGAAGACACAGTTGGGAATCTTAGGATGAAAGTCGGGGATCAATATATATATATATATATATATATATATATATATATATATATATATATATATATATATATATATATATATATATATATATATATATAATGTCATGTGTGTGATCATGAAGAAAATCGTTCTTCATGTAATGTTGTAGAACTGACCACTGATGAGAAATGACAAGACTGGGGAGTATGTGAATTGTAGCATGTTTAACCACCAAACTAAAGGTCTTATCACAATCAATATCATGTCTTTGGATTTTCCCGTTAGTCATGAGTTGAGCTTTGTATTGAGCCATAAATCCATTTGCATTATATTTCTTTTAAAACAACCAAATGCAATTATTACTGTTGGCATTTGTGAGTCAAGGTACCAGTACCCAAGTCTTATTATAAATAAGAGCATTATACTCTTCTTTTGTAGCATTAAACTAGTAAGGATCGTTAAAAGCCTATAAATAATTATTGGGGTACCGAAAGTGGAATCAATATAAAGGTTTTACTTAAAAAATAGGTTTGGTTATATTGTGACAATAAGGGGTGGCCATGGGATATGTGTAGGTGTGGGATAGTATGGAGGTTAAGGCCAAAGGATAATGGTAGTTCGTCATAGGGACAAGAGCAGTCAATGCAGTTGTTGGAGGAAGTGAAGATGTTGTTACAAAGGGTGGTAGAGCTACTGAGTCAGAGGTAGTTTTTATGACCGAAGGTGGGGAAGGGGCCACTTTGGTATCGAGTTTATTAAATGTTGTGACATGAAGCGTAGGAAGCAAAGATTAAAGGAATTCGTGAGAGAGGGGTGAGGCATCGATTAATGTGTCAAGGAAATCATAAAGGGGAAGTTGGTTAGGTGACAGAGAACCAAAGGGAAAAATTATTTTATCTAAGGTTTTCAAGATAGAGATCTTATATAATATCATTTTACGTTTTGCAAGATCGTGATCATAAGATCGGATATGGATCAGAAGATCCTACCAAACGAACTAGTCATCAATATTACTTTCAAGATCTTGGTTGTGAAGTACCCATTAGAACTTGTTGTTGATTAACATGTTATACTTTTTATATGCTCGTTCAAGTTCAAACTAGGTAATTTTTGAACCATCACACGAGTACCACACAAGGGGTTGCAAGTCCCTTGTGCATGGGACGCTTACCTAGAAAATGGCATCTCAACGTAATTGACCCAAAGTGGATATCCATGAGTGCCACACCAAGTCTCAAACCATTATAAGTGGATGCACACATTAATGACCAAAATAACTTCAAGTCAAACTAAGTATTCTTGATTTGTATTTAAAACTCCTTTTCAAATAAGTTTCCATGAATTCACAAAGTACATATACTATTCACATAGAAAATAATTGATTTACCATATGGGGATAGTAATTCGGAATCATCAAAATATGATAAGGAGATGTATTCTTAGGTAAGTCCTCACCTTAAGAAATTGCACTAGTTTAATTTACTTGCAAAGTTGTTTGGGTGCCAAGAAGTCACCTAATGATATGCATAGTTGGGTTAATCACATCCTAATTATATCTTAATATCCCTAATTAATGTTCTTAATCTTAATCATATCCTTTTATTCTTTCCATGGCTTCCTTAAGACCGTAGGAAAGCATAAGAGAAGGTTGGACTTGGTTGGAATCCATTTGCAAAAGTTATGAAACAATTGGTATCTTTTATAGAAATTACCTCGATTGAATCAAAAAAACAAAGAGAAACCTCAATCGACCTTGCTAGGTTGACTCAACAAGTTTGATGGTCAAATATATTTTTCTTGTGTGTTCAAGCCTCCAATTCATTCCTAGCTTCATTTCAACCCTTTCCAATGCCTTAGATTTATCAAAAAGCATTTGAAAACATGTTGTACACACAAAATAGCATTCAAAATAATCATTTAAAACCATGATTAACAAGCTACAAGGAGATCAAAAGTTTTAAGTTTCATATTATTCTTTTAAGTTTACAAGTTCTATTTAAATGTTCAAATGACCACAAATGCAATTTAATTCATTTTGATGATTTCAAACTAGTGTATGAAATATATTGATAATCCACTAATAAAATACATTAAAATCATAATATATATTCAAAATTCTCAAATGAACTAGGTTACAACTTAGAATAAAACAACTAGAGATTATACATTATAATGCATCTATGAGTTGATACTAGCTTAAGATTTGTAAATGCACTTCAAAACTCCTTCCATTCCTACCTATTTGACCATTAATTGAGCCTAACCACAAACCAAAGTTCAAAGTTTGCTAAGCTAACACTAACTAATAATTTTCTAATCAAATTAGTCTCTCAAGTGTTAGCTAGGTCAAGTCATGGTCAAATATGGATTTTTTTTTCTTAAATTGCCAAGTCAGCCATGATTTTTCTAAACTTAAAAAATACGTTTCACCTCTAAATTATTAAATTTGCTTATATTTAGACCAATTTTCATATTTTTCTTATTATTTATTTACTTAATCAAGTTTTAAATTAGCTATAAAATACGGATGCAACCAAATGGATATGTAAGAAATACATAAGGGGTAGTTCAAGGTGATAGTTTGCATGTGATGTTAATGTGAGGGTAATAAAGGCACCCCGAAGACACGTAGATGAGAGTATGGGGGAGTTGGAGAAAAATTTATGATTTGGGGTGTCGTTTTTAAGAGATGAGGGTGAGAGGATATTGAGGAGACGGGTAGAAATATTTAATGCTACGAGCCAATAGGTCCAAGGGTAAATGAGAAAGAAAAACTAGGGTACAGACGATGTTATTTATGGTGAGAAGCATTCTTTTGGATTTGCCTTCTTGTTGGGAAGTGTATTGGCAAGAGAAATGAATATTAATACCACTTCATCACAAAGATTATGAAATTAGGTGTTGGCAAATTCCCAACCATTCTCATAGTAGAAAGATTAAATGTCACAATTGAATTTATTTTTAATATACACTCATAAATTATAAAAATGTGGAAACCACCAAATTTGAATGGAAGCAGATAAAGCCAAATAAAATGTGAATAATGATCTAATAAAATGATATACTATTTAATACTCTTATTGCTTTGTAATGGGGATGTCCATATATTGGAATGACCAATTTGAAAAAAAGACATGATGTAATAAAAAAATTAAACAAGAGTCTAACATATTTGCCCAACTGACAAGCATGATATAAAAGACTAAACTTTTTATTCATACAAAGAATCAAATTACTAGACACTAATTGCTGGAAAAACATGTTGAATGGGGTGATCGAGATGTTAATTCCAAAAAGACAATCCAAGGGATACGAGAGCTACGGGAATTGAGGGAGTGACATGATAGATATCTCTCATGTTGTCACATCCAATAAGAATTTGACAAGTCTAGTACTCCTTCACAGAAAATCCGAATTCTTAAAATTCAATAGTGATTTATAGTCAAGAGTAAAAGAACGAACAAAAAATAGATTTATGATAATTTGAGGAGTGATAAGAACATTGTTAAGGGAAAGTATATAGTAACAATTGGTATAGGGAATGTCTATATGGCTCGATAAAATTACAATAATTTAGATCCATTGCTAACTAATAATAGAAGAAAAATATTATTATTGCTAACATAACTATAATACTTGTGTCAATATATAATCCTACCTTTCCCAAGTCATTTAGTTACATAGCATTAAATTTTTTTTGGAAAAGCCTTTGGTTGGTCTTGAGGAGGTTGTGTTGAACCAGTAAACTATGTCCATATTAGAGATATGCTAACTAAGTTGAAAAGTAGGCACATGCTTTTGGGTCGTTACTACTGGAACCATAGAAAGGATGGGTTGAGATGGGATGTAGTATAATTTTTGCTTAGTTGTTTGGCTTGTTAAAGGAACATGTTAGCGAGCTATTGGGTCGAGGGAGCTGGTAAGAGGCTGGCCTACTGGAGAGAAGCACCTGAGAGGGTAATATGCCCACAACATCCATATATATCCTCATGCATATTTGTTCGGTGGCATAAATTGAAACGAGGATTAGAAATAAGTTAATTGGCGAGAATTTGGCCCCTAATAACTACTACAATTGTTTCTTCCCCTATAATGGGCATATATGATTGCCACCACTATGATCAGATTATCCGTGCTTGGACTACTCGACTGCAAGTATGGTAGGAGACGATGAGTAGTTATTATGAGTTTCTTGGAACAAGTGGTTTTGAACTTGGTTCATCATTGGTTCCTTAAGGAGGAGCATGGAACGGGTTTCCAAAAACACTAGAAGGGCAGCTAGTGACAAATAGTACTGGCAACATAGTCAAACTAGGGAGATAGACTGTTGATGGTGTATGAAACAAGATTTTTCCGGTATGGTAGAATAAATGTTGTCGAGGAGGCCAACAATTGATTTTATGTTGGTGCAATAATCTATTGTTGAACAATCAATGCTAGATATGTTTTGTATTTTGTTGTCTAATTGAATGACCTTGACGTCTTTGTTGTCACAAAAGGGTGTATCTAGATTCTTCTAGACGTGTCTTCGCGTTGTGTTCTCCCTCAATATTATTTGTAGTGGGGTTTCTGAAAATAGTTCCATTTATCCATAATTTCGTGATGGAATCAATCTGATTACATTCTGAGATATAAGATGTAGCAGGGTATATTGTTTGGTTCTTCAATATGATCAACAAATCGAAAGTCAGTGCAATGAGTTAAGAAGAGATTTTGTCATACATCATAATTAAAGTGAGCCAAATCAAATGATAAGAAGAATATACGACTTGATGTCAAACAATGTTGTAGAATTCGTTACTCAATACACAGTCGATCAAGTGGGGAGTAATGAGTACTCGACCTAGACAAAGAGTACTCGGGGAGTACCCGAATATGGTAAGTTGTAAAGCAATTAATTTTGAGAAATTTTATATATGAAAAATATCATAAGGTGATCCACTTTGTAAGAAAATTGTCAAATAGTAATATAAATGTACATGTTCGAATATTAAACTAGTTCAAATAACAAACATTTTAATCTTGAAATTCTTGAAGGTGGAAGTGAGAGATAGGAATGCATATAAGGTACCGTTATCTCATACCTTATTTTAGTTTTAGGGTTATAATTTTAGATAAATTATAGAATATACATATTAATCTTTGAAATTCTTGACATATTTCTCATTTTTAAGTAAAATTTGACCAGCTGACCGAGCTTGATCGATTTCACTAGTTTGACCGAATTGATGCATTGATTCGAGTTTAACCAAGTTGGTCCGAGTTTGACTGAGTTGGTACGATTTGGACCGATTCCGAAAAATTTGGCCAAGTTTCCATAAATCGCCTCAGTTATGACCGAGTTTCGAGTACTCAGCCGAATAGGTCGAGTTTTACAATAATGTCAGTGAAGCTATATGGTTTTTTGAAATCTAGAGATGTGGCCATGGTGAGTTGAAATTCTATATAAGTCCATTAATTCTGATAAGACATTTCAAATTTGAACTTTTAGAAGGTGACCAATAGGTTACTGCTAATGTGACGGTTTCTACTGACTTGACACTCTACAAAAGTCCAAAAATTTGTGCCTCAATTTCTATTTACACTAACATTTTTTTTGTTATTGATTTGCCACTAAATACGTACTTTTAAAAAAAAACTTTTGTTATGTGTTTATTAAATATGTATTTGCGTATTTGTAAAAATGTATTTTTACGTATTTATAAAACATTATTTCTTATATAAAATATGTTTTTATTAACGGTCTATCAAACATGTTTTTATGTATAAATATGTTTTTTTATATATTTGTGTGTAAAAAAAGTAAAAAACGTATTTTTTTCACAAAAAAAACTTTATAAATACATAAAAATGTATTTTTTTTAAAGTGTATAAATAAGTAATAATTAACAAAAAAAAACATAATTTATAAATACATAAGAAAACATATTTTACATAAAATAAATACGTAAAAAATTATTAGTTTTAAATAGACATGCAGACAGTTATGATCTGGTCACCAAGCCACATCAACCATTCATCCCACCTAGCATGCCAATCCAATACTCATAAATATATTAAAAACATAGTTTTAGATAATAATATTTTTTTTTATAAAAATGTATTTTATAAATACATATTTTATTAAAAACATATTTTAAATAGGAACAAATGTTTTTTAAATATGTAAAAATGCATTTTTACGAATATGTAAATACATATTTGATAAATACATAACAAAAGTTTTTTTTACTAAAATTTTGTATTAGTGGCAAACCAATAACATAAAAATGTTATGGACATTAGAATTTGAGGTGTAAACTTTTGGACTTTTATAGAATGTCAGATAAATGAAACTGCCACGTTATCGGTAACTTGTTGGTGATCTTCTAAAAGTTCAAATTTGAAACATTTTATCATAATTAGTGACAAAGCAGCGCCAAAAAAAAATGTTAGGGTAAATTAGAAATTGATGTATAAACTTTTAGACATTTATTGATTTAACATTGAATAGAGGGACAATGACTTGATATGGTAACGAACTTTTAAAATTGTTTATATTTGGTCACTGGACTTATTTTTGTGTTTGATTTACTTATGAACTTTTTATAATTGTTTACATTTAGTCACTTATATGTTTTTGTACACATATGACCATTAAACTTATTTTTTTGTACACATATGAACAATAACTTAATGGTTATATTTGTACAAAATAAAAAGTTTAATGAACCTATGTGTATAAGAAAAAACAATTTTAATGGGTATATGTCTAAAAAAAACATAAGTGACTAAATATGGACAAAGAAAAACATAAGTGATTAAATGTGTACCGGCAGGGCCGGTCCAAACCGTTTTGAGACCCAAAACAAAATAAAAAAACGAGGTCTTTCACAATACAGTTTTTTTTATATAGGAGGATGCTTGAAATACATTATTTAACTAATCTGTATGTTCCGTATATTTCCATTCTTAAGAATCAATAAAACAAATCTTCTTCTAGCACAAACCAAAATAAGAAAAAGATTAATGTCCGTCAAAATATGTTTTAAAAACTTCTAAAAAAGGAGTAAAACATTAGCACTCTAAAATAACCTAAGAATAACAACAATTTACAGGACTTGATGTCAAGGGACAAGTTCCTTTGACTCCGTGTAATCCTTATTTTGTTAATCACATTTAAAGTTAGCTCCGCTGCTGTTTTAAATTCGACCATCCAGTCGGTTTTTTTTATCAAAGTATACCCCATTAATGACTCTCAATTTACAACTAAAATGCTTAATTTTTTTAAAATATGAACATATTATTTTTCTAAGAGGACGAAAAAGACAAAAAAAATAGACAATAAAAATAAAACTCAAATCCAATATAAGCATGTAAAAGGCAAACTCGAATCCGTTTGTATGCGAATGACCATTGCTAGGTCTAAAGAGTTGTGCGATAAGGTTTTAGTCCAAGAAACTCCGATCTATGCACCTCTATGATGCACATTATGAGGACGTTTCATTGCTTATGAAATGATGCATAACAACATTGGCAACAATAGACCAATATTAATGTGGTTAAATGTTGCTTTCTTTTTAATTATATTTGTCACACCACATATGGACCAATTAATGTTAACGACTTGCAGAAGGTCAAGTTAAATTTTCCATTCCGATTTCAACAAAGTCTTTGAAGGAAGCCAACAACATTTGATTATGCAGCTAAAACATTTTCATGGTGAGTGCATATAATCGCTTACATTTCAATATATTTTGTACCAAGAGAACCAATAATTTAAATTGTTTTTGATAATATTCCTATGTAAAAATAATTGTGTTACTAGAACCAGTTTCAAAATAACAACCTGCGAAAATGATCAAAATAACTAAATAAGGGTGGTTCTTTCATACAAATTCATTGTCTATTTAGCATATATAAATTTCATAATTTTTTGAATTGTTTTTTTTCCTGTTGGCTATTTTAGTAATCAAATATTATTTGATCAAAATCTTGTAACCAATAAATAGACTTATAGAAGATATTTAGGATTTAAAATAGATATCACCACCATGATAATAAGTAATAACTGTTGCTAATATATAAATTGGTAGAAATTATTGCTTGAAAATAAATCTAGTTCCTATTAAACAGGAATTGTATCTCTCCCTTTAATTAAAAACAAGCAGTTTGATATTTTGCGTATTCGTTTCAAGTTTCGAGGCTTTTTAGTTGTGAAGGAATTATAAAGTCAAGAACAGTAAATTAGTTCTCTTTGAACTACACTCGTCCCATACCGACCAGCAGCTGAACCTCCCGTTTCTTCATATGGCGAAGCTCAGCTCCTACCATTGTCCCTTCGGGGACATCCGATAAAATTGGAACGATACAGAGAAGATTAGCATGGCCCCTGCGCAAGGATGACACGCACAAATCGAGAAATGGTCCAAATTTTTTTTTTCCCCTTTTCACCGAAACCCTAGTTTTCTCACGGATGGTGAAATCCCTAATCGTCGATACTCGAAGCGGTGTAATTACATTTTTATGTGGCTATTTCAGCTCGCTTTTTTCGTATATATGGTCTCCTGGTGTTCACGTAGGACTCCAAATTGATGAACTATCAGTGCAGCTTCCATGGTCGACAATCGGAGTACATTTTCATGTGGTGACTCGACATTTTCTCTTATTTTGTTAAGTATTTTCTCCTAATGTTAAACTACTTCTCCCAATTGATGAGGTACCAATGGAGCTGCAAAGGGCGAATTTTTATGAGGTATTCATCAAAACGTCTGTCAGTGTTAACTGTGTTGTAGGTTATTTTGAAAATGTTTATTAACTAGATTAATGAATGTGGTCAATGGTGTTTGTGCAGCCAATCTGAAAGTTTGATGTTTAGGATGATTTATGAATAACCATGATGATTCTAAGCAGTGGCTATAATAACCGGTTGAATACCAGAATGAATACCCTTGCATTTAAATATTTGAAGACTGAACAGCACAAAGAACACCAAAATATCAGTTTTTCTGTTTGCTATTTTGCTAATATTTTAAAATGCTACGAGAGCTCAATTGCAATTCTTTACGTTTCAGCAGATAAACTGAAGCCTACTGAAATTATCATACAACAAGTGGATTCCATGATCAGGTTGATATTTTTCTTGATTTCTTGAACCATTTGTGGCAAGTAAGGGTGATCTTTGCCAATTTTGTGAAACTGAAGGTGTTATATATTTCCTGAGTTTATTGTAATAATTAATGAATCTGTCAATTATGTTTGTATTGTAATATTTTTATGTGTAGTTTGGAGAAGATATTTGGATAAAGATGATAACATTTAGACTTTTTCTTATTGTTTCTGGCTTTTTCAATGTTTTGTATTGTATGATTTGCTTCTAATACGGTTAATTACATACGGTTCTTCATTTGAATGCTTATTTTGAACTAAGGCTTGATACTAATTACACTGCCAGTTTATTTTTCTGCGTAATTGTCAACTCAAATTTGGGTACTTGAAGATGTTTTATCAAATAAACTACAATCTATGGGCATGCCACTTTTGTAAATTTGAAGCTGTTATAGTGTTTGTGAGGATGTCTTCTTGAATCTGATCGATCTATTAGCTTTTGTAATCTCAAGTCATGTGTTTAGATACCAATTAGACATAAAACTGTAAAAGCTCATTTGTATACATAGTGAGTGCATAATCGATATTTTTGGGTATTGAATCGTGATTTTAGTTTTTCTTTTAGTATAATTATTGTGGTATGGTTAAGATAAAGGATATTAAATTTTCTTCACAAGAAAGGAATTTTCTTATGCTTAACGGACATTTTTTTAACACAGTCAATGTTGGGGACGAACTTTGCAATAGAACTAAACTTTAAGGACAACTTGTGTAACAAATCAAAATCTGGTCGAAAACCTTGACTTTTGACATACAACATTGACGAAAGTTGTAATTTACTCGGTATATTATAAACAGGGGGATACTTATATCACAATCTATTAAAATTACAAAATATGTATAGTAATATATGACCTGAAATGCAGGTAGTGGATATTTTTTTTATGAACTTAATCTGTTCTAATAAAAATGTGACTGGCACATCATACTTTTCTGATACTTGGTACAATTGCATTAATTTTATGACGGAAGGACGATATGCATATGGACCATAAGCATGATGGTCCAAGAATAATATGTGATGAGGTGACAAACATGATGTTTCATTGCGTATGAAATGATGCACAACAACATTAGTAATAAGAGGCCACTTATGACACAAGGACAAATTATTGTCAAGACTCAAGCGAGGTCAATTTTTTTTAGTCCCACTAAAGTTTTTGAAGGAAGCCAACAACATTCGATCATTCATATAAACATTGTGATGACTGATGATGATAATGTTCACAATGAATTAAACTGTTTTTTTTTTATGATATTTCTATATATAGAGTCTATTTGATTTATGGACAAATAAAAAATGACCAAAAAGAGGTGGTTCTATCACCATTATAGTAACAAAAATGATTGCTTATTTCAAGAAATGGATTCGCGAAATATTTTTTTCTATAAAATGTTTTATGAATGGTTTTCACTACAAATGATATTGTTTTTCTCTGACTCTTTTAGAAATTTATATGGGAACCGTGAAAAATACAATTTTGCAAAAAGAAAATGAAGAAAATTACTCCACAAAATAAATAGCCATTTTATATCAATATTTTAAACGTTAATATTTTATATCATAACATTTTTGAATTTTAGTTATTTTAGCGATTAGTCCAATAGATATTATTTGATCAAAACTCTATAGCGGATAGCTATCTATATACTTAAAATGCTCTATACTAATTAAAATAGAAAATTATTTTTATGTTTGTTAATATATAACCAGGTAAATCCTTGCTTGAAAATAATTTTAGTTCCTTTAAAACGATTTCAAATAAAAACTATACTTAAAAGTAAAATAATTACTTAAAAATGAAATTTATGTCTCCCCTTAATAAAAAAGAACAAGCAGTTTGATAATTTGTAGATTTTTTATTTTAAGTTTCGAGTCATTTTACTTGGTGACGGAAATATAAAGTCAATAAATAACAGTAAAATAAGTTAATTCAAAAAGAAAAAGCACTAGTTCTCTTTGAACTCCAATCGTCCCATACCGACCAGTAAAGTACTTCCCGTCGCCTTATATAGCGCAGCTCGGCGACTATCATCGTCCCTTCGGGGACATCCGATAAAATTGGAACGATACAGAGAAGATTAGCATGGCCCCTGCGCAAGGATGACACGCACAAATCGAGAAATGGTCCAAATTTTTTTTCCATCTTCTTCGCCGAAACCCTAAATTTATTTCCCGGTTTTGATTCGGTCATTGAGCCCCTTTTCTCGTTTTTTAGTTGACTATGGCCTCCGAATTGATGAAGTTTCAGTAAATCTGCGATTGGCAGATTTCGATGAGGTAAAATACTCTACTCTTCCAAACCTATGTGGATTCTGTCCCTTTCCGTTCTATAAGTTATTTGTGTGTACGCTCTGCACTTGAATTAGGGCATTCTGAAAATGATTTATCCACTAGATTGCAAATTAAGGTTGCCAATTCTGTAAAACTGAAGGTAATATATACTTTTTGAGGTGATTGTGATGTATGTGTTCGATTATGTTTGCGCAGCCAGTCTCGGATTATGATGTGTAGTATGATTTGTGAATTGAAGCCAACTACAGTTACTATACAACATTTGGATGCCATGATCAGATTGATCTTGTTGATGGAGTCTTCTTGGATTGATCTCCCAAAGGTCTGTTCAATGTGTTTTTGTGCGTGTGTTTTGTACATATGAACAGATTCCTGACTTATCGTTTTAATTTGAACTAATTTATTCATTTTTTTTACAACTATAACATAACCCATTAATTGAATTGGACTTGAGATTTGTCATATTTATTTATCTGCATACCTTATTGTTTTTCAAAGGTGTTGACTTGATTCTATTCTTTGTCATGAAATTAATATTTATTACAACTAAAAAACAAAATTAATAACAAAAGCGGATTTGAGATTTGTCCTTTTTCTTCATCTCCAAACTCTATATATAAACACAAAATTCCTTCTCTCTAACCAAAAAAAAAAATGGAACAACATAACAAGAACATCGTGTGTGACCTATACAACGCATTGGCTGCCCGTGACACCAACACAGTGCATCGTTTTCTAGCCCCATATATCGATTGGTGGTTCCATGGCCCACCCGGTTATAAAAACATCATGCAATTGCTGACTGGGAGTTGTGTTTTTGGCGACACTGAGGTTTTTAAGCCTCTTGTTGTTGTTGGTATTGGATCGATTGTAGTGGTGGAAGGTTACCACATTCAAGAGAAACAAAAAACTTGTTGGGTGCATGTGTGGACCGTGGATGATGGAAAGATTATAACCCAAGTGAGAGAGTATTTGAACACTTCTGTTAATGTTTTCTGTTTCGAGAAATCTAACAATGTTTGTTTGGGTTCACCGCGGTCTCCTGAATGCAAGAACGTGTGGCAGAGTGAACTTGCGGACGATGATTTAGTGCCTCATCTTTTTCTAGTGGTTTGAAATGATCAGATAGTAAAAGATTGTGGGATTTTGTCGTGTCATATGCATGGGTTTTGGAATTCTTTTTATTTTTTGATGTTATTTAATATGTAAAAAGACTTTACTTGAAATATAGGCCAATTCATGTTGATGTATTTTACTAACCGCAATACGAGTCGATAATAGTTATTATTATTATTATTATTATTATTATTATTATTATTTGTTTTGAATGGTTGTTTCATGGTCTTATGCATTTGCTCAAATAGGAGCATCTATTTTACATCTAGGAAGGAGAAAGAGAAATGTAATCTTCTCATTACTCAACTATTACACAAAAGACTGTACATAAATATACATGAAGAAAGCTACGCAACTAACCAACTAATCAAAGCTAACTGAGTAATGAATAACTAACTTAAGCTAAAAGACTAAAATACCCCTCTGTACATTTTCATCACATTTGCTCCTAATATTCCCCCTCAAACTTTGGCTGAAGAAGAGAAAGCTTGGACATAAAAGGAATGAACTTTGAAGCTATAGAGATGATGATGTGAGCGTGATTTATTAGAATGAATATATTGGTGGGGTAATGAGAATGTTATGACTGTGACGATAGACAATGCATCTTCTAATAAAATACTTGGAGTTTTTACTCAAAATTTTCCAAAGATGGCAAATACTTTCAAGTTAAGTGCACGTTCTATAATTTAATTCTTATTGTGAAAGATGAGTTAAAATAAAAATGATTATAATACAGTGTGTGCAAAAAGCCATTAGATATATTAGTTATTCTATAAGTTGAGGAAAACAACTTGGTTGCAATGGAAAAAAATTAAGTTAAAGATGTACACTTACATGAGCCAAAACTTGCTTATACTATCGATTTTGACATTATTAAGCGTTGGAAACAAAATGACTTGTGGTTCCCAATTGTATCTCCGATGGCCAAAGGTTTTAGTAATTTCTAGTTTTTTTCATTAAATCTTCAAAAAAAAAGTTTATTAAATTTCGAGTTATATTTTTATATCATTTATTGTTAGATATCTTGACAATACTAATTTTGACTGTGGTATCCGAGTCAACGTTCAACATGAGCAATAATGTACTAGTGCCATATCGTTTAAGGTTTTGATGTGTACCCAAGATTGAGTAAGAATGTCGAGGAAGCCTATTGTAGTTGACAATGATCATATTTTAAAGGACGATGACATAATAAATAGTAATAACTTCTATATATTTTTGACTAATTTGTAACAAATTATAAAGTTGATATTCTGTTTAATAGTTTTTGATAGAAAGATTGAAGAATAAATACATGGAAAGAAAATTTGGTTACAGATGGTTAAGAGTTCCTACGTTTCGATACTTAGTTTTTATTGTTTACTGATGATTTTTATTGTTTATGAATGGTTTTCATTGTTTATAAATGATTTTATTTAACATTATCAATAACTTCCTAAATGCAAACTTATAAGTAAGAATTACTTACTAAGAATAAGCTAAGATTTAAGGGCATTTGAACGGTTTTGGTGTTATAACTTCGGGCATTTGGATCTTATTTTCGCTAACGAGCTGATGATGCTACTTGTCTGATCTGCTGCGCTTAGATTTTGGGGCTGCTTTTTGTACTAAATGCAGTACTTTGTGGTTCTGGAAATAAATATAGTTGGTCCATTGATTTTGAAGTCCCTGAGCGAATAGTAAAGGGGGAACTAAATATATATTTTAGCGATGAAATTTGGGAGGGCTTAGTGAAGGAATTTTACGAGATATTAGGGATGGATTTGACATGAATTTTTGTTAATAGAGATATTCTGTCACTATCTGTCACTAATCTGTCACATAGTTTTAGCGACGGATTACTATTTTTCTATCACTAATATACTAAACGTAAATAAAATTCGGGTACATGGGCCCTGTACAGTCGCACACTTTGCACTGACGGGCCCTAAAACTGAATTACCCAACAACAAAATTGTACCCCAAGCCGGTGTCGTATACATACATACAGTTTGGTCTTCGATCCAAGGTGCGATCTCCAAAAAAATCAGTACTATCCGGTTACCAAGCTCAACCCTATTGCCAAATTAGCTAATCTCCACGTGGATCTAGAGGATGTTGATAATAATTGTGACAATCTGGCAAAACAAGATTACCAATAACGTCTTTTATGCGTGTTCTTTTTCCTATTTTTTATGCCTCAAAAGGACCTCAAATTAGGATTACATTTATAAGCTTTTATGTTGTTATTTAAATCTTATTTTTGAATTATTATTTGGGAAAACGTATTATAGTGGTGAGTTTTCCGGCCGGTAATTCTATCATAGTGAAAATTATAAAAAAAAGGGGGAATCACTACAAGGAAAGGGGTTATTACTGGCGACACATGTCGCCGCTAAAGATAATAAATGTCGCCGCTAATACCTTTAGCGGCGACGCCGCTACTGAGTCGCCGCAAATAGTTCGTCGCTAATGCCTAAACGTCGCCGCTAATGCGTCGCCGGTAATAGTTGTCGCCGCAAATGACTCTCGTCGCCGGTAAAGACGTCGCTGCTAATGCTTGCCTCAGTTTCCGGTGATGACGTGTCACCGGAGTTGGCGTCGCCGCTAAAGAGGACAACTGTCGCCGCTAAAGGTAATTTTTATTATATTTTTAAATTATTATTATTATTATTATTATTATTGTTATTACTATTATATTTTTTAGAATTATGAATACTTTTAATATAAAATCAAAATTGTAATAAATGAAGCAACATACGCGATAAACAATTCCAAACAAATACTAATATTTAAAACATAATCTTCTTTACACAAATTAACATAGTTAAACAACAAAAATAAGAAACTACTCTAAGTCGTCGTCTTGATCATCTTGATCGCTTTCATCACCTTGGGTATCCCCGGCACCCTTGCTCGTTCCACCACCGTGCCCTGGCGTGTACGTACGTAAAAATTCTGCCAACGCATCTCTGTGTCTTGGATCCTCAAGCATCTGTGCAAGCGCATCCTTCAAAAAAATAAAAATGTATATTATTAGTTAAAAACAAATTAATTATTTAACAATGAAGTAGTTAACAATTAATATTTACCTTTGTAGGTGCTTATTGGGAAGGTTGGCCTACATCAAAATGAGGCGCTATTGTCGGAGTCACGGGAGGTTTACGACCAATTCCTTTGTAATGTCCACGGCGAGAACCCAACACCTTTTCAAATACCCCAACTTCCTTCGCGGGTTCTGGGGAGGGATCGTTTAATAACTCAAACTCACGTTCCAACTCAATCTGCATTTTACATAAATAAATAAAAAGTTAGCATTTTACATATATTAAATATAATAATGATGTTGAACTAATTTTTTTGTATAAACACTTACATATTGTTGATAAGCCAGGTCACTGTCCCATGTCCCATCTTTGCGGGTGTGAGCCTTCTTGAATTGTTCGATTTTCTTTCTACCCTGTTTAACAATAAAAAATTAGATTTGAAACAAAGCATTATCGATTTGAAACAAGCGGTAATATATATACAAAGCATTACCGATTTGAAACAAGCGTTGGTATATGTGCTTGTCCCCCACGGTTGGTGTATTGTTGTTTTTGACGGGTTCCTTTGTTAGCATCAGATCGTCGTCGATATTCTGGTGTGCAAAAAAAGTCTATAGCTTTGTTCCAATTTTGAAGAAGCATACCCTCGGGGGGTGAGCTCTAGCCCTGTCTATATCATTATATCCTCCTGCCTCATCAAACTCAACTTTTGCATCACTTTTCGGTCCCTATACCGCTTCATCAGCACCGCATCAATACCACCCTTCAAATGCATACGCTCGCAATCATCCTCAATCGCATCTAAATCGAAGTTCCTCTACAAATTGAAAATAACTTAGTCAAGTAAAAATAAATAAATAAATAACATACAAAAATAAAGTTATATAAATAATTTACCTTGAGATGTTGTACTAATGCATCCTTCTCGGCTTTGCTAACAGTGTTCAAATCTTTTCGATCAAAGGACATGTTATTCCACATGTATATCCCCACCTCACGAACAAAGAGGTCATACGGTCTACCAACCGGGGTATACGTAATTAGGGCTTTACCGGCGACATAGGCAATAGCGGCGACGTAATTAGGGCTTTACCGGCGACATAGGCTTTACCGGCGACGTAATTAGGGCTTTACCGGCGACGTTTAGCGGCGACGTAATTAGGGCTTTACCGGCGACATAGGCAATAGCGGCGACGCGTTAAAAACGCGCTTCTTTCTTGACCGTCAGATGGTAATGCAATGGACGGTAAAGATGGCGATCCGCGTGACACAGCAATAGCGGCGACAAAAAGGCATTAGTGGCGACACATATGGAGGGAAATTTTGCCGCTACTTTTTTCACCGTCGGATCACACATTTGGTGGACGGTTTGGATTAAACATCACGCGGATCGCTGAACGCTCAATACCGGCGTCACCTTTACCGGCGACATCCGGTATTAGCGGCGACACCAAACGCGTGTTTTGGATGTCGCCGCTAATACCGGCTGTCGCCGGTAAAGGTGACGCCGGTATTGGCGACATTTCTTGTAGTGAATTTCATATATACCTTAATTAAACCACTAAATATCATATTTATTTAATGGAATTTCTAAATATCACAAATACCCATTATAAGCTTCTAAAATATCTAATTTACCCAAATTCATTTTTTAATATTATTTACCTAATTTTATAATCAGTTTTTGTTATTTAAAATCATTTTAATTATAAAACAATATTGATTGACAATAGTACCCTTTACACACAAATAAAAGCTTTGAGTTTACAGTACAACAAAATAATAGAATTTGAGGAGTTTCTTATATATCATCGTTGTACAATTAGCCAATCTTCGCCCATCTTAAATTAGAGAATCAAGCTTCGCATACTGCTCAGATCTTGTAGATAAGAAAAATGCATATGTTAATACCGGTAAGTGGCTTTAGAATAGGAAAGTTTAACAAATTTGGGAATTGCTCAATAACTCGGTGAATGTGATACAGATTAATTGATCTTAGTTTTGGTAACGTGGCAATACTTTGCAATTCATTTAGTATGTATGTATCGAAACCTGTGCAATATATATCTCTAACCCCATAGAGATTGTTTTGATTACAAAGTGAATTCCCATTTATATATAACGACGTCTAAATCGTGAATATCCTAATTGAGTTGCAGCGGTAATTGGGAACAATGAATGACTGATAAATATTCATATCGATGTACCTTTGAATTCAAATGCAACGGCAGCCGAGATATGTGTTTTGAGTTTGAGGTTTATGTTCATTATTATCGCAAAAGTTTCATGAACAGGCAGTTTCTGGATTCGATTTCTCACAATAGTCTGAGATATATCGGCGGCTGTTCCAAGCGTGCCTCAAATCTTGATTGCCTTCCAGGATCGCTTCTTGAATGTTGATTGTGTTTCCAATTTCGATGATGGTTATGTGTAAAGGGTAGTATTGTCGATCAATATTAAAAGGGTTTTAAATGACAAATTTTGATTATAAAATTAGGTATAAAAAGAAGATTTACGTAAATAAGATATTTTAGAAGCTTATAATAGATATTTGTGATATTTAAAATTGTGTAATATATATTACACAATTTAACCACAACAACTACTAGTACTAACTTTGATTAACCAAAATATGAGACTAACGATCACAGTATCACACATTTACGTTGAAAAATAAATACTTATAGACCTAAAGTCAGAAGAGGAAGCATACTTGTTTATTGAAATACAAAGGTTGCAGCTGAACGGTGGAGTTCTAGACGGTGGAATTTGCTTGTTTAAAGTATTTATTAGTTTTTTTCAATTAATAATTTAAACTTAGGAAAATTTCATAAAAATTCTTAAGTTTGGCAGAAATATTCGGTTTTACCCTTTTGCCAATTTTAAGTTCACTAAAGCGTAAACTTTGCAAAAAAAAAAAAAAAAAAAATCATTTTTAGTCTTGAAACCTACTATAACAGGTTTCCAAGCAACTACATAAATTTAATTTCGTATAAAAATCATTAAGTTATCAATATTTTTTACGTTTTTACTCCAAGTAATTTTTTTCATATTATACCACCACCACCACCTCCCGGCTCCCATCACCATTGCTGTCACCAGCCACCACCGTCGCCACCACTTGTTAGTGTATCCCACATTGGTGCGACACGGTCTTATAAGTTTGTATATGTTGAAGTCTCCCCTCTCTCCATAAAGGCTCTTTTGGAGAGAGACTCTTAGGCTCTACATATATTTACATGGTATCAGAGCCGGTGTCCCCCACCCCTGTAACATCATCGAGCCTACGTCTCTTGTGGAGAGAGGGAGACTTCAACATATATACAAACTTATAAGACCGTGTCGCACCAAAGTGGGATACACTAACACTTCCCCTCAGAGACGTAGGCTCGATGAGGTTACAGGGGTACGAGACACTGGCTCAGATACCATGTAAACATATGTGGAGCCCAAGAATGTCTCTCCAAAATAGCCCTTATGGAGAGAGGGGAGACTCCAACATATATACAGACCTATAAGACTGTGTCGCACCAATGTGGGATACACTAACACACCCCCTCAGAGACATAGGCTCGATGAGGTTACATGGTGCGGGACGCCTACTCTGATATCATGTAAATATATGTGGAGCCTAAGAGTGTCTCTCAAAAAGAGCCCTTGTAGAGAGAGTGAGACTTCAACATATATACAAACTTATAAGACCCTATAGCACCAATGTGGGATACACTAACACCACCCACCAACATTGTCGCCACCACCACCATCGCTACTACCACCACAAACGACCCACCACTAGTATCGCCACTACCAACACTAACCACCATCGCCGCCACCACTACCCACAACCACCATTACCACCACCATCACCACCCACTACGACCACCACCGTAACTATTATCACCACCACCACCCACTCACAATTACTATAATAGCGGTGGTGGTGGTTGCGTAGCGGTGGGTGGTGTTGGTGGAGGTGGCGGCAGTGGTGATGGTAGTGGTAATGGTGGGTGTTGGCGGCAGTAGTAGTGGTGGGGATCGTGGTGTTGGCGGTGGTAGTAGTGGGTGGTGGTGGGTTGCGGCGGCGTTGGAAGTAGTGGTGGGTCTTGGTGCCAGTAGTGGTAGTGACTGGTCAATGGTGACAGTGGTGGTGGTGGTATCGGTGATGGTGGTGGCGGCGGTGGTGGTTTGTAGGTAGGGGTGGCGGCGTTGGTGGATGATGTTGGTGGTGGTGGTGGTGGTGTGTAGTGGCGACAATGTTGGTGGGTGGTGGCAGCAATGGTGGTGGTGGTGGTGTATATAATATGAAAATATACATATATATTTAGGGTAAATTTTTTTTATTTATGAAAACTTAAGGCCTTTTATACGAAATTCAATTGATGGTAAAAATAAACTTTTTTTTTTTTTACAAAGTTAAGGCTTTAGTAAACCTAAAATTGGCAAAAAGTTAAAACCGAACATTTATGTCAAACTTAAAAATTATATATATATATATATATATATATATATATATATATATATATATATATATATATATATATATATATATATATATATATATATATATATATATATATATATATATATATACAATTGTTGCCTTGATGAACAGTACCACTTTAGTTTTATTACAATTTTTACCACTGTAGTTTTAATTTTTATAATTATAGTTTTAGTCCCTATATTTTTAATTTTTATTAATTACAATTTTGGTCCCTATTGTTTTGTTTCCCAGTTTAACATTATTACAGTTTTGATCCCTGTAGTTTTAATTTGTTGACTTCCTTAACTGCAACAACGCGCGGCTCCCTTCCGCTCGTTTTTATGACATTTTTCATTGAACTTAATGTTTAAATTATATACAATATTTTTATTAATGGTTATCCTTGCGTTCTAGATGGTGGAATTTGCTTATGTAAAATATTTATTAGCTTTTTTTTATTAATAAGTTAAACTTAATGTTTGAATTATATATGATATTTTTATTAGTGGTTACCCTCGTACTAGGGGTGAGCGTGGTGCGGTGTGGTGCGGTTTTAGCATAAAACTGCAACTCGTACCGTTAGGTGCGGTTTTTATTTTTGTAAAACCATATGTTGCGGTTTTTTTGCGGTACGGTTTTTGCGGTTTATTTTGCGGTTGCGATTTGTAGCGGTGCGGTTTTGGTTTTAAACCGCAAATACTAAAAGCATCCAATAATAGAATAAGAAACAAAAGATTCATGTCCTGTGAAGTATAAACAATTCCAAGATTTATAAATTACAAAAAACAAAATGTGAAGTCAGTGTTAGATTAGGTGTCTAAGCCATGACTTATAATTTGTATTTACCTAATTAATAGAAGCAAAGTCCATTTGGGTTGCCCTTATAGCTGGAGGTTTGGTAGAAAGTTCGGTAGAGAGAAAGGTTGGTTTATTATGGGATTAATAAATCAACAGAAATTAAGAATATGGTTTGTTAATATATTAAAGTGATAATATATTAATTAGAAACTTATATTGATTGATTAATAATTAATCAGGAATTAATTGGATTAATTTCTGTGGCATTAATTAGATTAATCAGGAAGTCAAGGATTAAAGTCGTACAAATTCAATAGTTGAATTGCGGCGCGCGGCGCGCCAATATAAAGGCCGCGACGCGCGTACATATTCGTACGAATTCAATAGTTGAATTGCGGCGCGCGACGCGCCAATGTAAAGGCCGCGACGCGCGTACGTATAATCCGGAAAATGGCTGACGGCTAGGGTTTCTTGTTTCCCTATAAATAGGGAACCCTAGGCCTCATTATTAGTGCTCATTCTATTATTCTCTCTGGAATTTTCGTCCACCCTCTGGCTCCCTGGGTGTGATTTCATTTGAGGCAGGACACTTGTGCTGCTTAGCTTCAAGATTAAAATTAAAGGTTAGTTTTTCTGATTTATTCTTTTAGTTATTTTTGTTTGGCCTTTAAGAATTAGTTACATGTTTAAAGTAAGAAAACATAGATCTTTTTCTAGGTTGCATGTGAACTTAGGTTATTTAGTTCATGGTTGCGGAAAACCTTTCAGTCAGAAGTATACAACCCATCGAAGGTCAAGTTGTACCAATTCCCATTGATTACAAAAACGTAGCTCTATATACAAACTGTGAAGTCAGAAGTATACAAATTGTGAAGTCAAGTTGTACCAATTCCCATTGATTACAAAAAGGTGAAGTCAGAAGTATACAAACTGTGAAGTCAGAAGTATACAAACTGTGAAGTCAGAAGTACCGATTGATTACAAAAATATAAACCTGTATTCGAACTCCAACGCGAAATAAGTCGACAAATTAGTAAAATCATAAATGAATTTGTATCATATATAATATTGATCAGAGAAATAAGTCGAGAAATCAGTAAAATCATAAAATCAGGCGAAGCTTTACCGGATCAGAGAAATCAAGAGGAGCTTTACCAAGGAATCAGGCGGAGCTTTACCGGATCATGATCGCAAAAAATGGAGAATCGAGATACACCACTGGTATAGCCGGAGAAAGCAGATAAGGAAGCCGAAGGAGGCTTGAGGCTTGAGGCGGCAATGAAAATGGGAGGGAGACGAGACAATTTCTTGGATTAGGTCAAAAATGAGCCACTTTTTATAATTATTATATATATAAAATTATAATGCATTTACGAAAATGGGCGGCTACGAAAATGGGAGGGAGACCAAGACATTTTTGACAATTATATATATAGAATTATAAGTTAAAATATAAAATTTTACAACATTGATAATTATATATATAAAATTTAAATATATAATAAATTTTGCGGTGCGGTTTCGGTAAAATTGCGCGGTTTTTCAAGCTAAAACCGCACCAAACCATGCTTTGCGGTTACGGTTTTTGCGGTTTCGGTTTTTTGCGGTTTTGCGGTTTTGCGGTAGCGGTAAATACGGTTTTCGGCGCGGTTTAGGTTTTCGGTTCGGTTTTTGCTCAGCCCTACCTCGTACGATGCTGCGAATATTTTGTGTATGATTAGGTTTTAGTATTAAAAGATAAAATAATATTTTGTTGTCTTATTGATCCACAAAATTACTTTTAAGATCTATAGTTTAGTGTTACATTCAACATTAATTTGAAAATACAATTTAATGATATGTGCCGTATGATACAATATATCTAATTACAACTAAAATAAAATCAATCAAATATCATACACAAATCCAAATACTTTTACAATTATTCAAAAATTCACATTTGTCATTAATGGTTAATTGCAAAGCACAACCAATTTACATTATATCTTCAATACTCAAATTTGTATTTCTACGTATACATGTGTGTGATTACATGTATTACGCAAGTGACATGAAAAATGTATAGAAGTACAGAGAATGTAAAAAAAGTAAGATTTATGATGGGGCTTTTGTCATAAAAGTTCTTACCTTTTTGTAAATGTTCGGTTTTGTCCTTTTATGGATTTTATGTCCACTAAAGCCAATATTTTGCAAACTTTTTTCCATCTTTGTCCTCCAATACCGCCACCACCCACCACCACTGTAGTGGAAGCGGTGGTCGTGGTGCGTGGTAGCGGTGGTGGAGGGCAAAACCAAACATTTTCAAAAAATTTAAGGAATTCTATACGAAATTAATTGCATGATAAAAACGTAAAAATTTGCAAACATAAGGATTTTTTTTTGAAAATAATTTCAACGTAACCTGGAAACCTGTTATCACAGGTTTCAGGGACAACGATGGAAAAAAGTTTGCAAATGTTGGGCTTTAGTGGACATAAAACTCATAAAAGGACAAAACCGAACATTCACGACAAATTTAAGGACTTTTATTACAAAAACCATTTATGATGGGTTTACTATGTAATTATTTATCTCATCTTGGAATCGGTGTACTTGATATCATTTGTCATCTTAAAGAAACTTGCTACATAAAAGAATTCAATAGCCTAAAAATAAACTTTTGGAAGATAGTATGTACGTGCTTCAAACTTCTTAAGTTAACTCAAAATGTTCTTAATGATGATAGTATGTAGGTGTTTCAAAGTTATTACATAACACACACACATGTATCGTCCTTTCGTCATTAAACATCTTCGAGTGAACAGGTACGACCGGTCATACATCGTCCTTTATTATGCAGAATCTCTCAAATTTATCAACTCATTCTTTGATCTTCGTGTTGGATTAGGTGTCTAAGCCATGACTAATAATTTGTATTTATCTAATTAATAGAAGTAAAATTCATTTGGGTTGCGCTCATAGCTAGAGGTTTAATAGAAATACCAGGAGAGAGAAAGATTGATTTATTATATGATTAATAAATCAATAGAAATAAAATAAATACTTTATTAATGTATTATGGAGATAATATATTAATTAGAAATAGTATTATTTGATTAATAATTAATCAGAAATTAATTGGATTAATTTTTGGACATTAATTAGATTAATCAAGAGTTCAAGGGATAAACTGTGACTATTCAATAGTTGAATTGGACACGCGCGGCGCGCATGTATATGGCTGCGGTGCGCGTATCAATCAGCCGGAAAATAGCTTAGAGATAGGGTTTATCTCAGTTTGAAGTCAAATGAGGTTTATCTCTAATAGTTATCTGGTAGCCTATAAATAGGGACCCCTGGAACTCATTTGTCTGCGCCACTTTCCCTGACTTTCTCTCTGGATTTTCGAAACCCTAGTTGTTGGGTGTGACTGTATTTGAGGCAAGACAATTGTGTTGCTTAGCTTCCAAGACTTAAACTAAAGGTTAGTTTTCTTTCTTTATTTCTTTTAGTAATTTTTGTTTGGCCTTTAGGATTTTGTTACATGTTCAAAGATAGAAAACATAGATCCAATCTAGGTTGCATGTGAACTTAGGGTTTGAGTTTATTGATTGTATAAAACCTTTCACTTTGATGCCCATGTATGACCGACCATGCATTGTCTTTTATCATGCAGCAACACTCGAATCGATCAACTCATTCTTTGACTCTCGGGGTTGACCCAATCCATCGGCGATCACGTAAGGCACATACAAACACATTACTACACACAGTAATTAAGGCTACATATGCATTCAAGTTCACCCATAGTATAGTGAGAAGACTCACCTGATCCACCAAGTTGGTGACATCACTCCTCGCTTGTGTCTTCAGATCCCGACAACACGAACCTCCTAACAAGGATAAACTTCACTTAGTAGATCCTAAACCCAAACAAAATAAACCTCCAGACCGGTACCATGAATCTCTCAAGTTTGACCAAAAGTCAAATTGGTTAAAAAGTCAACTGTCAAAGTCAAGTCAACGGTCAACACAAAATTCAATCCTCACTTAGCGCCGCTATCGCCTAAGGATAGCGTCGCTAAGTCCAAATGTCACGAAAGCCCAATTTCATAGAGATAGCGTCACTATCTCCATAGATAGCGGAGCTATCTACGTTGTTTAGCCCAAATCTTCCTAAAACTCCTAATCCGTTAAGCCAAGGTCTTAAACTTTTCAGGACCATTCCAAACAGTCATTAGATTCATAAAAATGCTAACTTTCCCATCCAAACATGACCATGCATGCAAAGGGTCAAGATCTAGGTCCAAATGAGTAAAAATCCAACTTAAATACTCAATGGAGCTTGGCTTACTCCCATGATCAGTCTAGGACTTCCAAAGAAGGCTCAAGGGACATAAAGTGCTGAACTTTATCCATCCCAACCAAGGACAAGTCCATTTAAAACCATAAAATCCAACTTAAACCACAAGAAGAAACCTTAAATTATAAAAAAGGTGAAAGCTTGCACTTACAAAGGTCAGAAAGCAGAATCCTAGTTGATTCCCACTTGAAAAATACCATCTAGCACCACTATGAACCTTCTAGCACCATCATTTCTTCAAGAACTCGTCCAAAAATCTAATAATAGGTATATATGTGAGTTTTTAATGTTTGCAATGATATATACGTAATTTAAATGTTTATAAAGATATATTTATAATTAAGAATGTTTATAATCATATAAACGAAATTTTGCTTTTTTTTAACCAAGAATAAAGTGATTGTTTCCATTAGTGAAGAAGTCCTTAAAATCTAGTTTTGTCTATATCCTTTATAAAATAATATATTTTCTTCTTTATTGTATTATTTTGGAAGAAAAGCAAGAAAATCGGAAAAAACGGTATTAATGCATGAATCAAGATGCACGACGTAAAAGAGATTTCTGGAATGTCGTGGATTTCGGAGCAGCATCTTATACAGTAATACATCTTACAAAAATCCTTTGTTCCTGATAATACGATTCGAAAATTTTCTCAATCGAAAAACCGTGATCGCTGGTTTTCAAGGAGGTCGGCAATTTGAATCATGGCCCTAAACCCGCATCTGTACGGTAACGGGATGCCGGTAGCATTCGTCAACGAGTTGTTCGTCTTAATCAGAGACGGAATTGACTTTGAGATCAACAATATCCACGGGTGAGTATAATTTATTTTTCTCAAATTCTCATGATGTTGTGCTGTTTCGCGGAATGATGGTTAGTGTTTGAATAGTCGAATCAAAACCTAAACGTAGGGATCTGTTCTTTAAGTTGCATTGGGAATTTTATCTGTAATAACGTGAGCAACTTCCTAAATTAGTCAGTTTTATCCAAATTAAATTGATCGGAAGCTTCTGATGACTATTTGTATTGCTTGCTATCGAGGGTTTGATGATTGCTGTCAACAAACGGGTCTTCATATTAAAGGTTTATCGTTTTTAGGCGGTTAAGTCGGTCGACTTGGTTTGATTTTGTTAGGAGATTTAATTCATGTAAACTGTATCGTTAAGGACGATTCTGTTTCATAAGTACATCTCACTGTTTCTGCGAATAAAATTCAACAAGAACAACGCAAGGGTAATAATAATGGCTTGGAAATACAATTACACCTAAATTTGTTTGCATGTGACCCTAGTCCCTACCTTCTTTAATTGGGATCAAAGAAACCTAAAATATTGTTTTATAATTTTTTTAGGGCTCGTGGAGGAACCATTAAAGCAAAGGGTAAAATCTTTCTATCAAATGTCCGCATCGTTTTCGTTGCTGATAAACCACCTACAGAGTTCTTCACCGCTTTTGACATGCCCCTGGTATGAAAAAAAACCCTTCATCTTGTTTCTTGAATTCAATCATTCATATATTATCTCTCTTTGTCCCTTTTTCTGATACCGATTTATTTCTGCAGCTTTACATGCACGATGAAAAATTTAACCAACCAATCTTTCACTGCAACAATATATCTGGACAAGTGGAGCCTGTAAGTAGATCGAAACAATGGTTTAATTTTTTTATAAAAAGCATAATCAATTAAATCATTATCCGGTTATCTTATGGATCATTTTAAACCACAGGTAGTAGCATATGACCAAAACAGGGAAATGTACCCAACTCACTCTTTCAAGATTCTGTTTAAGCATGGAGGTTGTGGGACATTTGTGCCCTTGATTTTTACCTTGATAAAATCCGTGAGACAATATAATCAACAATTTCAAACTGCAAATGCAACCCATGTTGATCCTTTAAGGGCAGCCCAAACTCCAGTAGATGAAATGATGCATTCCGCGTAAGGATTGTTTCTTGTGGTTATTCGATTCATTTTTAAATATATACGATTTACCCCCTTCATGTTCCTGATTGTGTACTCTTTACCCCCTTTTGTTTGAGCAGATATGTCGATCCTAGTGACCCCACAAAGATCTTTCTGCAGCAACCCACTTCAGAGGCACATAAGCGCGACACATACCATCCTTGATATGAATAATCTACTTACTTCTGTAATATAAATCTCTTATAGTCCAATCTATCTTTGTAGTAATACGTTTGAACATAAATTTTAGTAAATATGTGAGTACTTTTCTTTTGTTGGTTTATGTTAGAGTCAAGAACATATTGAAACTTGGGATTAGAAAATTTTAATTTGTATTTGCGTTCATATACGGGGTTATAGAATTCATTCGGCAAATGTTTTGCATGAGGAACATATTTAGATTTATTTGGTAATCATTATTTGGGATTTTAGGAATATATTTGGTAATCGTTATTTGGGCTCTTTTGGTATTTGTTGGGGGATTGGACCCACGAACTGATTCTGAATTCGCAACAGAAATTGAAGTTAAGGACTTAACAAACATATATAAGCAATGCCAATCCCAAATATAAGCACCATTTAGATTCCTAATTGCAACAGATTTAACTAATTGAAACTGAAGTCGGATCACGTCCCATTTGGGTTTTCATGGGTTGCTTCTGATTACTGATATCTTGGGATCACGTAAAACCCCATCGACTTCAGTCTCATTCTTGGTCGTCGAATCACGTCAAATTATACAAAACTGAGTGAACAATGAATTTGATTTGCCTCTGATTACAATGGATTTCGTGAACAAGATCATGAAGACTACCATTGTGCGTATACTTGTACAAAATCAACCCGTAATTCCTTTTCATCCAAAATTCTTCCAATCTCGCAAGATTCCTGTGTCTGACTTTTTCAACCGTTTCAATCTGCTCGTGCTTCCTTCTTTACTAGCTCCAAACATAAGTTTCTTGACTGCATACACACCTGTTTGACCTAAAAAAGCTTTGTACACAGTTCCATGGGCCCCTCTTCCAATTATGTACTTGTAGGTTATCGAATTCGTCGGGATTAGCTTCAATCTCACATTCTGCAACCATTTCAATCTATCGTCTCGTTCAGATTCCCTTGGATTACCCGTGCGTCATGCTAGGAAAACTATAAGGTGTTCACAGTTGCAGAATGTGAGATTGAAGCTAATCCCGACGAATTCGATAACCTACAAGTACATAATTGGAAAACTCGAGTTTGCGAAACTGTTGGAGTACCACGGAGTGTACCAAATCAGGAGGCATGTCCGGTGGATGTACCAAATCAGGAGGCATTTCCGGTGCTCAAATGAGGAGTCTCAATGCCGTTAAGACTTGAACGGCTTCGGGAAAAGGCAGATCGCCGGCTGAAATCCATCCAAAAACTGAAAACCGAGAGAGTTAGGTCACCTCTCGATATCAAAAACCAAAATCTTATTGAATATTGATGCAGTGATCCCACAATTGCTTCCCATCTGTCCCGCATCATCCCTTGTACTTGGTTCAATCGAAGAATTACGTCACGTCTAGAAGGGGTTTAACGTGGAAAATGATTTGTGTAGACGAAGTGTTCTTAAATTCCTTGCCGACGGTGTTATGTCATCTCCTTTGTTTTTTTCCCTTTTCAATAAATATATTAAACAATAAATAAAGGATAAAATAGTCATTTTGTCCCACATTTAACAGCAAATATTAACTTTAACGGATGGAGGGACCAATAGTGAAAGTAAAAGCTAACTACAGGGGCAAAGACGTGGGATTTCAAGTTCAGGGGCCAATACAAAAAATACCACAAACCACAGGGACTAAAACTGTAATTTACTCTTCTTTTATTTATTTGTTCTTGATCGTGCTTGATTAACCATAGGACTATAAACGATCATTTAAATCTCAATACGTGGTTTTAGAACACGCTTTTGGATTTGATATAAGAATTTCATTCGGTCAACAAGAAAGCATATCAAAAACTCTATTAAACTACCCGAAGTTTGTTTGTTTCTTCTCAATTGAGAATTAGAAATGATGCACATGTTTCTTGTTACAATATCGAACTTTTTTCTAGTTTTGGGCCCTCATTGTTTTATTCAATGCATATATTGTGCTTCTTGGTTGTGTTCGGCCACTTTCAGATGATCTATAACATCTAAAAGGGTAATCTATTTTGAGTGTAATGTTTTGGGAGTGTTATGTATCCGAGTTTCCATCACTTGTTCGTCGGAGGTAGTTGTTTGGATTTTGGAACCAATTTGTCACCTTTCATACATATTGTGGTTCATTTGATACAACTCAAAAAGTATCCAGTTAAGATGAAGTTAATTTGAAGATCATTCAATTTGTTTTTAGCATTTGATACAACAAGTTATTATCAGTCTAAAGCATTTAATGTTACAAGTTGTTGATGATTTTAGTGTTACCAAGCTTTTTAGGTAATTAAGATTCATACGAATACCAAAGGGGATTTAGGCTAGGCTCAAGTATATATGAGTTAGGAGGTGGGAGTATGCAGTCGTATAGGCTAACTGAATCTCAGAAATGGTAGATCAAAAGGGTTAGGGTTTAGGGACAATGCTTGGAGTCCTAAATAGTTTTGTAGGACTACAAGTGCTAACGTATCAACTTTTGATGATTAATTGCTCTACTCTAACCAGTACAGTTAGTCGTGGTAATTGTAGCAATTTCCTGACATGGAATCTTTATAGGGAATGGAAAAACTCTTCTATTAAATATTGGAATAGAATTACTATAGGATGAGCAACTCTTATACTCAACTAATAAAAAACAATCGTCTTTCTAACACTATCACTCTAAGTGTTTCTCTCAATTTCTATGTGTTTTTGGGATGCTTCAGAAATAGTGACCGGATAAATACGTTTTGATCATGTTTAAGCTTACATCTAAGAATGTTGATGTTGTTTAATGAGAAAAACTAGGATTAATTAAAGGTACAAGTATCTTATGTATAACACAAGGATTTCAAGAGAAATGGTGTGATATGGAACTTAAAGCATGTTAGAAAGTGATTAACATGCTATTAGTTTAAATGACACTAGTTAATAAACTATGTGGGAAGCTGGTATGTAAATTGATGTATGTGATTGAGTAAATCATAAGTAAAATACTTTTAACATGGAATGGGATAGTATGATTCATATCATTATATTATTAAAATTGAAATCATGGATTAACACCATATGAATGTTATTACATGCAACAGGACAATATTGAGACATAAAGGATGATCCATAAGGATGTATGAATCGTATAATTTATTTATGTAATTTTACATAAGGATGTATGAATCGTATAATTTATTTATGTAATGTTACATATTGAATGAAAGATAATGAAGATGTTTAAATGTATATGTATATGTTGTGAAGGGCAAAAGAACCAAGAAGAGGTTAAAGGGGATTAAGGATTGTAGTTAGCCATCCTAACTACCTAAGGTTAGTAAATGTGGATTTTTCTCATACATGAGATACATGTTAATAGTCTTTTATATTAAATGTTTATGTTTTGCAAGATTTTAGATGTAACTAAAATGTGCTAAATCTCTACTTCTTTTAATGTTTTAAAAGTATCGAGTGATATGTTTTGAGTAGTTAAAAATATGTTATATATTTGAAGGTTAAATGATTCAAAGATTTTATGTTACGGTTTAATGTAACTTTATGAGTGTTCCAATTATTCATATATTATAATGATGCATTGTATAGCATGACATTTGTGTGTGATCTTGAACAAAAGAAAAGTAGTGAAGCATGCATACATGGAATGTGAAATGCATGAGTCAATTAAGGTTCGGACACGTCTCCGTAATGGGACAAAAAGACTCTACTAGATGGTATCTTCAACTGTGAAGTAGAAGTCTCATATAGTCCCATTATAGACTGGTTTGTTCTTCCTATTTTGACAAGTTTAATAATCACACAAAGTGATTTGGTCTGTCATAGACCCATGACACACGAGTAAACCCGTAAGCTTGCATTGGAGTGTGAATAATGCATTGCATCTACATTTATCATGCATGAAAATGATTTTATTAAGTTACTGGTTAAGAGTTTTCTAAAATGCTTTGTGTCTAAAAACCCATGTAGCTCACAAGACTTTTTAGTCTTACGTTCTTTGTTTATGCGATGTATTCCAAGTTCTAGCTCGAAGGTATAAATGCTTTTATGGGAAACTTGAAGTCTTTTGGAATCATAGACTAAATGTGACTTTTGAATATGTTATGATATTGTAAATATTATATTGCTAACTATGGTTTGTGGTATGAATTTGGTAACACCCAAATAATGTTTCAAACCTTATTTTGTTGGACCAAACTTTTGTAAAATCATGACTTTATGTCATAAAGTATTTTAGTAATTGACTTCGTAATGAAGTTACATTTAGTTGGATTATCCCTAGTTGATTTCATGACACCCATATATAAGGGTCAGAATACTACTTATCGAATGTGTTCAAGTGTATAATACAATCTAATTTGGTATCTGAGTTTTGATCACTACACTATATAACATCAATCCCCAACAATTAGAACAAGTATTTTTTTGTGTGATAATAATGGGATCTAGAGCATAAATTGTTTGTGATATGATACTTAAGTTTGGGTAATTCAAGGGCAATGATTCCAGCCATTGGTTGAAGATGTATATCTCATTACAATACTGAAAGTTATATATGCCTTAAGTACCCATGTCAAAATGCGTGGAATGAAACATTTACTGGAACATTGTGAATAAGAATATGGGAGATGACTACACTTTTTGAGGTCACATCTGGAGCGATATGTTTGATGCTCTTTGATCTGTACCAAATGTCGATTCCGCAAAAGAATTATGGGTTCTTTTGAATTAAAATACATGATTAAAGATGGTTGGACCAAAATTTTTTGGATTACACGAATTTGAATAACATAAGGCTTGTAAAAGAGTAATATAATGAGCTGATGCACATTGTAAGACACTTCACTCAACATGTTATCAAGATGGATGGACCTATATTTAAGCCAAGCGCAACTGCTAAATTGCCTCTATCATGGAAGGACTTTATATACAAACATATAGAATGGGGAGCTATCACATGCACACCTTAGAAGTATTACAACTCACCTACATTGTATAGACTTTTTCAAGACAAACTCTTATATGAAAGACTTTTGACAAGGGTTTGAAGGCTAATTTGAGTTGAAATTTCATGCTCACATGATCACAACTTTGCGAGTTAGCCAAGACAACTAGTTTACTATACTCAGGATGTCGATCAGATTGCAGAATATGAACAGTTGTAGTTCAACAACCGCGAACGATTTTTTGAAGATAGAATACCAGTTGAAGGACACTAGGGATCAAACTAGGATAATAAACTATTTAGAAATGGGCTGTGAATCGAACAAAAACAACAATCTTCTTCGTAACGATGATCACATGTGTCAGTATTGAAGGATCTTGCAACTTTGTTATATTTGTCAACATTCTTGGATGAATTACCAGGTAGTTTTGTTCGTTTGAAAACAAAGATATGTATATGAAAGAGCCTATGTAATGCTAATTGAGTGTCTATGATTTAATTATTAAACTTTACCTCCTTTTATAGACATAAAAATATCATACTTTTTCTTATGATTTTGAAAATTTGCAACTAGAGTGTTATTAAACGTGACAGAAATTTCACATTATTGCATTTTTTTCAAATTTATAGAATAGTTTGTAAGAAATCAGTTAGAGTTGAAATTACATGCTCACGGTGAGTACATCTTTGGGAGTTAGCAACAAAAAAAAAAACTAGTTTAATATACTCGGAATGTTGATTAGATTGCAGAATATGACTAGCTGAAGTTCAACAACCAAATATGATATTTTGAAGATATGATATCAGTTGAAGGAGACTAATGATCAAACAAGGATAATCAACTATCTAGAAATGGATTGTAAATCGAACAAAAAAGCCGTCTTCTTAACGATAATCACATTTGTCGGGATTAGAGGATCTTGCAACTTCGTTAAATATATCAACATTCTTGGATGATCTAACATATTTTTTTTCTTTTTGAAAACAAAGATATGTATGAAAGAGCCTATGTAATGCTAATTGAGTTTATATGAATTAATTATGAAACTTCACCTCTTTATGTGAACAAAAGATATTCATTTTTTCTAAAGCTTTTGAAATTTAGCAACTAGAATGTTGTTAAACGTGATAGAATCGTTACACATTATTTCATTCTTCTAAAAAAGGCTATGTCCAAATTTATAGAATAGTATGTAGGTGATCAAATTTCAAACTTGATCTTTATTTGGGCTATTTTCATAGAAAAAAGCTATGAAACACGTGAAGATGCGGTCAATATTGTGATTGTTTAACAAGGAAGATATTAAAGAGATGGGGCCAAACGAAATCTCATGTAAATTCTTGTAGGTTAGGTACGCTTCCACCTTTCCATACCACCCTCACCACATCCCAAAGTTCCTAATCCATTATCATCAATTTTATTAAACTTTCTCCCAGTTTCCATCACCCTATTCTCCAGTCCAAACCTCTTCTCATGTCTTCTTCTGGTATCTCCTTTGAATCGCCATCAAACTCATCACCACCACCACCTTCGACCACCGCCGCCGGTGTACCTAAATTCAAGTCAAGACCTCCACCTTCACTTCCCATTTCTCCACCGGCGTTCTCACCTTCCTCCTACTTCTCTATCACCGGTGGGCTCACCTCCGCCGACCTCCTTGATTCCCCTCTGCTCCTTTCTTCTTCACACGTAAGTCTGTCTTTTTCTCTGGTATCTCTTGTCCGCCATTAATGACGTCCTAGAGCTCTTCTGAATTGCCACCATACGCATGAACATGTTTATCTTTTTACCTGTGTTTTGCATGTCTCGAAGGCGGGGTTTTGGAAAAACAGAAAACCCATTAGCCAAGTTTTGATCTTCTTAATTCGTTTACATATATGAAAATATCTAACTTTTCACAAAAATTTTTGCAGATGTTACTATCTCCAACGACTGGTTCTTTCCCATTACATGTCTCCGATTGGACATCCAACTATCAAGATCAAGAACAGGGTATAAAGAAAGAACAAAACAATTTCTCAGATTTCCAATTTCAAAGTCAATCAAATCCTTACACAGTACGTTTTTCTTATGATGATTATATTTCTATCCATTTCTTCGTCAAGCAACGATTTTAATCACAGGAAAAGCGCAAATTTTAATGTTTTTTTCAGTTCTTTAAAGACGTCACCACTAATCGGATTTAAACTTTTCAGGAAATCTATCAAGAACCCAGGATCGAAGATGGCAGAAACTTGGTCAAGTCGGAATACTCATTTCAGAAACAGAGCTTCGAATCAAATTACGCAGCTGATCGTAACAACTATAATCATCAATCATCACAGAAGTTGCATGATGGGTATAACTGGAGAAAATACGGTCAAAAACAAGTGAAAGGTAGTGAAAATCCAAGAAGTTATTACAAGTGTTCCTCTCGAAATTGTTCGATGAGGAAGAAGGTGGAGACATCTTCAGATGGGGATATTACAGAGATTGTTTATAAGGGAAATCATAATCATCCGAAACCAAAATCTACCAAACGGTCATCTTCTTCATCAATTTCGAATAATTCTATTGTAGCTCATCAATTTAATGATTTTCCAGATCAATCTCATGGTTTCCAGCAATGGGAATTGGCAGGAACGCCGGAAAATTCATCAGTTTCGGTCGGAGATGATGAGTTTGATCGGAGTACGTCAGGAGGAGATGAGTTTATTGAAAATGAATCTCAAGCTAAAAGACTGTGAGTTCCTTTTCGTCTTGTTGAAAGGACAATATTGATTTGATAACCATTGTTTCATATAATTTCAACTTTAAAAATGTCAAAACCGTCACTTTCGAACCCGTGTGATTGAGTGATTCTGTCATCTAAAATCTATATCTTAAAATATATTTTGTGAATTGTTTAACAGAAAGATAGAGAGTGAAAACGAGGGGTTGTCAATGGAAGGAAGTCGGACTGTAAGAGAATCAAAAGTAGTTGTTCAAACCATAAGTGATATTGATATACTCGATGATGGATATAGATGGAGAAAGTACGGCCAAAAAGTGGTCAAAGGGAATCGTAATCCGAGGTAATCATTTTTTATTGGTCTTTTACTTTAAAGTTCATATGTTTCTTATTAATAAATAAAAGAGAAAAGATGGCAACATTTTTCCAAAAAAATTCTTATGGGGTTTAATTCTTTTATTAATAAATTCAAGATCATACATATACTCATTGCATGAATGATACTAACACATGTAGGAGTTACTACAAGTGCACCACTCCCGGTTGCTCAGTGAGAAAACAAGTGGAACGAGCATCTCATGACGTGCGTTCAGTATTAACAACATATGAAGGAAAACACAATCACAATGTGCCAGTTGCTCGAGGAGTTGGTCATCGGTCATTGTTGTCCACCAACCCAAACAACGATGTAGCCAACATGACAACTGACACGTCTAAACTGTTTCATCACCATCCTGACAACTCTAGGATTAATAAAATATATGGGTACACATTACCTGCACCATCAGAAACGCAATTGACTTTAGATATGTTGCAGAGTCCAAAAGGTTTTGGGCTCTCTGGGTCCGAGAATCCTATACGACATTCTTACACGAGTCAACAACAAAGCTCCGAGAGCATTTTTGTTAAAGCTAAAGATGAAAACTTTTTGGAGTCCTGGCTAAGATGAGGTAGTTTCTGCATGGATGAATTTGAAAATATCCATACATGGAGGGTCTCTAGAGAAAATATGTGTGAGTGATATTCTTTTGTTTTTGTTTTGGGGAAATATTACCATTTATTTATTTTTTTTCGTCTGTTGTAATATATTTTTCACAGAGATCGTGTATATTTAACTTTTTAAAGGTATATAATTAATAAACAATATCTCTATATTTATCTTGGATTCCGGGTGTGTTTTCTTGTGTTACAAAATTGTTTTGAACTTTTTAAATTCTGGAAGGTCACTATAATGAGATTTAGAGATACATATGATGATTTCCTTACAAAATGACTGTTTATAGACGATGAATGTAAAAAAGATCAAACAATTGATTATCTGATGTAGTTTTTAGTATTAAAAATTACAATAATTAACTTAAACTTAAATATACAAGTAACCTCAATATACAAAGTATTTTTTTAATCATTCATTAATTTATACGAATTACCTGACAAGATATCCCATTGTGTTATCGTCTTTATTCCAGGACGAAAACAGTACCATATGCATTGTTGCATATTATATATATATATATATATATATATATATATATATATATATATATATATATATATTAAATTGCAACATGAGTATGTGACGGTAAAACACTGTTCTTTTGGTTTTTGGTTTTTTTTTTTTTTCAGATCCAAAACTACTAAATTAAGATTATAATATAATTGTTAAAGTATTTGGTACAAATACAAATAAGCTTCTATTTGAAAATAGTAATTTTGATTCTTCTTATAGCAAACTTTTTTATTTACGTTTTTTTCCCTCAACTAATTTCGAATTAATTGTTTTCATCCCTATTTATTAGAAAGTTATATTATTGGTATTTCGTAAGTTACAATTATGGTCCCTTATTATATTTTAAAGTTACATTTTTCGTCCCTTACATAATTTTTTGTTGTTGAGCTGACTTTTTCAATATACCGGGCTTCCGCAGCATTGCACGGACATTCAAAATACTAGTTTCTCTTAATTAGCATAGAATTGTATATCAGGCGCAATGCTTATTTGTTTATGCTACAATATGTATTTATCTTTTCTACAGTTTAACGTATAAAAATATATATTTTAAATGATAAACTATTAAATAAGTTAATCCAATTGTCTAGAATGTCGTTGTAACTTGACAACTTCAAACTAATCGAAAGGAACCCCTCTTACACGATTAAACTATTGTCACGCTAGTTGAGAGAAATAATATTATATATTATATGAAGATACATTGGATAGGATTGACTTGGACGTCATTAACTTGTGATATAAATTTGGTAGTAACATTTTAACTAACGAGAATCGCATAATCAATGAGAAAATAGTATTCCGATCACACAATTACAAATAAGTAGGTGAGATTACAACATTATTATTACTATTTGGTGAGAATACATTATTATTATTATTTGTTGTTGTTATTATTCATATTATTATTATTATCTAACTTCATTATAAAACTAAAAAGCAATTCCAGAATTCCTTATGTAAAATTAAAATATGTTTCATATAGTTGAAGAATACTAAGAAGTACAAGAAAGAAATACATATTAATAACATGAGGACCCTTAATAACATTGCATAACATCTAACCATCTATTTGGAAATTGCCCGGTACATGGTTTGGACTTTAGGAGAGTATTTCGTAGGCCAAATATTTTTTTCTGGGTCAACAAAAAAATTGATTTGTGTGGAGTTTATCTCTTTTCTTTTTCCAAAAACAAAAATTACATAACACCGCTGTAGCAAATAACCTCCTTGGATGATGAACAAATTGAAATGTTTTAGCGTGGCCGTTAATTTATGAAGTATTGTACATGTACATATATGCTCTCTTGATTTTAAAAATACAAGACTTTGAGATGTAATAAATGGTATGTTTTTTTATTATTAATAAAATATTTTGTTTTGTTAAATTATAGTCATTTTTTAAGTCAAAGTGATAGAAATTACTGTATTAAGAACGATGATCAGATGATTATTGAATGAATTATAGGAAGCGACAATGCTCAGGATACAAATTTAAAGGTTCGAAGTTCTTTTTTTCAAAATGACTATTTTAGCAATGCATTAGTTTTCAAACCTAAAAAAATATGGATCAATGATATCTTTTTAACCCATCTTATAACATGGGACTGTGATTGTCTTACTCAACCTCATTATAACAAGGTGGTAGTATGAAAATATTGATCAATTTATATACAAATTACAAATAGACTAATCTATGTTATATTTGATCTCTAATGGATTAAATATGGAAATAGGAAATGGGTTGAGAAACCAGTATAATATTTCGAACAAGTCAAAAATCGTCCAAAATGTAATACAAAACACAAGATGGATTTGTCCCAGGTAACATTTCAATATGTTTCGACTTTTTGCTATGATCACATTGTTGGAAGTTAAAATTTTCAACAGTTATTCTCAGGGGTACAATTTGCTTTATTTCCCAGTCTTTTATATAAATCTCTATTCTTTAGGGACGTATTGTTGAATAGGGATAGCTACCTCTTATTTAGTAATAACTAATAACAAGCATCTACTGAGCGATACTTCTACTATTTGACACTTTTTTTTGTCTAAACAATTAGTATAAGGGTGGGGGGAGTAGATCTTTCTCATCCCACTGAACCCACACGCCACGTCAACTTTTCTCTCTCCTCTCACTTCAATATTTCCCTATCTTTCACCAATCTTTCACCCATGGAACCAATACCCACTGAACTCACGATGCCACATCATATTTTTAATATTAAAATTAAATATATAATACCAAAAATAAGAATATATATATATATATATATATATATATATATATATATATATATATATATATATATATATATATATATATATATATATATATATATATATATATATATGTTTGTGGGTTCACCGGGTTCACCATCATCCAACTCATCCCTCCATTGCCGAGCCCGACGAAACCGAAGGGGAGGGGGCAGCGGTACCGGCGGTACCGCCCCAACCTTTCACCCATCTATCGCCGAACCCACAAGCCACTCCGTCCACCCTAAGAGTCACAAAGGTCTGGTATAAAAGAGTGGGTGGGTGAATAATGAGCATGACTGCAAGTGTTGGTGGAAAGAAACATCAATTTCTTTCATATAAAGGTGATTAATAAGAATGGTAACTTCGTGCAACCGGCTATTCCCAAGTTTGATGACCATTATGACCATCTGGAATGTTGATGGAGAACTTTCTCAGTTCGAAAGAATATTAGGGCCTTATTGAAATGGGGATCTTGGTTGTAGGAGTCAGAGTACAATTACCATTGATGAGTTGCGTGTTGGAAATAATGTGTATTAAATAAACAAATTATTGTACTACTAATTATGTGTGAAACTATAGTCACAAACTTACATACATAAAAGATCCAAAATAAATGATATATATATATATATATATATATATATATATATATATATATATATATATATATATTTGATGATAACTATTTTTTTTTTTTTGATGATATATGTTGTTGGGGAAGTTCAAACGCGTATGTGGAATGAAGAAATATTTTAGATGGGCCCTTGATCATCAATGAACTATGCTCCTGGGCTAAAAAGAAGAAAAAGAAGACAATCATGTTTAAAGTTGACTTTGATAAAGCTTTTGATTCGCTTAATTGGGAATACCTTCTCTCGGTGCTTAAACAAATGGGCTTTGGGGAGAAATGGTGTATGTGGATCAAGGGATGTCTTAACTCATCAAGAGCATCGATTCTAGTCAATGGTGCACCAACCAAAGAATTCGATATTACTAGAGGCGTTAGGCAAGGCGACCCTCTTTCCCCTTTCCTCTTCATCATTGCAATGGAGGGGCTTAATGTGGCTCTAGAAACGGCAAAGGAGAAAGCTATTTTCAAAGGGATTCAAATTCCAAACAACGGCCCTTGTATTTCACACTTTTTCTATGCCGACGATGCATTATTCGTGGGAGAATGGTCTACTCAAAATCTCCATAATCTCGCAAGAATCCTTAGATGTTTTTATGTGGTCTCGGGCTTAAAAGTAAACTTTCACAAGTCTAAAGTCTTCGGGGTAAATGTGACTCAAAGAGAAATTGATAGAAGTGCAATAATCCTCGGGTGTGAAGCATGTTCCTTTCCGTTTAAATACCTTGGGGTCCCGGTGGGGGCAAATATGAATTTAAAAAGAAATTGGAAACCTATAATTGATCGCTTCAATTCCAAATTGTCTAGTTGGAAAGCGAAAACGTTATCTTTTGGTGGTCAGGTCACGCTCATAAAAGAAGTACTTGGAAATCTCCCTAATTACTATCTATCTCTCTTTAAAGCTCCGGATGGCATTATCGAAGAACTTGAGAAAATCAGAAGACGATTTCTTTGGGGCGGAGGTGGTGAACAAAAGAAAATGTGTTGGATTTCTTGGGATAAAATTGTTGCTGAAAAAGAAAAAGGCGGTATGGGGGTGTGATCGCTTAGGTCGCTTAATGTTGCCCTATTATTGAAATGGTGGTGGAGATTGCGAAGTGATACTGAGGCCCTATGGTGCCGGGTGATAGTAGGAATACATGGTCTCGAAGCTAGTCCTCCGGAGAAGATATCGAGGAAGAATCTATCGGGGGTTTGGAACAACGTTGCTAGCATATCCAAGGTATTACAGGTGCAAAATCTTAATTTCTATTCCTTTTTTTAAACAGGGTGAAGAATCCAATGCGTGGAGGTGCAAACTGTCCCTGGACGGTCGGTTCTACGTGAAGGTAACCAGAAATTATCTTGAAAGTTCTAAGTCGGCTGTTCCACACGGTGATCTGATGAGGTGGATTCCGGAGGTGCCTTACAAAGTATCTTGCTTCGTTTGGAGAGCTATCTTAAATGGTATTCCCTATCTGGTGGAGCTTAACCGAAGAGGTATTAATACCAACAACTCGATGTGTCGGAAATGTAGTTTGGAACCGGAAGACCGTGACCACGTCCTTCTTGAGTGTAGCTTTGCACGAAAAATATGGGAAGAAATTGCTAGGTGGTGTGAAGTCAAAATAGACGAATTCAATTCGCTGGTGGATTTGTTAGCCTCGATTAATACTTGGGGAAGAGGTCCGAAGAAAAAGAGAATGTTGATCGCAATCGTATATGGGACTCTTTGGACGTTGTGGAAAACAAGGAACGATTGGACTTTTGGGCAGAAATTGGTCCCCCTTCAAGGTGTGATAGAACAAATCAAGGTCACGGTGTTTATGTGGATAAAACACAGGAGCAGAAAACACAATTTGGAGTGGGTTCGGTGGCTTTTTGCACCCTTTTCTAGCATGTAATCTGATCTATGTGTTGATTTTTTGTTTTCTTTTCATCGGCATCTCGCTGATCTTCTTGTATTGCACTTTGCTCCTGTTTTGTTTTTATTTATATAATTCGTTTGCCGGTTCCAAAAAAAAACTAAAACATATAAAAAAATAAAAAGGGTTTTATTCTATTTATTTATTAGATCAAAGAATAAGGGTTTAATAATTAATAAAATGTTTTTTTATAAACTCTATTTTTGGTTCATGGGCTTTCCCTCTTTGATGGATCTTGAAAAGGGCTTTCGTAACCTTATTCATCAAGTGATGTATTTAAAAAAAAGATTAGGGTGAATAAAAAATAAGCAACAATTGTCAAAATCACAATCCTCCTAATAAAATCCAAAGAAAAAAATAGGCCCCATATCTACCTGCTTGAGTTCGATGCATGTAAACATGAAAGGCAGAATATTCAAGTCTTTCATCAAAGTTGAGATCTAACAATCATCTAGATTGGCTTGTGTGGATACATCATAGATACAATCTGCGTTGATCGTGATCTCCTACGCTATAAGGGTATGTATTCTAACATCATATTGCCATTTATGTTGGTAAAATTATGTTTAACTGGATCTATGGTTTGGGGGTTATAAATATCTAAATCAGTACTTCTGCTGCATAAACTATTTTTTTAAGTACTAAATTACATCAAACCCTAACGATGTAAAGCGTAGGGGTGTTCAAATTCGGATATCCGGAAATTCGGATATCCGAATTTCGGATATCCGAAAATTTCGGATAGTGAATATTGATATCCGAATCCGTATCCGAAATTTCGGATATCCGAATTTCGGATATCCGAAATTTCGGATTCGGATTCGGATATCATTTCGGATATCCGATTTTATAAAAAAAAATTCAAATTTAATTAAATTAGCCTAAAAAAATCATTATCCAATAAATATATTAAAATAAACATATTCGATATTACATTGTGGTATTCAAAACCAAACGAAGGAAAAAAAGTATGAGATTAATCGACGAAACATAGTAATATATATAAAAAAAAAGAAAATATATTTTTTCGAATTCGGATATCGGATATCCGAAATATCCGAAATTTTGTAAAATCACTATCCGAATCCGAATCCGAAAATTCGGATATCCGAATTTCGGATATCCGAAATTTCGGATATCCGATTTTTCGGATAATTTAGCATCGGATTTTCGGATTTTCGGATCGGATTTTCGGATACGGATATTTTTGAACACCCCTAGTAAAGCGGACTTTTTGTTTATAAACATTGGATAAGAGGCCATGGAAAATAAAAAGATTTAAATGTATCTTATAAAGTTTGGGGAAGACAACCGTTTAACAAACCCATTATTGAGTGCTACAAGTGTCATAAGTTAGGACACTTTCAATACGAGTATCTTGATTGGCAAGAAATACCAACTATGCTAGAGTAGAATAGGAAGAAGCACATATTCTGATGGGTTATGTTGAAAAAGTCAAGAGATATGAGGTGTACTTTCTTGACTAGGGATATAGCAACCACATGATCAAAAATAGAGAATGGTTTTTAGAGTTGGATGAAAGCTTCTGAAAAAGGTTGAAAATTGGTAATGATACCATGTTGGTCATTATTGGGAAATGCAATGTTTTTCTTCGAATGAATGGGTTTACAATAACTCTTGAGAACAATTTATTAAGCATGGTGCAGTTGCAAGAAAATGGTCTAGCCCTTCATATTCAACAAAGAAAGAGCAAAGTATATATCATCGTAAGAAGGTATTGAATAAAGAGACAACTATAAGAGAAAATAAAATGTTTCCCATGTTAGATGCCATGACACCAAAGAGCTCATCGTGTTTACAAACTATGGTAAAAATGAATTTTACATGTGACACTCTCACTTTGGCCACCTAAGTTATAAAGGCTTGAAGGCACTTACATATTTAAATATGGTAAGTTGGTTGCTTACACTCAAACAACCAAAAACGTTGTGTACATACAGTTTAAATAGATAACAATACAAAGAAAATATTCCCAAGAAATCCTTCAAAGAGCTTCAACAAAGCTATAACTCGTGCATTTAGATTATGTAGCCCTAGTGAACCAACATCAAAGTAGTGCATTTTAAGTTTTATCGGTGATTTTACTCGTCAAACTTGGATTTATTTTTACATGAGAAGTAGGAAACTTTTGCCATGTTTAAAAACATTAAAGCCTATGTTGAGAAGGAAACGAGTGCAAATATCACTTGCTTGAGGAAAGATAAAGATGAGAAACTTAATTCTAACCCCTTAGCAAAATAAAGTTAATGGGAGAAAAAAGGACAATAACATATATGGAACATTCTATGTTGACTAAAAAACAAGTTCTTAAGGTGTGTCATTAAAGGTCATTTTTCTAGTAGCATAGAAGAAAAAAAGTTGATAAAAAAGGTGTATCCTAAGAATTAAACTCAATATTAAAACTCATATAAGAGTTGTATAACTCGATTCTTATTTGGTAAAGAAAATTGACTCATTTTTTATATACCATCAATATAAAAAATATATACAGCATCGTAAATCATCTTATTAGCTAATTGTAACACCCCAAAATTTATAATACAAAATGAAATAAAGAAAAGCATCCAAACATCATTTCTAACAATGACGAGAGCAATAAACTAAAGTAAATTCTATGAGTGTTAAGTCTCTTTAGAACTCTCATGTTGTCTTCACAATCAGACTTTCTCTTTTACTTTTCCGCTGCTGTTGGCAATAAGATTTATTGGATTGTGCAAGCCCAGGACCTATTGAGTTCGTGATTTTCATGCAAGTATACATCTACCAATTTAAATAAAATAATTTTGTCATGCATTAATAATAAAAAAATTTAAGTGTATCGTCACCCGATGAAACGATCTAGGGAAACATTTTATTTATACCAGTGTTGTAAAAGTCGGCCTAGGCGGCCGCCTAGGCGCTAGGCGGGCTAAAATTGCCTACGTTTAGTACTATGCGGCTCACTTAGTCGGGCGTAGTCAACTTCGGTCAAAATCGGTCTAGGCGGAAAAGTCGGTCAAAGTCGGTCAACGGGCGGTCAAACGAAGTCAACAGATTGGGATGAAATTTTTCAAAATTACCCCTTTTTTTTAGACTACCCCTCTTTTTTTTTATTCCCCTCATTTTTTGTTTGACCTAATCGTCTTTTTCCCTCCCATTTTCCACCCGACAACTTAGAAATCGATCTCCGGCTTTCCCCCTCCGTCTTCCATCTACGACTTCCGTTTTCCGACTCGAGTTTGCGCATCCAGACACGGTGTCCTTGAAGCTCCGACGGTCCGACCTAGTCTGTCAAAGCTCCGTCTGCGACCATGTCTGCGGTAAGGATTTTACGTTTTAGGTTTCAGATTTCTAATTGTCGGATTCTGATTTCTACTTGTCGGATTATTGATTTCTACTTGTCCGATTATTGATTTCTACTCGTCGGATTATTGAGTTCCTGATCATTAATTGACAGCATATTTACTCGTCGGATTATTGAGCTCCGTCTGATTTCCATATTGTCGAATTGTTATTTCTACTTGTCGGTTTATTTCTACTTGTCGGTTTAATTGACAGCATATCTACTTGTCGGATTGTTATATCTACTTGTCGGATTGTTATTTCTACCTGTTGGAGTTTCACTTGTCTGATTTCCAGAAATTAATTCCAGTTTCTGTCTTTCCTGTTGGAGTTTTGCTTGTATAGGACAAACTTCAAGAACAAGAGAACTTTTAGATGAAGATTTTGAGTCTGGGAGCGAGGAGGAGGTATATGAAGATGTTGAATATGAGTCGGATGGAGTTCGCATCATGGAAGAATGCGGAGATAAAGAGTAGAACACTTTAAATAATTAAATATGTGAGATTATGAATCTTGTTATAGACTTATAGTATGTTGTTTAAAAACTTAAATAATTGAACACTTTAATATGACATTTTTTATGACATGACATTTTGTATGATTATTCACTTATTCATATATTTTGTTAGGATATATATGTATGGCATGACATTTTGTATGGTTATTCATATATTTTTTTTATAAATAATACTCCCCGCCTAGGCGCCGACTAGTCCTCGCCTAGACCCGACTAGTCCTAGGCCCCAGTCGACCGCCCGCCTACCGCCTGGCGACTTCTACAACCTTGATTTATACAGAGAAGGAAACGAAGGTCTGCTTCCCTTCCCACTTGGCACAAACTATCCATGTGCTCAAGCATTTAGATATCCAAGGATGTGGGACAATGCTCAAATCATATCCCTAGTCGTTCACAATGCATTCGTCATGTTCCCAACTACTAACACTCATGTTCCCACTAAATGTGTCATTCCAAGCAAACATATATAAGGTAACCAAGTCCAAAAACTTTCATGCAACAACATTTATTATATAAAATAATTAAATAAATAATTGAAATAATATCATATTTCATGCTCATTTTTGTTCAACTATCCTGGTGTCTTGTTCAGCCAAATCAAACTACATTAATGACAATGTTCCTAATGATGCTTTTAAGTCTTCTATCTTCTTTTTTTATGTAACTATTTCCAATAAATTTCACCCCTTAAAGATTAATACTAAAAATACTTTACGCAAATATATGACAAAATATAGATATTTTTCCCTTAAAAAACAAGTTAAATAAAATAGGCAAGAATTCTAATGATAGAAAGTGAAGGGCTGAAGTTAAAAATTGCTAAAATTTTAATTTAGAAGAAACCCAGCAAGTTATCCACTCTCTTTTGTTTTTCAATCATTCCGAGTCTGTTGAACCATGGGTTGACCAGAACCTAATTTTCTATCTTCCTTTCCCGAAATCGCTGTCATTTTTTTGAAGTTGTTGGGCTTCGATTTTTACTAAGAACATTAATCGTGTCCACCTCTTACTAACATATAATCCATAATACATAAAGCACGCGTCCAAACCTTTCTAAGAAATTGTAACTGAGCTAAAATTGAAGAATCGTACCTTAATTTAAAAACAAAACTCCAAAAATCATCAGAACTTCTAACCCACATTTCTCCTCGATTCTTAACAAATTCTTGCAATTCTAGTGGGGTTTTCACATGATTTTTTGTGCTTTATATAATGCCTAACTTTGTAACTGATATAACCTTCTAAATCACTCGAATTTAAGCAACAACCAAGGTTGACGGTTTTGGAACTAAATCCCCTTTACTTCCTCTTAACTGTTTTAACAAACATATAATTGCCCTCCTTTAATCACTAAAATTAATATATCTAAATATATTATGAAATATTACATTAATTAAAATAAATGATGTAATACTAAAAGTTTTTAAATACCTCTTTGCATATTAAACATATACCAAATAAAAAAAATAAACAATCTTATATTTTTCGAGACACTAACATTATGCATCTTAATTTGTTACTTGCAAGCATCCACAGTCATCAATCTCGTTATACCGTTTTGCTTTCACATTGACTGTTAACTTAAACTTTTCTACTCATCGACTTCTTCAAAATTGACTAATTATCATTCGAGCATTCATGATAGGAGCTTTTTGAAAGTTTTTTTTAAAGAAGAAAGCTCTCATAATTTTTACAAGCAATAAGGTAAGTTTTTTTTTTTTCAAAACCAAGCTTTTTCAAAGTATCGTTAGAGCTTTTCACAAATAATATTATTGTATTGATATATCTATTACATTTACATATATTCTGTTCGTATATATAAATGTTAAATGTTTGTGGGACCATAAAAAGACTATGTCAAATAACTCTTCTATAGTGGGTGTTTATAAACGTTTTTTGATTTGTTATTAGGCAATGACATGTAGACCTGACAATACGTGTCTGTGTATCGTGTATACGTGTCAAAAACGAATTTACACGACAAGAATTGTAAAACACACGAACACAACAAGTGTTTAATTCGTGAGACACGTGACACGGCACGAATAGATACGTTTTTCAATCGTATTACACGAAAACACGGATTTACACAAATTTGTACCCGTATTGTCTAATACCATTTTTTAACCTTGGAAAATATACGTGTATATGCATGTTTATACGTGTTTATATGTGTATATGCGTGTTTATATGTGTTTATGAGTTTTCGTGTTTATACATGATTATGTGTGTAGCGTGTCAAACGAATTTAATTCGTGTGTTATACATGTCAAAATAGGTAATTCGTATTTGACACGTCTAAGACACGAAACACGAATTTGAGATTCGTGTTCGACACGAATAGACACAAAACATGAATTTCTAAAACTCATACACAAAAGACTCGTGCCGTGTATCAAATTGGCAGGTCTAATGACATGGAACCAAGAAACACCAAAAAAAAATTGTGAAAAACTACTCTCTTGTGGATACTCTTAATTTTTTAAAATATTTTACAGATCTTTTCATTTAATTTGTTATCTTTAAGCATATATCTATCTTTAAAAAAAACTTAAGACTAGATTAAATCAATGTATTACACTGTATGACTTAAAACAAATAGTACTAAATCAATGTGGTAAAGGCGTCGTCTTCCATCTTTGAGGTTGATGGTTCAAGTCTCGCAAGAGACATAGATTCCAGAAGTAGGAGTAGAAGTAGGATAGTTTTGTCGTTCAAAAAAAGAACTAAATCTAAAATCAAAAATTGATAAAGCCTAAACATAATTAGAAGCGTAAAATATAATATTATTAAATAAAAGTGTTAATTATATGAAATATTTAATAGAATTATTGCTACCCTAAAAACTACATTCTTCCACGATATAAATATTTTGAGCGATTGATTTCAATAATTATACTCTTAAGAATCTCTAAAGATGCTCTAATAAGAACTTTTATCCTATTTAAGTATTTAATTAAATGGTGATAAAGTAATTGAACGCGCGGTTGATTTATGTTGGGAAAAAAAAGGTCTAGAGGATTCAGAAATTTCATTTTCCAGAAGTTTAGCAGCTTAGGGTCGGTTGGTTTAAATATTGTTTTATTATGCACAGGTCATGACTGGCGTCATACAATTACGTACATATGACAATTGTATAGAAAACCACCAAGTGTGGGTTTTGAATGGGTCAAAGATTGGACTCGTCTCATTAAACTTGGTGGACACGTTCGTGTAGGTCAATTTTGTAAATTTACACCATCCCTTCGTTCCTTCTCCTTCCAATAACAAGATGGAATGTAAGGGCCATGTTAAATACGGCCCATCGAGATTTTTTTTAGGAAATTCTAATAATATTGTAAGACGGTTGTTATTAGTGTTCGGTAGTAGAAAGAATAATGCTCTAATTATGGTGCTATTGTTGGTAAGGCTGGAGGGAGTGGTTAGCATGTTCAACATGTGCTAAATTATGCCACGTCAGCATTCAGCAAGTTTAGCACATGCTGACCAAAAATGGTGGTAGTGGTCAGTATATGCTGAACTTCATGCTAAACTATTTTATTAAATCTTTTTTTTAATTATTTATATTATTAAAACAATAATAAAATTAAAAACAACCATTTCATTAAACTTAAAATACATTACATTAAAATTAAAAACATAAATAAACAACTTAAAACAAACTAAATTAAACTTAAAAACCAACTAAACACGACCTCATATATTGTCTTCATCTGAATATTCACCGTCGTACTCGTTCACCGGATCCATATTTAGATCAATATGGTCTACCGTCCAAAGATGATCGATAAGATGACGACGAAGATCGCCATGAATTTGTCGACTGCGCACCAGCTGCACTCGCTCAAGGTACTCAGGACTCGCAACTGGAATTGGCTGTGGATTGGGAATGACTTCATTTTCGTCGTATTGACATATAGCATGTCCTTCGTCTTCTAGAATCATGTTATGTAAAATAATACATGTAAACATGACCTTCGCCATAGTAGATTTTTTTGTAAACAGTGAAGGTTTAGCTAGTATGGCAAAACGTTTCTTCAATACACCAAATGCTCTCTCGATGTCCTTTCGAGCTCTTTCTTGAGCTCTTTTAAACTTTCGCCTTTGTGGGTCATCTGGGTAAGTCAAAGTCTTGACGAAAACAGAACGCTCTGGATAGATTCCATCCACAAGATAATACCCAAATCGATATTGCGTTCTTCGGAGTGTAAACGAAGAGTCCGGAGCAGTGCCGTTATGTAACTTTGTGTAAAAATCCGAACTATTGAGTATGTTGAGGTCATTATGCGACCCGGGAGCACCAAAATATGAATGCCAAATCCACATATCATGTGACGCTGCAGCCTGAAGCACGACCGTCGGGTATCCGTACTGACCCTTCGTGTATTGGCCATGCCAAGCAGAAGGACAATCATTCCACCTCCAATGCATACAGTCTAAACTTCCTAACATACCAGGGAAGCCATGCACTTGTGCATGATGGGCATACAATTGTCGGATGTCATTGGGAGTAGGTTCACGCCCATATCGTGGCTTGTACATAATTAGGGCAAGGTCACAAAATAGGTCTAGAGAGTCTCGTGCGACACGTGCGGACATCCTCGTTGTCTCGTCTAGTGCATCAGGGTGTGTGCCATATGCTAACATGCGAAGTACAGCAGTACATCTTTGAATAGGGTGGAATCCTAACATACCTGACGCGCTCGGTCGTTGCTTAAAGTAATCACTCGCCGCCTCCATGTCGCTAACAATCTTCAAAAACAACGATTTGCGCATGCGAAACCGACGCCGGAATTTATACTCTGGATATGTGGGATTTTCAGCAAAATAATCCTGAAAGAGACGTTGTAATTCCCCGATCAAAATATCTTCTGTGTAGACGATGCCCGCTGCTTGGCGATGGATTTTGTAATTCTTGTTGTAAATGAGCCGTAATACGCTCTATTTGCTCGCCTATTTGTTCTTCCAATTCATCATCATCTGACGATGATATCGAAATTGACGAGTCGGATGACATAATTTTTGAAATTAAAATTGGGAGAAAGAGGATATAAATTGTAGAAGAGGTTTGATATTGAAGTTGTGTGGTAAAAATAATTTGAGGGTTTGGTTTATATAGGAGAATAATTGGATTTTTTTAAATTAATTTTTTGTTTTTGTATTTGTGACCGTTCAACGGTCACATGACCGTTGCCAAAGGTTTGGCGAGCTCGCTGGAGAAATGGCGAGGACCGGTTAGCGAAGGCGAGGGCGACTATGTGCGGAGCGGATGGCGAGGGCTAGGCGAGGCGGTTGGCGAGCCCTTTGGCGAAGCCACACCGCCCAGCCTAAAGAACTTAAAGTAATTTTCTATAATGGGCAAGGAAATAAAATTACATTGCTATTACATGTAAGTATAGTGCTTATATTGGTAAAAAAGGTTAAGTCCATTGTTAATTCCTGCAATTCCTATTTAGTAATACTCTCTCATCATTACGTTTACAAGACCGACCTTCAACTATTACCACTATCCAAAAACATCCCTTAACCTATGTTATATGTTTTTTTTTGGAACGGCGGCAAAAAATTAAATTAAGAAACTAGCAAAACGCTAGCAATAATTGCAAAGATGTATAGTACCGGAAGCTTTTGCCTCATTTATAAAGACCTCCAATTGAAGAAAGCAACACACTCCTTGCATAAGAATAATATTCTCAAAACGCCCAAAAAAGGTAAAGGAAGAATTTCGTTTATATCCTTATAAGCATCTATAATTACATATATATCCTTATAAAATTTTAAATTACATATATATCCTTCCACACCCTAAAAACTCACATACATACCCAAATATTTAATTTAATAATAATTAATCTTTCTAAAACATAAAAAATATTTTTAAATTTAATTTAAATGATTTAAAAAGTAAATAAAATGAAACATGAATATTACCCTTTTTCCAATTGTCAGATATATTGAACATATCAGTTTGAAGCTGCCATCGATCCTAAACGAATGAATCAAATCCAAAATTCGTACACTGATAATCCATTGGACAGAAAACTATCACTTAGGTATATTGTGAACGAATCGATTATGGAAAGATTGAATAGAGGTATTTTAGTAATTTAGTAGTTCTAATGTAACTTAAAAATAGTTCTTAAATTTTTAAAAAGATTAATTATCATTTAATTAATCTTTTGGTATATATGTGAGTTTCTGGAGTTTGTGTGTTTGTGTGTGTGTGTGTGTGTCTATATATATATATATATATATATATATATATATATATATATATATATATATATATATATATATATATATATATATATATATATATATATATATATATATATATATATATATATATATATATATATATAGGGTCAGGATCAAATATATCCTGACAAGTATTGTGTAACCTTGAAACTCAATATGAACCACTTATTTAAAACATATTTAGAATATTGTTGTTTTATGTAAAATATTTTCATTCTTTCCAGAATTGTTACAATTTTTGTAGATTCTTATTGTTGTGATATAAATTTTCCAGTAATTTTGTCATAATTGAAACAATTCATTACATTCTTGTTGTTTTGATGTACAAAATTTAGTTTATTCTTTTAAGAATGAAAAAAATTTTAGGTTTTTCATTCTTACGAGAATGAAATCTGATGGCCAAGATTTGGTTACAAAGTAACACAACAATTGCCATTCTTATTATAACCTAGCCCTATATATATATATATATATATATATATATATATATATATATATATATATATATATATATATATATATATATATATATATTGTAACACCCCAAATTTTTTTCAAACCATTTATATTACATAAAACATGTTTTACAGAATACGGTACATCAAAAACCATACAATCTGTTTAAGTACAACAGAGGGTGTTACAAACGCATATCAAACAACCATACGTTTAAGGGAAAGGATTAATCAATACCAATACATGATAGCTGTCCCCAGCTCCACTCTTTAGCATTCTAGGACTTATTTTACAAACTTCAAATTTTCTCACAACTTCGTACTTGAACCTGGAATACATGGCACAAAAACATAGAATACGTAAGACAAAATGTCTCGTGAGTTACATGAGTTTTAGACTCAAACTTTAAATTTCTTTTCCAAGCTTTTATAAAAATTTATAACATAACCCATAGTCAAAACTTCATAGTATAAACATACCATACCTTTTTACTTTTCAAAATCATCATATATCAATCTTTGTAAAAAATAACATCTTTTATTACTTTCTTTGACTGGTTTTATAAACTTGCTGGAATTTTTATACTTAGGGCATTAATCACTATAAGTGATACCCCAAGTCTCTACAGCTAGAAAGAACGGATCAATACTAACAGTAGAAGTGCTGAGGCAGTCTACTTCGCGAAGGGGTTTCCCCCAGTAAACTCCTTACCTAACCCGGGTAGGTTGGAACATAGTTCCCTTACTAACAATGCTAGCCACAATACCAGTCAAACATAAAATACTTTTCTGGAAACTAAAACATTACTTGCACACAAAATGGCTAAATGCCAAGCTTTTGACACAAACATGTTTCTAAAATAACCTAGGCTATTGCCAGGAATCATATTTTCAAATATAGGAGTTAACTCTCTATTTAAACTAGAAAGTGTACCATTTTTGTAAATATTTTTACCCATAAAACTAATATGTAAAATCTGAAAATACTTACTTACTTGCCATGTATCCCAAAATGGATAAAAATGCTACATGTACTCACCGTATAACTCTTGAATAGTTGTTTAGGCGTCCTTCGGTTCTTTACCCTTTCGGTGTCCGATTATTTGACTTGCACCTATATATGGTATATAATACATTAATTTACATTTTACTTGACTCTAATACATGTTAGAGTCCTTATAATACCATTTCTGGTCAAAACAAGTGTATAACTCTTGAATGATCAATTTTAGTTAAATTGTATTTTATACGTATTTTACTACAGTACCCTAGGAGGGTCGTATTTCGATTCCGATAAATTTTTTATGAAGTTTTGGATCATATTAGACCTCTGTTTGAAGTTTGAGGTCAAATGGACAAGTTTTGAACCAAAACTTAAAATTAAAAACCACTTGGCAGAAGACCTTGAGCTCACTGCATTTTTGTTCCTTCCGCCGGGTCGCGACCCGATGAAGGGCAAGATCGGGTCGCGATCTATACTATATTGCCCTTTTTGACGATTTTTCCATTCTGCAGCTACACTATTCATCCTATTAAGTTCTTAATACATGACTTAATCGTCTCAGGGTCACTTATAGGCCCTAATAACAACATTTTCATGCATTTTAACTTCAATCTACCAATTTTTATCATCTTTGATTGAATTTGTTCCCAAAAATTCATTTTTTTTCTCAAAAATCATTTTAGCTAATTTTTTAGAATGGAACTGATTTCTAACTTCCTTTATAACATATATGACTTATTAAACTCGTGGAAATCAATTTCAGTTCCAAAAACCCATTTCTAGGGTTCTTGAGCCCAAACCCAATACCATGGAATTAACCTAGATTCTTGGATTATTTGGTATGGTTTTAACACCCTTCATGTGAAGAGCATAAGAATCATATCAATCACTTGGAATTATGGCTGAAATTACAGAATTTCAGTTCATCCCGTGAAGAACCAACCCAAGAATTGAAGTTAGAAGCTTGATTACTAACCTTGGTTTAGATTATATCTTCAATTCTTGTTGAAATCTCCTTGTTCTTCTTCCTAGCCTTGCTCACGGTTCTTCCAAGATTTCTCCCGTAGTCTCTAGATCACTCTACTGAATTATGTTGATTTATGAGATATTTTTCTCTATTTATATTTTCATATTTACAGTTTTAGTCCCTCAAGTCCCCTTCTTTGAACTTTGGCCACCAAAACCCATCATCTTTCCATAGAATTTAATTTTTTTACATTTTTAGTCCTAAACTATAAATAAAATTTTATAATAATTTCTACATAGGGTCAAAAGACCAATTTACCCTTTTCATGGTAAAAAGACAAAACTACCCGTACATTCATAATTTCTCATAATATTACATATAAGACTTTAAATTACACACATATTATTTTACATATTTATTTTACAAATTTTTGGTCGTTTCAACTACCTCCCCCTAATTAGGATTCCGTCCTCGGAATCGCTTCATAATCTGTAAAATTAGGGTATCTTCTTTTCATGCTTTCCACAGTTTCCCAAGTCAAGTCTGAGCCCAGTGAATGCTTCCATTTGACCAATACTAGGTCAATTTCTCTGTTCCTTAGTTTCTTGTTTTTCACTTCTAACATTGCTTCGGGTTCTTCGATTAATCTGTTGGGTGTTTCCACCCTTATTTCTTCTAGAGGAATGGTTAATTCCTTCTTTCCAAAATACTTCTTAAGATAACATACATGAAATGTATCATGTATTCCCCTGAGTTCTTGTGGTAACTCCAGTTTGAATGCTTGTAACCCGATTCTTTTCAGAATTTTGAAGGGTCCAATATATCTTGGACTCAACTTCCCTCTTTTGCCAAATCTTATCACCCCTTTCCAAGGTGATACTTTTATCATCACCAAATCGCCTTCTTTTAAATCATAGGGTCTTTTCTTCAAATTTGAGTAGCTTCTTTGGCGATTTTGTGCAGCTTTCATATTGGTCTGTATCACCCCAATCTTTTCATTTGTCATTCTTACAATGTCTGGCCCAGTGAGTTTTGCTTCACCAGCTTCTAACCAACACACTGGGGTTCTACACTTCCTACCATATAAGGCTTCAAAAGGCGGCATCTTGATGCTTGAGTGATAACTATTGTTATACGAGAATTCTACTAATGGTAGGTGCTGGTCCCAATTACCTCTAAAATCAATGGCACATGATCTCAACATGTCCTCCAAGGTCTGAATAGTACGTTCGCTTTGCCCATCTGTTTGAGGGTGATAGGATGTACTCATCTTGATTCGAGTTCCCATCTTTTCTTGTAGAGAATCCCAAAAATTAGACGTGAATCGAGGATCTCTATCTGAGACTATGGACAAAGGTGCTCCATAACGTCTGATCACTTCATCGATGTACAACTGAGCTAATTCTCCAAGTGAGTCAGTTTCTTTCATCGCGAGGAATAGGGCACTTTTAGTCAATCTGTCAACAATGACCCATATACTATCGTGTCCCCTTCGCGTTCTTGGCAGCCCCATGACAAAATCCATGGTCAGTTCTTCCCATTTCCCTGCTGGTATCTGTAATGACTGCGCAGAACCATACGACACCTGATGTTCTGCTTTTACTTGTGCACAAGTTTCACAATGGGATATGTACTTTGCTATTCCCTTTTTCATTCCTGGCCACCAGTATTGTTGCTTCAAATCTTGATATGTTTTTGTACTTCCAGGGTGTATAGAATACTTGGATTTGTGAGAATCATCCAAAATTATCTTTCTAGTTGCTCCATATTTAGGAACCCAAATACGTCCCTTAAAAGTGCGCAATCCTTGAGTATTCACTTCAAACACCATCTTTTTCCCAAGCTTTTCTTTCTTTATATTCTCTTCGGTTAAAGCACTATCTTGAGCTTCTTTAATCTTCTGAATTAAAGTTGAGACCACTTCAATCCGCATGGATCTTGCTTTAACAACTTTTTCACGAACCTTTCGGCTTAAAGCATCGGCTACTACATTAGCTTTTCCTTCGTGATATATTATTTCACAATCATAATCATTCACAAGCTCAATCCACCGTGTCTGTCTTATATTCAATTCTTTTTGAGTGAAAAGATATTGTAGACTTTTATGATCTGTATATATTTTGCACTTCGTCCCATACAGATAATGTCTCCAGATCTTCAATGCGAACACAATCGCAGCCAATTCCAGATCATGAGTAGTGTAACGTGTCTCTGCATCTTTTAACTGTCTAGAGGCATAGGCAATAACTTTGCCCCGTTGCATAAGTACACAACCAAGACCTCTATTAGACGCATCACTGTATACTACAAACTCTTCCGTGCCTTCTGGTAAAGATAATACTGGAGCTTCACACAGCTTCTTCTTTAATATTTCAAAGGCTTCTTGTTGTTTTTCTCCCCAGACAAATTTTACTTCTTTCCGGGTTAGCTGCGTCAATGGCACTGCTATTTTAGAAAAATCTTGGATAAACCGTCGGTAATAACCGGCTAATCCAAGAAAACTCCTAACTTCTGTAGGTGTCTTCGGTGGTTCCCATTTCATTACCGCTTCTATTTTAGCTGGGTCCACTTTAATACCTTCAGCTGAAACAACATGACCCAGAAATTGAACTTCCTGCAACCAAAAGTCACACTTTGACAACTTCGCGTATAACTGTTCATTCTTCAAGGTATGCAACACTTCACGTAGGTGCACTTCATGCTCCGCCTCACTTTTCGAATAGACTAAAATATCATCAATGAAAACGATGACAAATCTGTCAAGAAAAGATTTACAGACCCTATTCATGAGGTCCATAAACATAGCTGGGGCATTAGTGAGACCGAATGGCATCACTAAAAATTCATAGTGACCATATCGAGTTCGGAATGCAGTCTTGCATACATCTTCATCCTTCACCCGTACTTGATGATATCCGGAACGAAGATCAATTTTTGAGAAATAACTAGCTCCCTGTAACTGATCGAATAAATCATCAATTCGTGGCAAAGGGTATCGATTCTTGATTGTCACCTTATTGAGCTCGCGATAATCTATACACATACGCATAGTACCGTCCTTCTTCTTGACAAACAACACTGGAGCTCCCCAAGGAGATGAGCTGGGACGAATAAACCCTTTGTCAAGAAGTTCTTGCAACTGAGACATAAGTTCTCTCATCTCTGTAGGAGCAAGACGGTACGGCGCACGAGCAATGGGACTTGCTCCAGGAACAAGGTCAATGCGAAACTCAACTTGCCTAATGGGTGGTAACCCAGGTAAGTCATCAGGAAAAACTTCAGGGAAATCATTGACCACTTTTATATCCTCCATCTTCTGCTTCTCTTTCTTCCCATTCATCACATAAGTGATAAATGATTCACACCCTTTTTGGATGCATTTGCGGGCCTTAATAGCAGTAATGAGACTTTGCATATTCTTCCGACGTTCCCCATATATGTAAACTTTACTACCATCGGACAACTTGATCGACACCATTCTTTTTCCGTAAAGGATTTTAGCATTATGAGTTCCAAGCCAATCCATCCCAACAACAACATCGAATCCTTTAATCCCGATAGGTAGCAAGTCAGCCTTTAAAATTTGCCCATTAATCTCAATCGGACATTTCTCGTACACATGACGGACCGTAACCAGCTCTCCATTCGCGACTTCTATTACACAGGTATCATCTAACAGTTTCATTGGTGTGTTCAGACGCTTACTAAATTCATGGGACACAAAAGAGAAATGTGCTCCAGAATCAAAAAGAACATAAGCAGGTTGTGAGTTTACAATGAGTGTACCTGCCACCACATCCTGATCTTCTTTGGCCTCATCAAGGGTCATCTGGAACGCCCTCCCTTTCGTCTTTGCTGGTTCTGTCTTTTTGTTACTTGCGGTGGAAACTAATGTCTCATTCTTCTTCTTGGGACAGTTGGTGCTGTAATGACCCTTCTCATGGCAATTGAAACATTCCACTTCGCTAATATCTTTCACCTTGCAGTCTTTAGCTTGGTGGCCCGGAAGACCACATTTATAGCACCCACTAGTGCCCTTCTTGCATTCTCCACTGTGCCTCTTTCCACACTTCTTACATTCTTTAACCTCACTTTGCTTAGAAAACCCTGATGAAAAACGACTCTTATTATTTGCTCCAGAGATTCCTGAAGACTTTCGCTTTTCCGCAAATGTCTGTCGTTCCTTGGCCTTTTTCTCTATCATACTCTCAACTCTAGCCGCAGATTCAATGGCTTCATCAAGAGTAGTAGCCTTGCCAACTTCTAACGAGTAGTCCCCCGGCAACCCATTAACATACCGGTTTATCCTTCCAGCCTCGGTCGGTAGTGTATCTTCCAAAAATGGCAGCATCTCACAGAACTTTTTAGTGTACTCGTCAACCGTTTGTTTTTCCTTTGCAAGAGCAAAGAATTCATTAACCAAATTCTCCCGATGCCTAGCTGAACAGAATTTGCCTTTCAACCGTTGAACGAACTCGTCCCAAGACAACGCATCCACGAACTCACTCCCCTTGATTCGGCGGAGAGTATTCCACCAAGTAAGAGCTTCAGCCTTTAACATCTGAGAAGCAAACCCTACCTTCATATCCTCGTCACAACGACAGATGCGAAGAACTTGTTCCATTTCAGTCAACCACCGTATTGTTATTCGCGGATCCATTTCCCCGTTGAACTCCTTTGGCCGACAGGACATAAAGTCCTTGAAAGTACAGGCTCCTTTAGTCTTGAACTGGGGCTGTGATTTGGAGGAAGAATCTCCCTGGGAAGAAGTCTGTCTTGGGTTGGTACCCTCAGGAGCCACACTTTTCTCACTATCTTCAGGTTGTGACTTAGATCTTTCGCCCAGTCGCTCATCTAGAAAACGAGTCATTTCTTGTCTGTTTTGTACTTGAGAGTCATGGAATAACTTCTGGATTGCCTCCAGAGTCAATGGAGGTGGATTAGCCTCACCCCTAGAATTGCCATCATCAACGGCTTGGGGCGGTCGGGGAGGCATAGGAGGCCTTGCATTAGGATCTGGGTTTTCCGCATACGATCCTTGACCACTTCTAGTTCGCATCTTGCTATAAAATTTCAAGTACTTTAGTATTTCATAATATATCATAATATTAGTTTACTACATTTCCACCAGTTTCCCAGTATTCCCTCGCAGTTACACTAGGCTCAATACGCGTCCTGTGATTATGATAATACGGGCCCATATTACCATAATCACCTACACATGTTGTTCCCAATGTTTCCACTTGGTTCTACTGTTCACTGGTGTCCATTTACTACTTTTAACTCATAAATATACTCATATAATTCCATTAACAAATAATGTCCTATTTCATTAAGACATAACAGATTATGTAACTAATTTTAACTGACTATTTTACTAGTCTAAGCCTAGGAGTGGAATGATCCAATCCTAATTCGCTTAAACTATGGCTCTGATACCAACTTGTAACACCCCCAAATTTTTTTCAAACCATTTATATTACATAAAACATGTTTTACAGAATACGGTACATCAAAAACCATACAATCTGTTTAAGTACAACAGAGGGTGTTACAAACGCATATCAAACAACCATACGTTTAAGGGAAAGGATTAATCAATACCAATACATGATAGCTGTCCCCAGCTCCACTCTTTAGCATTCTAGGACTTATTTTACAAACTTCAAATTTTCTCACAACTTCGTACTTGAACCTGGAATACATGGCACAAAAACATAGAATACGTAAGACAAAATGTCTCGTGAGTTACATGAGTTTTAGACTCAAACTTTAAATTTCTTTTCCAAGCTTTTATAAAAATTTATAACATAACCCATAGTCAAAACTTCATAGTATAAACATACCATACCTTTTTACTTTTCAAAATCATCATATATCAATCTTTGTAAAAAATAACATCTTTTATTACTTTCTTTGACTGGTTTTATAAACTTGCTGGAATTTTTATACTTAGGGCATTAATCACTATAAGTGATACCCCAAGTCTCTACATCTAGAAAGAACGGATCAATACTAACAGTAGAAGTGCTGAGGCAGTCTACTTCGCGAAGGGGTTTCCCCCAGTAGACTCCTTACCTAACCCGGGTAGGTTGGAACATAGTTCCCTTACTAACAATGCTAGCCACAATACCAGTCAAACATAAAATACTTTTCTGGAAACTAAAACATTACTTGCACACAAAATGGCTAAATGCCAAGCTTTTGACACAAACATGTTTCTAAAATAACCTAGGCTATTGCCAGGAATCATATTTTCAAATATAGGAGTTAACTCTCTATTTAAACTAGAAAGTGTACCATTTTTGTAAATATTTTTACCCATAAAACTAATATGTAAAATCTGAAAATACTTACTTACTTGCCATGTATCCCAAAATGGATAAAAATGCTACATGTACTCACCGTATAACTCTTGAATAGTTGTTTAGGCGTCCTTCGGTTCTTTACCCTTTCGGTGTCCGATTATTTGACTTGCACCTATATATGGTATATAATACATTAATTTACATTTTACTTGACTCTAATACATGTTAGAGTCCTTATAATACCATTTCTGGTCAAAACAAGTGTATAACTCTTGAATGATCAATTTTAGTTAAATTGTATTTTATACGTGTTTTACTACAGTACCCTAGGAGGGTCGTATTTCGATTCCGATAAATTTTTTATGAAGTTTTGGATCATATTAGACCTCTGTTTGAAGTTTGAGGTCAAATGGACAAGTTTTGAACCAAAACTTAAAATTAAAAACCACTTGGCAGAAGACCTTGAGCTCACTGCATTTTTGTTCCTGCCGCCGGGTCGCGACCCGATGAAGGGCAAGATCGGGTCGCGATCTATACTATATTGCCCTTTTTGACGATTTTTCCATTCTGCAGCTACACTATTCATCCTATTAAGTTCTTAATACATGACTTAATCGTCTCAGGGTCACTTATAGGCCCTAATAACAACATTTTCATGCATTTTAACTTCAATCTACCAATTTTTATCATCTTTGATTGAATTTGTTCCCAAAAATTCATTTTTTTTCTCAAAAATCATTTTAACTAATTTTTTAGAATGGAACTGATTTCTAACTTCCTTTATAACATATATGACTTATTAAACTCGTGGAAATCAATTTCAGTTCCAAAAACCCATTTCTAGGGTTCTTGAGCCCAAACCCAATACCATGGAATTAACCTAGATTCTTGGATTATTTGGTATGGTTTTAACACCCTTCATGTGAAGAGCATAAGAATCATATCAATCACTTGGAATTATGGCTGAAATTACAGAATTTCAGTTCATCCCGTGAAGAACCAACCCAAGAATTGAAGTTAGAAGCTTGATTACTAACCTTGGTTTAGATTATATCTTCAATTCTTGTTGAAATCTCCTTGTTCTTCTTCCTAGCCTTGCTCACGGTTCTTCCAAGATTTCTCCCGTAGTCTCTAGATCACTCTACTGAATTATGTTGATTTATGAGATATTTTTCTCTATTTATATTTTCATATTTACAGTTTTAGTCCCTCAAGTCCCCTTCTTTGAACTTTGGCCACCAAAACCCATCATCTTTCCATAGAATTTAATTTTTTTACATTTTTAGTCCTAAACTATAAATAAAATTTTATAATAATTTCTACATAGGGTCAAAAGACCAATTTACCCTTTTCATGGTAAAAAGACAAAACTACCCGTACATTCATAATTTCTCATAATATTACATATAAGACTTTAAATTACACACATCTTATTTTACATATTTATTTTACAAATTTTTGGTCGTTTCATATATAATGTAAATTAATTTTTTTAAGGATATGTACGCAACTATAGATGTTTATAAGGATATAAACGAAATTCTCTCAAAAATAAATGATACAAAGATCAAGTAATTGTGAAAGAGTGAGATTTGGTTTGGGAAGTAGCTGAGAGTACAAGAATCGATTAATGGATGAAGGCAAACCCAAATCAAGAAATGAATTGAAAAATCAGTTGTTGACTTGAACAAAATTAACATGACATCTCTATTTTCAAGATCTCATCTCTCTAATAGCCCACATTATCTTCCCCATCTCCCCCATCGTATTTCTTGTAAATTTATTAAATGCATTAAACTTCTTTTATATTGTTGGATGGCATCGATGAAATCATTGACTACAAAATAAAATCAAAATGAATCAAAACAAACTTCAAATAAAAAATAAAACTTGGGAACAGGTACTCACATTATCCATTTTTTTGTTCTCAATTTTGCACAGAATATTATCTTGTGAGGTGCCTCTATATCCATCATATTCTTCGTCATGCATCCAGTTCCAAATTCAGTGGCATTATTATTAGGGTGGAGTGGTAAGTAAAACATATATGAGATGGAATAGTTTTTTACATGCTATAACAATATGCAAAATATAGTACCTGAATATTCATTCTAATTGTATAAAGCTCGGGAGTGCAGGGTTGTTGGGTCGATTCAAACCTAACGCCAATTAATCTAACAGATTAGATATTGAATGAAAGACCAAAGGTCCAAAGAAATTGATCTTTTTTAGGAATGATCCTAAATTTTAAAGTGAGAACCACCAAATAATTCATAATCACAAAATGATATATGACCAAACAATAAATAAATCGACTACTAAATAAATCTGACTAATGGTCGGTTGACTTTTATACCAGTTACCTCATTGTTATAATGGGCATAATCTTAAAGTATAATGCCTAATAAGAAACTTAACTGTCTGAAGTGATTCAATACTTGATATGGTTTGAACATAATCAGATCAATCTGTTTATATGTATGGTGTTTCTTTCTATTAATGCAAAACAAACAATCAAATTACGATACAAAAAAAATCCTTAATTCCCCTCAAATTCATTAACAAATAGAAATAATCATTCACACATAAGTTATGCACATACTAGAGTATATATGGGCCATGCTACGTGTGGCCCACGAAGGGTAGTTTGGGTTTTTAAAACAATTAAAGATAAGTGGATATTCCAAAGTACAATTAAAGAAACCATGCCAAAAAGAAATGACTTCAAGAGAATTGGAATCCAATTCCTTTGAATTCCTGCGTTTGGTTCAAGTTTTCAATGGAGGAATTGGAATCCAGTCCCATTGAAATGGAGGGAATGAATTCTTTTGGTGGTTGGATGGAATTTATTTCCTTGGAAGAGGCAATGTGCAAGATTACCATTATACTCTTCTATTACCTTTTAAATTGAATCCCTCTACCACCATCACCCAACACCCACCACCACCTACCACCAACCACCAACCAGACAGAATAACGAATTGGATTCCAATTCCTTAAAAAGGTTCTGCAAACCAAACGCCACTTAAAGGTCATAAAGTCAAAATTCCAAACAAAAGAATGATATGATGTTAGACTTTTCAAAAGATGAAAACATCTACAAGGATTACAAACAACTAGAATTGGATCAAGTATGTGATTATAAAAATAGTCAAGAGTCTTGTAGTTTGTATGTAGTTCATCTTTCTTGGTGCTCGCTCAATTTGAAGAAAGTTTCTCCCCCATTTCAAGAATGGCAGTCATATTTCATTGTTTCACTACATCTTCTTTGTCCCTACAACTAATGATGTTAAAGAGGGAAATGCATGTAATATGACCGTTTGACCCTGCATGTATTATTATTATTATCATTATCACCGTTGTTATTTTTATTATGACCAAGAGAAAACAAATAAATTTACAAACAAAAAGAGATGATATTGGAAAAGAGGGTTGATTTGTCATAGAGGAACAACCTTTATTGATTTTAGCATAACTGAATTAATAGGAACCGTTCCTTTAACTTTACCATTTTCGAATATTTGTATTGTATTATGTTACAAATGAGAATAGGTTTGTATATGGTGGAAGATCCATAGGAATCGTTCCTTTAACTTTACCATTTTCTGCTATTTGTAGCATTTTACATTGATTTCTTTCTATTGTAATATGGTACATAAATCTATCCACTTATATAAATGTCGGCCAAATATAAAACAATTTTCTTTGCTTTAACTGGTTGAATTATTTTTTTCAAAAGAATATCCTAATAAGAAAAAAAAAATGAAAGTACAATGGTATAATTAGACAAACTTTTTTAGGTATAATGTCCTAAGATGAAAAGAATGGAAGTGCAATCTCTGCATCTTGGATCCCATTGTATGTATCAGTATATTAGAACCAACAATACAGATTATCATATATCGTAATCAAGAAAACTTCATATCCCAAAATAATCAAGGGTATTTCAGGAAAAACTCATGAATGACACTTACAGTTCCCAATCTAGAATCTCTCCTCACAATACAGGAATGGATAAAATCAAAGTATAATTGTTTTGGGTTAAAATAGGGGGAGTGATACATGTGCCATAAAGAGAAAAAAGAATGAAAACATCCACTTCCTTTAAATAAAATTCTAAAATTTACCTATTACCTATTACTCTTTAACTTGGCTAGGTTACTGTTTTTATAACATACACAAATAATTCCCAAATGAATTCTGTAATTAATAATTCCAATTATAGAAGATGTTGGACAAACTTACCTCATGGCCACCATTAGAAGAATATCTTCTATTTGGTTTTGAAAATTATATATTTTCCACTAATCGTAAATGTTACCTCCATGCAGGATTTTCCAGATAAACTCCATAACTAATAGTTTTCCGAATCCATCCATGCATGATTATACCCATTTGGTCTCTGCGGTGGGTCCTACTTATGAAAAATTGCAAAAGATCGAATATAAGAGAATGTTAAAAATAACGAAATGTGTAGTTCTTTTTATGATCAAAACATGAAATTAGAATAAAATCAAGAAATTATAATGAAGTAACTATTGCACCAGTTGCAGAAATGTAAATGGTAGCAACATGCAAAAGATTAAGTTGTGATGAATCCAAGATTTCATATTCCCCTCCTTTCACAAGCTTCAAAGAAATTAAAATATAGACAGAATGATCCAATGCAAATTCATGTCAAATTTAAAATAGATGGATAATTCATAATATGTTCTTAGAAAGTTTAACCAAAAGCACTTCAACTTCTTAACCAATAAAACCCTAGAAAATACCAGAAACAGAGTAAAGGAAATTTAGTTTCACCTTTTCACTTAGATATGCTTATTATTATTTTTGATCGCATTTGTTGTGTAAAGAGACCTAAAATATAAGTAACATAAAAAACATGGCCATTCGGAGCCTCACAAAGTACAAAATTCCCATCCGTAGCCATATTACCACTGAAATCATAATCTGATCCAATTTGAGTGGGAGTAAAGGCGTATGGAAAATAGTATTTCTTACCTTCGCTTAATTGAGGTTCTTGTAATGTTTCTCTCTATGTTCCAACCAAAATGACCGTTTTTGGTCCCAAGAACAGGGTCCAAAAATGTTAGAAAGACCTCATAAAGAACCAAAATTGTAAGAGTATATTTAAACTTGGTTATTGAATTGTATGAGTTGTATAGATAATGATAGATTACATGGGTATATATAGATTACATAATTACACATTGCATCCTTCTAGTATATATGAGTTGCTCCTTATTTAAGGTTCTGGTAACGCTTTTTGTTTTCTCTTTAAGTAAATGACTACTTTTGATCCCTGAGTATATCAGATTTTTGCATTTATATCCCAAAAATAATGTTATTTTCCTTGGAACAAGAATCAAAAACGTTACAAAACCTCAAATAATGACCAAAATTAAAAATAAAAAAAAAAAAAAAAAAAAAAAAAAAAAAAACTATAGTTGATGAGTTACATAAACCATTGTTTTTGATTCCTGGAAGCCCAACATGCAATCCTATCAATGTATTGCCTTATCTAATTAAAATAAAGAACATAACGAATGGTTATCCGGGTGGGTGTCCTCCTAAGGTTTGTTCCTCCATGATAATATTTACATTAAAGAAAAAAGATCAATTTATTGATTAATCTAATTTTGTTTCCAATTTACTCTATAAATAGACATGCTAACCATGAAATAGTTTGTGAACTATACTCCCTTTTGAATGAACCGGGAAAGAGCATAACAATTAACACGTTATATATGGTCAACTATGGCTTCAAAACAACAGAATTCATCATCACCTCCAAGCACTCACTTGCACCTTGTATACCTTTCTGACTTTCCAAATACATCAATTAGTGTAGTATAAGTTTCAACATTTCTTCTGCTGCCCCAACAAATTGATTATTATGCTATATGTGGATGTACAAATCCAACATCCTGTTTTATGCATTTTATCGAACAGGTTCATTGCATAAATTCGTGAAACCCCTCTCCTATTACTATAAACAAAGGGCAAGGTCACTACAGCTCCATCAGAAAGTAAAGCCACACGACAAAAATTTAACAATAGAATGAAGAAACAAGACACATGGTTGTAGAGTTTAGGGAAGTTGACCAGTTTAAGTCAAACTGTTGCTTAAGAGGAACTCTATAGGATTAAAACAGAACAATTAACCAAAAAGAGGGAAAATTCATCAAACCCGAAAATATTATGAAAATCGTAATAAAAATATAACCTCATTTAAGCCCCATCTATAGTTCTCATTAATTAGGATGAACATAAGAACCATATGTATTGTCGATACCCTGAAAAGAACACTTGATAATAAAGATGATGTCTGGATGAAAAAAAGAAATGGAAAGGAAAGGGATCACAAGAGCATATCTTCATCTAATCTAGTTGTCAAACAAAAAGATAGCATGCAATATTAACTTAGTTTACTCTATTTACTAATAAAGACAATTTCTACCCATAATAGCAATATACTTGCATTTTATATTGATAATACCAATGTACAAATGGCTTTAACCAAAGATAGCAATATGTATAGAAGCATACTTATAATGGTAATAAATATGTACTTACAAATATTTATGTGTAATTTCTATACCAATAATATCAATATGTATCAAATAAAGTACAATACTCATATTGGTAGCAAAATGTAAGTAAATTGTTATTACAGGTAAAAAAGAAAGTATATTGCTAGTATTTAGCAAACAAATGCAAGTACGCTACTATTATAGGTATAAGACATGGTTTTGGAACAATCATTTTGAGATGCAGAGCACGTGAGAAATTCCACTATAAAGCAATATAAAAAATGTGACAATTAAATCATATTTTCTCTGTAATAAAACATAACACACTCAACAACCTATAATTCAACATACCTAAACACAGCTTCAAAGATCAAAAACTCCAAAATCAGATCAACTGCATGTGACCAATGAGGTTCCTTAACCATTCAAAATCAATGACAACATACAAAGTTAGATATACAAATCATAAATTCAGAATCCAAATGCAGAAAATAAATATAAAAGTACACATGACATCTAAATCATATCATTCAAAACCACCATGAAGTCATAAACACCAAACATTTTAAACTCACAGAGTCACCAAACAAAAGACCCCTGGTCATACGTAATTAAGAAAATCCATACCAAACCTGTTTCTTTTCTTGCTTTGTGCTAATTAACAAAAAGATGATGGATGATATTTATGAATTTTTTAATCCAATCAAGGCTACAATGACCCATTTTTTTTAATTTTGATGGGCCCTGTACAACAATTTTAAGTGTAAAACATTAAATTCAAGTCATCAATCTACAATCTACAATCTACAATTTACAATTTACATTTACATTTACAAAAACATGTTAGTGACTTTTGGTATTTTCTAGATTACAAATATGTCTTGCATCATTCGTATTTTTTGTAAAAAAACTAGTATATAAATTTAACCATTATCAAATAGAGAGTAAGATCGTATGGTAGGGATTATGGTCAACACAAACATCTAGTTTAAGGTTGTGTGTAACTATAGTCCAATGAACCTAAACCATAAAATGAAATGAATCTATACCTATTTACAAGCTTCACATGCTTGCCCTTGCCTTGTTTTAATTTCAAATCTATTGTCAGTTATCGATTTTTTTTCACTGGTTCAATATTCATGATATCATCCAGTGTGGACTTAAGTATAAAGTGAGTGATCATAATGACAACTTACCACTATCTTTTCCATGTTTCAATGTTAGCAACCTAAAAGATTTCAAATAACAAAGATCATCCTGGAACAAAAGGATTAGACAAAACATGACTCTAAATTTTAACAAGTAAAAAAGTAAAAAACAATAAAAGTAAAAGAGAGATATAATTGTGATACCCTTAGACCACTAATCACTTTGGAGGCTGATCATTCCTCTTACAGAGTGATGAGTGAATTGTAGAAGAAATAGAGTATTGTTCAAAAATACAAGCTCATTAAAACCATATAAGATTATAACAAAATATATATATAATTTTTACATATTTTTAAAAAACTATGTGGCAACCGTTACAAGTTTAGAGAAAACACGGCGGACCGAATGTATCTAAGCATCTTTTACCATAAAAGACCATCAAATAGAAGAAAAATTAATAGATCAAGAATGAAAACCACTGTTGTGTGTATGGTTTCGCGTAAATGTAAGGAGAGAAAATTATTCAAACCTTTGGTTTTCATGAGTTTTCTATGTTTATAAGTCATGATAATTTAATGCAAAAAATTATGATGCTAAGGTTTGAATAGTACCTATACATAAAATGCATCAGACCAATCATTTTTGTTTTGCTACCAAATCTCACACATTCACTTACCTGCCACACCAAAATCATTTTAGTAAATTCTCAAAATCAATTCAAAAAACAAAAATTGTCAAACATTACCATCAGAATACTTGAGCTCCGTAACATGCAGATAACATCTTTCTTCTCTTTGATTGATACCACAATAGCCATATTTGTCTTCATCAATGCCTTATGCGATTTCATAAAATAAAAATAAAAAAGAGAATATCAAAAATAATACCGAAACCTTTATGAAGACATAATTCCCCTGCAATTGGTTTTCCGTTGGCATTTTTGGGTTCTTTTTACTCTTCCTTGACTTTAAACAACCTGCAATATGTAGACATGTACCTGATTCATTTAAACAAAGTAATGTAATATCTAAGCAACTAAAATGTAATGAAAAAGAAAAGATCAGTCCATCTATTATCTCCCTAACTAACATGTAACGAAGAGATTATTGTTACCATTCAATCTTACAAAATACAACGTTGTGATATGATAAATTAAAGTAGGATGCTATAATAAACAGTTCACTGGAAGTACATTGCTATTTAGTGCATTTAACCTAAATATCAAACCTCTAAGATGAAAAAGCCATATGATCTCCAATGTGAGGGTACCTTATCATCCTCTTGGTTTCGAGTTTTCCTGAAAATCCAGATTCCATTTGCATTTTTATGTTCTTTTTACTCTTCCTTGACTTTAAACAACCATATACTTGATTCATTTAAACTAAATTGTAAAATAATATCTAAACAACTAAAATGTAATTGAAGCTAGAACCTGGTGTGAAAATGCAAAGATCAGTCCATCCATTATTTCCCCAACTCCAACAGCTCGATTCCCCTCCTGACCTTCTTTGGATTGATGTTACCATTCAGCCTTACAAAATACAATGTTGTTATATGATGAATAAAAGTAGGATGCTATAATAAACAATTCACTGGAAGTACATTGCTATTTAGTGCATTTAACCTAAATATCAAACCTCTAAGATGAAAAAGCTATATGATCTCCAATGTGAGGGTACCTTAAAGGATGTAGCCATTGCAGAAATGTCATCCTTGTTATGTTTTTGTCATCCTCTTGTTTTCGAGTTTCCTGAAAATCCATATTCAACTGCAACATTTGGAACCTAGAGACAAAAAGGATAATAACGGAAATTATGGTTAAATGTTTTGTGATAAAACAAAAGATCAGTGTTAGGTTAAATAGAAGGGAATAATGCCATTTCAGTTTCATTGTTTTTTATTCAAACAGAAATTACAACATGCAGTCCTATCAATGTATTAAAATAAAGAACGTGAAGTGGTTTTACTCACTTACAAATAGATAAATATCAGCATCTTTGTACAAAGGGTGTGTTATCTATTTCGTGAAAAAAAAATCTCTAACTTGTATGTCATCTTTCATTTTTTTATCTGCATTAGTAATGAATGGTTATCTGGGTGCCCACATGACCTTCTTAGGATGCTTCTTTTGGAAATGAAAGTATTATCGTTACAGGTATGCAATTGCTTTAACAAGAAAAAGAACATTTCAAGGACAAACAGAAATTACATTGTTGTATACAATTAAATGAATGTAAGATGCTAAAATTAAAACAGAAAAATACCCACTGTATAATGAGAGTTGTCAATTGGTCATGAACTAGATTCATTTGAAATCAAGCACCATCTTTGGACCTAGGAATGGCAACATCACTGCAAATTCAAGAATTAAAGGAAAAAAATAACTGGAATTAAAAACTGTCTTTCCGATCGTTTACAGATTGAAGCCACCACAAAGAAAATAAATACTTATTACCACATTCATATCAAATTTTGAAACCCAAATCTAATAACCCAAACAAAATGACTCATATATTTCATATCAAATTAGTCATGACCCCATTAAGTTCATTAATTAAAAAAAAATACCTTGACCATCTAACTTTATCTTCTATCAACTTTCTAAGCCTTCCTCTTCTTTCTTCCATGAATTGGTGACGAATGTGCTCTACATTTGACAAATATACCCTTACAAGTTCTCTAGTATAATGACACTTTGTGCATCAAAATGGATGATCTTTTTTATTTTCAAAACCATTGGCACACGTTAGCATTTGTTATCCTAAGAACATAAAGACGAGCATTGTATAAACCATAAATTATATATATCATCTAAATCTCAAATATAAATGCAACAAAATCTTTTAAATTAACGAAGAATTATTAAGCTAATCCTAAGTAAATCGAGCATTTATTGCTTGTGTATGTAAAAGTTAAAATAAATACAAAAATAAATGTATAGTATTAAAAAAAACTAAACTAACGAAGAATTATTAAGCTAATCCTAAGGAATTTAATAAAACTTAAAGAGTCACGAGATCTTTTACTTGAATCTCGAATCCAATCATGTTTCTTGACAATATTTCTCCATAATTTCCTCCATCAGCTCTTGCTAAACCATCAACATACACTCTTGGCAAAGGATGATAGGCTTGTACAATGAATGATAAATGTGAGTTGAGAAAATACCTAATTCCCAAAATTGAATCCAATCTAACATGTAAAGTTTGTTGTTTTCTCTAATCATCTATAGTAACAATATGCACAAAAGAGTGGTTCTAATTTAAATGACATATGAGAGTACTAAATATTTTGAAGACATACCTAATTCCCAAGTTCTTACATAATCAGGAACACAAATCTCATGATAATAATCTCTTCGTCATTCAAAGCATATCCCAAAATCAAGTTATCAATTACCTATGACAATCCGTACATCATATATGAGAATTCAAGAAATCACATGTAGAAAAAATTATAGTCAAAAATCACATACCATTCAGTCAAGAAGTTGACCAAAATATTATATACCTGTTAAACTCAAGAACAAGGGTTTCATATGAAACATCTTGAATTGTTCCCATTTCTCAACATTTGTTTTGTGAACATATACCATTGTAAGAGTACGCCTGGAAATAGTTTAATCATATATGTAAGATTTATGATTAAAGCAGCCTCATCAAGTGATGTCAGCTTTAGGTTCATTCATCCAAGCATCATCAAAATTAAAACCCTTATCAAGTGTTGGATTTGATGGTCTTTGTACCTGTAAAGTTTTCTTTAAAGAAATTACATGCATTTCCATCAAATTAACCCTGAAATCTAAACTGTTGTTGTGTACTGTACCTCTTCAATGTCTGCAGCATTTCTATTTCCGTGACACTTAAAGAACTCCATTAATTTCTGTATGTGTAAAGTTGCTGAATGCCAGAATGGTAATGATGCCTGTATAGATCAAATGTTGTAAGGTACGTTTTTTTAGACCGAATAAACCATCTAAATGAGACTGAATGACCGTTTTACCCTTATATTCCAAAACACAAATTTCAAAATATTTATCAACTTTTACATGAGAGAGGAAAAAAGAAGGGAAAACAGGTTACTGGTTGTTGTGTTAATACATTAAGCCAGGATAATTGGCTTATCCAATTAGGTCATTTTGCCCAGATTAAGTGCTTAACCCATTAAGTCTGTTATATCAAAAAGAAACAGCCTTTTAGATAAAATAAAAATAGATAAAGAAATTTAACTGAAATAGAAGCATATGAGAGTCATGAACCAACCTCAACAGAAACATAAAGAGAAATTGGTATTGATGTAAACCTCTTATAAGGTTTACCTACACCAGTAGAAGAAGACAGTAAAAGCACGGATGTGGATGAAGTACGAATTATGTTGAGGGTAATTTGGTCTTTCTATCAGTTTAAGTCGGTTAGGTAGTTTAAAACAAGCTGAGGGTCGTTTTAGTTGAGATCAGAGTGGTTCAATCTGATAAGAGTTGTATTTGGGAGAGACGGGTAGAATCTATTGTAATCTTTCAGTCAAAGCTAATCATTCATAGTACGAATTATGTTAGTGACTTTTGGTATTTTCTGGATTACAAATTTGTCTTGCATCATTCGTATTTTTTTGGAAAAAAAACTAGTATTTAAAATTTAACCATAATCAAATAGAGAGTAAGATCGTATGGTAAGGATTATGGTCCACGCAAACGTCTAGTTTAAGGTTGTTACAAGCTTCACATGCTTGCCCTTGCCTTGTTTTAATTTCAAATCTATTGTCAGTAATCGATTTTTTCTTCACTGGTTCAATATTCATGATATCATCCAGTGTGGACTAGGTATTGTTGTTTTAGAATATAATAAAGTGAGTGAATCATAAAGAGAACTTACCATTATCTTCTCCATGTTTCAATGTTAGCAACCTAAAAGATTTCAAATAACAAAGATATTAAAGATAAATTACCTCTATTTGCCTCAAGGTGTCAAGCAAACTTGATCGTTCTTCACAAAAAACTCTAACTTGCATAATCTGCTCGCTTTAAATCTATGAAAGCCAATCGATAACCATTTGTAGGGCATTGGTTTCAAGAAAACAAAAACCCATATGCATGCCAACTAAAGGAGGGAAAGAGATGATGTTTAAGTTGATAACAAGAACAAAGAAGAAGAAGAAAAACAAGAAACAATTCATATCCTCGTCTGGGGTAACCAGTGGTCCTTTGACAAGAAGAAACTCAGTATAGTGTCAGGTAAACCCCCTATTTCTTGCTACATTTTGAATATACTTTTCATTAAAGTAAATTTGTCAATTCATATTTAGGTTTGGAAGTAATAACAAAAAAATGTCTAAGAGATAACATAAATGGTCGGATACATATCTCCTAGGTGCATTCGAAAGGACAATCAATCAAACAAAAATCAATTCATACGGTTCAAGTTTAAAACACATCATCAATAAGAAACCAAGTGCATAATCTTAACGATCAGAAGGCCAAAACCTGAAAAGTGTAGAAAAAGCATTACAAAGTGAAATTTTTAAAAAATAACTTAAAAACCAGAGTGTACCAAGGGTTTAGTGTCAAGTATGAACAGTTAGGTGTGGTGCTTGACCTGGCTTGGAAAGATCATCCTGGAACAAAAGGATTAGACAAAACATTACTATAAACTTTCTCATGGTGTTGAGTGTTTGACAAATTATCATTATTTAATATAATTAAAAACAATAAAAGTAAAAAAGAGATATACTTGTGATACCCTTAGACCACTAATCACTTTGGAGGCTGACCGTTCCTCTTACAGAGTGAAGAGTGAATTGCAGAAGAAACAGAGTATTGTTCAAAAATACAACTTCAAACTATTAAACATTAGTAAATAAGCAATAATTAAATAGAGTATAATCGTCTTGGTTGTGTTTATGTATAAAATAAAAGCTAAGCATAATAAAAGCTCATTAAAACCAAATAAGATTATAACGAAATATATATAATTTTTACTTATTTTTAAAAAATTATATGGCAACCGTTACAACCAATTTAGAGAAAACACGGCGGACCAAATGTATCTAAGCATCTTTTACCATAAAAGACCATCAAATAGAAGAAAAATTAATAGATCAAGAATGAAAGCCATTGTTGTGTGTATGGTTTCGCCTAAATGTAAGGAGAAAATGTATCAAACCTTTGGTTTTCATGAGTTTTTTATGTTTATAAATCATGATAATTTAATGCAAAAAATTATGATGCTAAGGTTTGAGTAGTACCTATACATAAAATGCATTATACATAAAATGCATCAGACCAATCATTTTTGGTTTTGCTACCAAATTTCACACATTCACTTACCTGACACACAAAAATGATTTATTAAATTCTCAAAATCAATTTAATAAACAGAAATCGTCAAATACATTACCATGAGAATAGCTGAGCATCAATGCCTTATGCGATTTCTAAAAAAGAAGAGAATATCAAAACTCATACCGAAACATTGATGAAAATCTTTATGAAGACGTAATCCCATGTAACTGGTTTTCAGAAAATCCCTTTCCACTCTTTGGATTATTGTTACCACTCAATCTTACAAAATACAATGTTGTAATATGATAAAGAAAAGTAGGATGCTATAATAAATAATTCACTGGAAGTATATTGCTATTTAGTGCATTTAACCTAAATATCAAACCTCTAAGATGAAAAAAGCCATATGATCTCCAATGTGAGGGTACCTTAAAGGATGTAGCCGTTGCAGCAATATCATCCCTGTTTTTATCATCCTCTTATTTCCTGAAAATCCAGATTCAGCAGCACCATTATAAGATAGTAAGGTAGTGGTCTAGAAGCAGAACGAATTATAAGGTTGATTAAAACAATCAATTGTCATTTGTAACAGAAAATATTAATCAAAGGATTGGCAGTGCAATAAGGACTCACTAAACAAGTGATGTTTGAAAAAAGTATAAATACCTGAGTGCCAGCAGAGGATGGCCTGAATTTAGATTTCAAGCAGACTGTTCGATTCCAAATTAGCCATTAATTAGATTAAGTCATGACCCTATTAAGTAAAAAAGAGACAGATTAAGTCATGACCCCATTAAGTTCATTAAGATTGGATGTTCGTGCCAATGCTAATTTGTTTTGTATAATACTTCCCATTAAGATTGGATGTTCGTGTCAGTATGATACTTCCCATTAAGTTTTGTATAAGTAAAGTTGCTGAATGGCATTACAGTAATGATGCATGTATAGATCAAGTGTTGTAAAGTATGTTTCTTATCTAGACCGAATAAACCATCTAAATGAGACTGAATGACTGTTTTACCCTTATATTCCACAAAACAAATTTCATAATATTTATCAACTTCATGAGAGGGGTTAAGAGGAAAAAAAGAAGGGAAACCAGATAACAAGTTATTGTCTTAATACATTAAGCCAGAATATTTGTCTTAACCCATTAAGTCATTTTGTCCAAATTAAGTGCTTAACCCATTAAGTCAACAAGAAACAGCCCTTTACATGAAATAACAATAGCTAAAAAAAATTTAACTAAAATAGAAGCATATGATCATAATGCAAGATATAATTGTAAGTTTGCATCTGTAGCTTTTCTTGACTTGCATGTTACATTCTTACATGAAATAACAATAGCTAAAAAAATTTAACTAAAATAGAAGCATATGATCATAATGCAAGATATAATTGCAAGTTTGCATCTGCAGCTTTTCTTGACTTGCATGTTACATTCTTACATGAAATAACAATAGCTAAAAAAATTTTAACAATATCCCTTTTCATTTACTTGCATGTTACATTCTTACAACCAATTAAGGTCCATTTGGTCATAACCTACATTCTGATCAATGCTATTATAATTGCAAGTTTGCATCTGTAGCTTTTCATGACTTAATATGAAACATTAGGTGTTCTTAAGTGCTTCTATATTCATAACTTCTTGGATTGTTCAATACAGACCAAATCAAACTTGTGTGTAAGAAGAAGATAAAATTAAATCAACATACAAAATCACTACTAAAGAGTACATATATGAAAAAGATTAGTAAAATCCCTTCCAACTCACATTTGATGCAAAGTAAACTGGAAATAATACCTTAATGGCCTCAGGAATTTCATCGAACCGCACACTCCACCATCAGCAACACATATAGTATTGTTTCTATGAATCCACAAAATTAGACCAAAGGTTAGTTTACCAAGTAAAAGATTACATATTCAAAATAGAAATTGAGTAACATAAAATGAAACCCATGAGCGATTCCAACTCCAATCAAACCTTACAAAAATAGATGGCCCTGCAAAAACTAAAAATCAACAAGCAACAAGTAATTAGAAGCTAGAACCGACTTTAGAACCCTAAATAGTACCAAAGGTTTTTAGTGATTACCGCTTGTTGAAATCAGTTCAGTGGCTCTACACACACCATCAACCAAGAATCTGAACCTCATCAGGTATTTGGCACCCAGAAAAACAAGGAATATGAAAATTAAAATCTTTTACCAAATTAACTAAGTACAATAATAATTGATATAGTTGCTTGAAACTTGATAGATGGTGGTCTAGAAGCAGAACCAATTATAAGGTTGATTTTATTCTATTAAAGCAATCAATCATCATTTGTAACTACCGGAAATAACAAATCTAAATCAAAAGTGCAATAGAAGTCAAAGTCTGAAAAAAATTACCGATTGAGGAGTACACGAACCAACAAACCGCATTCAATAATAAAACACAAAATAGCAATATTTTTGTGAAAGTGTCGTTTGTAATAAAATAGAATTCCTCTAGGGTTTACAAAAATATGCAAGTAGGAAAATGAAAGAAGACGAATCATATCTTCAAAGCGTGAACATCCTCTTCGAACTTGAACAAATCCACTCTGTTAAGCCCATCACTGCTCTAAATAAAAAATGAAAGAATGAAATTAGAGTTTTCAACAAAGAAAATGAGAGAAATCTAGGAGTGTACCACATTCAAATTAGGCACACGTTAAACTTCTATTGATTTATGTAGCATCCTACATTCAATTATTTATATTACAACATTCCACTTTGAAAAATCCATTCAAATATAGCAATGTCATTGATATATATAAAGCAAAGTTAACTGCTATAATTAGGTGGATTTTTTTTTTTTAAATGTCCTTATAAGAAAAGGTTTGGAATTGTGATGTCCTTATAGGGCAGAACTGCAATAGGAAGAAATGGAAGTAGTATGCTATAATACACAAAAATGAAAGTATGTTGCTATTTCTTACATATAATCCTTCAATAAAATCATATAAGGAGTTGCTTCCCGTGACCAACATTCTTGCAATTAATTCATGTGATAGTTACCTTCACGATCGAGTTTTTTAGAGCAATAAGTTTGAGATTTCAGAATACAACGAAGAAGAAGTTGGTGGTACAACTATCAGTTGATAAAATATTCATATTTGATCTTAATTGGTGCCCTTTACCCTTACATCAAACATAAGGGGTTCAACTGATGTAGCTAACATCACCACCTTCACACCATCCTACACGCTGACACAAAAAATAATCAGCACTAATTGAAAGGTATGATCAATTTTGATTAATGATGTAAAAAACAGATCATGTTATGGTGGCTTAATACATCAAGAACCACTGAAGAATTGAATATCCGTGAAGTTTGAGAAATTATTACCCGAAATAATGTCAACTTGGAAAACAGATTGCCAATGCAAACCACCAATTAATAGGAACTCAATAGCTTGATGCCAATGCAAACCACCAATTAATAGGAATTGTCAACTTGAAAAACAGATTGCAGGCATGTGTATTCCTCTGCATCATGAGGAGCACCACAAATTTCTCTTAAAAACTTTGTTTCCTTTGTTTGATGATTAAAGCAACCTAAAATCAAACTTCTTATCATGTGACCCTATTAAACATCATTTTCAAGTTTCACCGAAGCTTGGACTTATGATTTTAAGAATCATAAAGAAGAGACCAGTTTCACCGAAGCTTGGACTTATGATTTTAAGAAAAAATCCACGCAATAGATGACATATCCTATGAAAAAGCATTAGTGAGCCTCTTTTGAATTACAAAGTCAAGCCTACGTACACCAAAACTACAAACATTTGTTTCTATGAAGATGTATATACAATGAATCAAAATGCCTACGAAAAAACTAAACATAAAAAAGGTTTAAAGGGACACCAATGGAAAACCGTCCATGGTAGATGTTACCTGGCCATATATTCAAAATTCTAGGAACAATGGTCATAACATCAGATTCTTTTTGAAATTCTATAATCAGAATTTTCAATACAAAAAGGTTACTAATTTAACATCAACTTCAATCATATCATATTGTGTATTTATCCAAACATAGTACCTATCTACCTAAATCATTTTAACAAGTTAACTAGACACCTAAAGATTGACACATACCGATCAAAAGAGTTCCTAAATAAATCTAAACAACATAAATCATGAGTACTAACAATCTACAAGTATTACATACACAACCTACGATTCTTATTTGAGTTCCCAAGTAAATTCAAAGTTGGAATGTATTAGTAAACAGTTATGTTATAAAAGGTAATAAGCAAGGAAACAAGCAAAGGCAAACCTTAACTTGGCTGAGAAAAGGGAAAGTTTCAATACTCTTGCAGTAATCAGAATTGAAATCTACCATCTAGTGGGCACTTTCTGCTAGTTTCTCTACATCCATTTCCTTCAGATTCAACCTGCAATACAGTCAGACATATCATCAAACGCGATATATACATGAAAGATAGACTTCAAAGCTTACATTTTGCTGATATTCCACAGGAAAAGATTCATAATCAAAAGGCATTGGCTTTCTAAGTGCACATTTCTACAAAAATTACCTAATAATATACACGTGTAACCACAACGAGCCAACTTTTGGTGTTTACAGTTTACATATACATTACTTGTCTGTTTGTAGTCATGCCCGTTGTTGCAGATTCTTAAGACTGTTTTTTCTGGAATTAATGCATTTTTGTTTTAGTTTATTTCAACTATTAACAGCATCCAAAACTGAAAAATGAAAAATCCCAAAAAATGAACAAAATCATTCAACACAAAACTGATGCCAAAGTTGCATATCTGTAACTATGGTGGTCAAAGTTGCAAGATCCATTCAAAAGTTTATAGAAAAAGGGGGAAAACGATTATACGCTGATACCAGCACAAAGTTTGTTAAAAATAAAAAATAAATGATGTTTAAATATATTTTAGGAAAGATGACACACTATGGAAGAAGAAAAAAACAAACAGGAAAAAATTTTAAACAGTCGGCACTTAATGGGAAGTGTTTCTATAGAAATTCATCGCTTTCTTTATCAAAACACAAAAAGACACCCGTATATAGCTTACACTAAATTGCCCCATGTCCACCTTAAGTCCATTAGGTCAATACATTACCATGAGAATAGCTGAGCATCTCACGTGTTTCTTTGTGTCAAACATCCTTCTTCTCTTTGTTTAATACCACAATAGCCAAAGCGATTTCTAAAAACAAGAGAATATCAAAACTCATACCGGAACATTTATGTTGATTGGAACATTTTTAATGAAAGGTCAACCTTTATGAAGACGTTATTCCCCTGCAATTGGCAGTCTGAAAATCCCTTTCCGTTTGCATTCTTATGTTCTTTTTACTCTTCCTTGACTTTAAACAACCTGCAATTTGTAGACGAGTACTTGATTCATTTAAACTAAATTGTGAAATAGTATCTTCTAAACAACAAAAATGTAATGGAAAGCTAGAACCTGGTGTGAAAATGCAAAGATCAGTCCATCCATTATCTCCCCAACTCCAACAGCTCAATTCCACTCTTCTACTCTTTGGATTATTGTTACCACTCAATCTTAAAAAATACAAGGCTGTAATATGATAAATAAAAGTAGGATGCTATAATAAACGATTCACTGGAAGTACATTGCTATTTAGTGCATTTAAGATAGGATGTTCGTGCCGATGCAGGAGTGTTGGTTTCAGTAAGTATGATACTTATTCAAGTGTTATTGATGCACTTAGTTGACTAAATAAACTTGATCCTCTGACAAAAAAAATTATGAAAATATTTAGTTGATATGATGACAGAGATGCTTCTTTATTCCCATTAAGTTCTGTATGTGTAAAGTTGCTGAATGCCAGAATGGTAATGATGCTTGTATAGATCAAGTGAGGTAAATTTCTTTTCTAGACCGAATAAACCATCTAAATGAGATTGAATGACTGTTTTACCCTTATATTCCAAAATAACAAATTTCATAATGTTTATAATCTTTAATATGAGAGGGGTTAAGAGGAAAAAAGAAGAAAAAAACAGGTAACAAGTTATTGTAATGATGGTTGTATAGATCAAGGGTGTTGTAAGGTATGTTTCTTTTCTAGACCAAATAAACCATCTAAATGAGATTGAATGACTTTTTTACCCTTATATTCCAAAAACAAATTTCATAATGTTTACAATCTTTAACATGAGAGGGGTTAAAGGGAAAAAAAGAAGAGAAAACAGGTAACAAGTTATTGTCTTAATACATTAAGCCAGGATATTTGGCTTAACCCATTAAGTTTGTTAAGTCAAAAAGAAACAGCCCTTTAGATGAAGAAATTTAACTGAAATAGAAGCATATGAGAGTCATAAAACCACCTCAGCAGAAACATAAAAAGAAATTGGTATTATTAATACTCTTATAAGGTTTACCTACACCAGGAGAAGAAAAGAGCAAAAGCAGGGGTGCGGTCCTTATGTTGAGGGTAATTTGGTCTTTCTATCAGTGTAAATAAGCTGAGGGTTGTTTTAGTTAGTGGTTCAATTGATTTCTCTCGTTCATCATTAGATCATAACAAAGACCTGAAAAGAAAACAAACAGAATCAGTAATAATATTAACGACAAAGAGACAAAATCAAAATCTCTCACATTAACCTGTACATATTCCACATTAACCTAAAGCTGTAGAATGAATTACTCGGTTGTTCTTATTGTAGTTGGCCATCAAATGGTACAAAGTCATGATCAGAATGCAAGATATAGCAACATGCTTTCATTTACTTGAGTGTTACATTCGTAATCTACAGGGGTGGATGATTTTCATGTTCCTGAACCCAATTTTGTCTCTGCAAATTCAAATAATCAATATGAAGAAAAGAAAGCATAATAACAGATTTCTATTGACTGTATGTTGGTACTTTGGTACTGAAAAAAGGTACCTGTCACCATGGGTCTCTCTATATCAACCTTCAGAACCTTCATGAAGAAAGGCTCTGATTAGAGATCAATCCTTCATGAAAAAAGTTACCTGACACACACACAGAAATGCGTGTGTGTGTGTGTGTGTGTGTGTGTGTGTGTGTGTGTGTGTGTATATATATATATATATATATATAAGGGCATACCATATCACTGGTAGACTTTTGGTTTTCAACTTCTGCAGCTACAGAATCTACCTATACTGCTATACAGAACAAACAAATCATCAATTCATAACCAAACAGCAACTTTTACTGTATTTTTCCCAAATTCCCACATTTACCAGCATGATTGACCAAAATCAGCATTATACAATTAAAACCAATGGTGAAGGTAATCAATTCCATGGATTTATTTCTAATGTTGATAATAGACAGATATGTAACTTACAAAAAAAACAATTCTTTTTTTTTTTTTTTCATCATTTTGAGATCAAAAAACCTTTTGTTAAGGTGACCCAACTTTGAAATAAAAGTTAAAGGAGCATTGGGTATGAAAACTTACATTTTCTTCATCACCACTGCCATAAACACCTACATCATACATAAACCTTTTGTTAGTATTACAAAAACAGAAAATTGGAGAGGAAGTCAACAATTTATGAACTCAAACATAGAAACTTGAAAAAGAATCGAAGTTCTTTTAGTATAAAAAAACTGTACATAATAATCCTATTCTCTACATTCTGGAATGTTTAAATCATTCATCAGAGATCCAGTCAAAGGTTTATAGAAAAAGGGGAAAAACGATTATACGTTGATACCGGCACAAAGTTTGCTAAAAAAGAGAGTAGCTAATGCCAACTCTAATACTTTAACTATGTTGTTGAAGTTGGAGATCTTTTTCTCACGTATCAACATCAAAAAGTCATTGTTTCTCATTTTTAACCTTGAAATGAATATTGTAATATGAAGAAATCGGTTGAAATTTCAACCTCTTGAATCATATATTTCATCTCTATATCGTATTTTAAATTAGAGTTCAGTATTTTGAAAGTCAAAACCATTCACGTCAAACATATTTTTAGAGAACGGAAATAACTGGAAAACTTTATAAAGCATTAGCTCATCCCTCCTCATTATCTCAAAGCCTTTAAGACCAGAAAGGGTACCATCGTCGTTAAAAAAGAGCCAAGTGTATCAACTATCAACTCAAAGAGAAAAAGAAATTTTCAATATTACAAAAACCACAAAGTAATGATGGAAATTCACACTTACAGAAACTGCTGACAGAGAGGTTGATTATGAAATCCCCGAACCAAACAAAACTTTGGGAATTCTTTTTTTCCCCAAATAATGTTTTAACAAATTTCATAATATTTATCAACTTCAATGTGAGAGAGGAAAAAAGAAGGGAAAACAGGTTACCAGTAATTGTCTTAATACATTAAGCCACAATATTTGGCTTGACCCATTAAGTCATTTTGTCCAGATTAAGTGCTTAACCCATTAAGTCTGTTATGTGAAAAGGAAACAGCCTTTTAGATGAAATAAAAACAGATAGATAAAAGCAGAATAATTGGTGAATACAGAGTAATCAAGGTAAAAATGCTTAGAACAAAGACCTGAAAAGAAAACAAACAGAATCAGTAATAATATTAAAGACAAAGAGACATATCCAAAATTTCTCACATACCACGTGTCTGTTTTCTGGATTTAACTGCTCATATTCCACATTAACCTGAAGCCATAGGTAAATAGTACCTAACATTCAAAAGTAATAAAGGGCAAAATTTTGAGAGAGTAGATTATAAGCATGATGAAACATTAGGTGTTCTTATGTGCTTCTATGTTGGTACTTTGGTACTGAAAAAAGGTACCTGTCACCGTGGGTCTCTCTATATCAACCTTCATCAAGAAAGGCTCTGATTGGAGATCAAACCTTCATGAAACAATACCTTAGTTAAGTTTCTTCAGCATAGAAACACCAGAACCCAAACCCCTAATTCGGACTTCCATTGTCGCACTTCGTGATCAAATCGAATCAAAACCCTAGAATATGTAAATACCAAAACCATACAAAACCAGGAAAATTTTACGCCAAATTGAGTTAAGATTGTATCAAAATCCAGTTCCTAGAGAGGAAGAAACATGGGAAAAGGATCAGAGACTTGCGGGTAATGAAAGAAAGTAGAAGTGAAGTGTGTTGTACGCTGTTGGTCGTTCTCCTATTCGCAAAACTAAAAGAAAACGACACTTCGTGATTTTTACGATCTTGATCAATGTCGCCTGCCTCCGGCAACACGCTTATCAGTGCCGTCCTCTTGGTTGTTGTGATGTGGAGAGAGAATGAGGATTCGAGGGTTTTGCGAGCGAGTCTAAAGAGAATTTTAGGGTTTTGCCGGTGATAATGGTGACCCTCGTTACGACTACAGATGACCTCCGCTGATCTCCTCCCGTTTCCAATTTCTTGATTTTCAAAATAGTCTACAAAAACTTTGACACGCAGTCAAATTTAATTTGGGGACACAACACCCATGTCGATCATGATTGTGTAATTGTGGAGAGAAAAAGAGGAGAAAAGGCATTGGTCGGAATAATGAGTGGTGGTAGCAGTGGAGGACGAACGGATGGAAAAGGAATATGGAGGGACGGTGTCGGTGGATGGCGGATAAAACCCCAAGGGATTTGCGTAAAGCGGATTAATATAGAGCGGGAAGAAGGAATCCGAAAAGGTGCGAAATCTAACGGTTCTGACAAACCTTTCATATGACATGGGATGGGACGTTCCGGTAAGAATACGCATTGCAAGGAGAAAAAAAATTATATATTATAATTAAAAAGTAATATAAATCATGGTATCAATGAAATAATTTTATCCATACGATTGTTTAATTTACTGTAGACGTGCATGTATCCGATTATAAAAAACATACTTCGTCTTTTTTGTTTTTTTAAGACTTATTTTTTTTTGAAAAAAAAATCTGAATATATAAAAATTTATAATTTTTATCTTCTATAAATAGGCATCATATTGATGTATAAAAATGTATTTTTTTTTTAAATTCTAGTAGTTGAGATTCACATATGAATTCCATGTAAATTTGAACTGTCTATTCACTGTTCGCGTTACAATATCATATAATATTGTCATGTGAATTCACTTATGAATCATACTAACTCATTATAAAGTATTAAAATGTTGAAGTGTTAAAAATTCTAAGTAAATTAATCAGATTCATATTTCGGAGTAAATTCAAAAATATCATGTGATATTGACATGTGAATCTGTATAAATTTTCATGTGAATCTGAGTAAATACAATACTGAAATCAGTGTACGTTTATTATAAATGGTTAAAATGTTGAAATAGTAAAAAAATTATAAGTAAATTTCACAGATTATATTTCTAAGAAAATTCTCAATATCATATGATATTGACATGTGAATATAAGTAATTTTATTGTAATCATGAGTAAATTCATTGTGAATTAGATATATTATTTATAAATGGTTATAGTATTGAAGTAGTAAAAATTTTAAAAGTAAAATAATTACTCAAATTCAAATTTTTACAGTTCAAATTTACATTATGAATCCAAATGAGCTGTAATCATAAAAAAATATTTTTTATATTTTATTTGGAATATACTAACTTAATTAGTTATTTTAACTTTTTGAACTAATTAAATTACTTTTTCTAACATAAACAATGTAGTTAAATTTTATATTGTCAATTAAAGAACTTCATGTTTATATATATATATATATATATATATATATATATATATATATATATATATATATATATATATATATATATAACTCTTATAATAAAGGCCATCCAAAATGTGGTTAAAGATATGTCTCTATATTGAACAATATTCATTTGAAACTCCCATCTTTTCATCTTCTCATAATTAATTGTTTATTTAAATGTAATATTTTCCTATATAAGAGCATTATTTTCATCATTGGTTTCATGCATTTTCTTCTCTCATTTTCTATTGTTGTTATCTAAAATGTATGAAGATGTAAATGAAGGCGCAAGATATCAATAGTCATCCAATCTCTAAAAGGCAAGTATGAATATCAAGGTTTTGAAAGTGTATAAGTTATTTGAGTTATTTCTTTGATTCAATTTATGTTCATCTCTTTTTCGTTTCACTTTATTTATATTTCATGAAAATGTTTATTGTTGCACATCTAGATTCAAGAGAATATATATTTCAATGTATTTGTTAAATATGTTAAAGATGTTTGTTCTTAGTTTGTAATATCATATATGATTGTTTGATTAAGTTTCGTCGTAGGGTATGTATATAATATAATTATGTTATTGGTGAATATTTTACTCAAGTATATACAATTGTAATAATATGACAACATTACAATGTGTCAAATTTCAATATAATATAAAATTATCGCAAAGAAATGAAAATAAATTCTAATTATTAATTCATCATTATTAGTTTTGTATTTTTTTGGTTACATTTTAAACATATGTTGATACATTCATATACAAATGGTGATTTTTATGTAGACGATGGAAGAGACAGTTTGACTACAATGTCAAAAACAACATAACAAGAAAACACAAATACACGAGCTAAATATTAAAAAATGACGTGCAACAAAATAAAACAATAAACGTATATGTAGAAGAATTTACAATCGTGAAATTATAACAACTAAAGAAGAAATCATGTGCATTTATCAAGTATTTTGATTCATAAACAAATATAAAATCTCAATGAATATATTAATATAAAGCAATCAACAAATAAATAGACATATATAAGTATTATAGTTAAATTCTTAATAATAGATTGTAGGTTTTTACATAATTTTTAGTTCCTCGGTTTTTTTAAAATGATATACTCTTTTTTAAATGGTTGGTTTATAATACTAATGAATAAATATATACACATTTCCTACAATGAAATACATTAAACACCTACCAATTTCCTATTGTCGACTAACTTTTCACCCATTAATTTGATAGTCATATTCTAGAAAACACAAATATCACATGGTTTCAACATTTACTTTGAAAGAAATATACAAAATAAGTTATAACATAACAAATTCAAAAGATAGAAATAACATATTGGTTGAATTTACTTGAACGAATATATCCGCAACTAGGTTGTTAGCTCGTATACTACACGGGTTGGAAATATAAATAACAAAAAAAATACAAATATATGCATGTAAATTACTAAAGAATAAATCATAAAACAAAAAATATTTAGATTGCAATTATTAACCTATAATGGTAGTGCACTTTCATTTTCTTACAGAAATTATAATATGTAACAATAAGTGCACTGTTGTATTTGGGAAACTTTTGAAAGTACGATGTCCAAATAAGAATAAATAATTCGAAGTACACTGCTAAAACATCTAGGATCTAATGTCATCTTGAACACCTCCATTTTTTTTTATTCTTCCCCATATGTTTCGTTTAATTCACTCGTAAATTTCCTACAAAACAAATATTTAAATAAGCATATAGGTATATGATATTTTATCTATGGAAAATTATTACATAAAAAATAATTATAGCATTCTAGTATGTATTACTCAATTGGATTTATGAGAATTTTGATATTCTTTTTTAGTTGACCGTAAATAAAATTAAGAAAGTTATGAATCAAAAGTTTCAATTTTGTGTCATATCCGTTTAAAATTAAAAATATTAGTAGTTTTATGAATCTTAAAAATAATAAAAACTGGAAATAAAAATTTATAACTTAATAAAAATGTGAGTTTGTTGAATTGTTAATAAAGTAACAAAATTAAGTTGCTTGGATTGTGGATGTGAACGTTATAAACGTCACATTTTTAATAAAAAATTGATTAAATTAGGCTGTTAGTAATCAAAATGGAATTCAACTTTCCTGGTACTTTGGTAGTTTGTTAAGGACCCAAATTCTTTAAGATATTGAATTACACCTCTTCATCAACTCATATATGCTTCAACAAAGTATTTATTAGAAGATCCATTCAACAATTCATGATTAGTTGGTGAGTAATGAAATTCTTTATACTATCAAGGAAATAGAATTCAATTTTTTTTATTAATAAAGAAATCACTCATATATGTACTTTATATACAAAGAAATCACTCATATATGTACTTTATCTACAAAGAAATCCAAATAGTGTGGGGTTTAAATGGGTTAAAGATTAGACTCGTCTCATTAAACTTGGTGGACAAGTTCGTGTAGGTCAATTTTGTAAATTTACACCATCCCCTCGTTCCTTCTCTTTCCAATAACAAGATGGAAGCCTTTTCTTTTATACATGGTACGTGTAAGGTTGTGTTAAATACAAACCACCAATATTTTTTTAGAAAATACTAATAATCTCGTAAGACGGTTCTTATTACATGTAAGTATAGTGATTATATTCGTAAAAAAAGTTAAATCCATTGCTAATTCCTACAATTCCTATTTAGTAATAGTTTCTCATCATTACATTTACAAGACCGGCCTTCAACTATTACCACCATCCAAAAACATCCCTTAAATTACCTTCAAGTTGTATTCACATCCAATACCATGTATACCACTTATATTCTACATTCTGAAAAGCAGTCGTTGTGCCACATCCAGTTGGAGATCCTCGATACCCTTGTACCCATAATGACCCAGCTTTAAAGCAGTAAACATTGTTTTTTCAAATTTTGTTTTTTTCGTAAATAGCAATAGCTTCATGCTTTTAAAATAGCAACGTACTTAAAGTTTTTTTTAAACAGCAGCTACATTTCCACCATCACCCACAATAAGAACCTGGTCAAATCCCACTGCCTAATAAGTGGAAAACATAGAAACCTTAAATTTAGAAGTTTGTCTAGATAAATCCCAGTAATAAAAGAGTATTTTACCTAAAGTATCACAATTTAAAACCTATTTAAATTTCAAGACGAATATTAAAGAGATAGAGCGGGAGAATGGGCAAACATACAGACTCAAAATAAAGCAACAAATTAATGCTGACCAAACTGGAGAACATAGACTCGTAAATATAGTTGTTTGTTATTGTAGAATTTTAGGTTATAGACTAACCTTGTTGATGTAACAATAGCCAATTAATGTTGCCAAAAAAGGGATAATGCTACAGTAACAATCGAACATTTCATTTTGCATCTATTTGGTCCATTAGGTTTTTTCCTTGCTCATCAGGGCTTAAGGTTTCAAAAACCGGGCAATAGGAATAAATCTGAAAAAGTTCAGGGACCATTTAGATGTATTTTTAAAACGTTGTGGGGGCATTGTAGCAAATTCTTTTGCTACAGTAACCCCCCCCCCTCCTGGGGTGACCATTTAAACTCGGTTGTATAAACATTAAGCCCCCTAGACAGCAAGGAAAAAACTTGAGGGACCAAATAGATGCAAAATGAAAAGTCCGATGGGTTACCGTAGCATTATCCCTATTGTAACTACTAAGACTTTACATGTCAAATCTAAAATAAAGATAAAAACCAAAAGAAAAATCAAAAAACCTTCTTTGTTATAAAGTGCATTGCCCATATCGTTTGCATGATTAAAGTAGCTTGTAATTCTTGTAGTTTTCCTAAAACAATATATGAAACTATGTTAGTATATGTTTGATATACCGGAAGCTTTTGTCTCGCATTTATAAAGACATCTGATTGAAGAAAGCAATACACTCCTTGCACAAGAACAATATTCTCAAAATGCCTAAAAGATAAAAGATACAAAGATCAATTAATTGTGAAAAAAGAAACGAGATGAACATAATTCTTATCGAACTCCTTCTAGTACTTGAAACAGTATCTAAGGAAGGAATGAACATCGAAACCTGCAATATTCTAAAAAATTAACAAAAAAAATTGCAATCAACATAAATATATACATAGAGAGAGAGAAAGAGAGAGAGAGAGAGAGAGAGAGAGAGAGATTTGGTTTGGGAAGTTGCTGACAGTACAAGTATCAAATAATGGATGAAGGAAAACCCAAATCAAGCAATTAATTGAGAAATCAATCGTTGCCTTGAACAAAAATTAACATGACATCTCTATTTTCAAGATCCTATCTCTCTAATAGCCCACATTATATTCTCGTCTCCCCATCATATTTCTTGTAAATATATTAAATGCATTAAACTTCTTTTACATTGTTGGATGGTGTCGGTGAAATCATGACTACAAAATAAAATCAAAATGAATCAGAACAAACTTCAAATAAAAATAAAACTTGGGGATATGTACTCGCATGATCCATTTTTTTCGTTCTCAATTATGCACAAAACATTATATTGTTTGGTGCCTTTATATACATCCCCTTGAATTATGTCACATCCATCCTATTATTTGTCTTGTGTCCGATTCCAAATTTAGTGGCATGATTATTAAGGAGGAGAGGTAAGTAAAACATATATAAGATGTAATAGTTTTTAACATGGTACCTGCATATCCATTCAAATTGTATAAAGCTCGGGAGAGCAGGGTTGTTGGTCCATTCAAACATTTTATTCTCAAGAATGTCATCGTCCTACAATAATAAAGTCGTTAAGCAAAAATTTTGTTCAACCGCACTAACATTAAAAGCATTAAACACAACTAAATTATATGTCCAACTTCTGTCGAAAACAAAAATTAGAGTAAATATAGATAAGTGAGGATCACCAAATAATTCAAAATCACAAAATGATGTATGACCAAACAAAAAATAAATCGATTACCTGGCTCTCCTGTGTGGACAAGTGTTGATGAGAATATACTAATTATACAATTGATGTTCCAAAGTACAATTTCCTAATAATCAAAAATGAAAATACAATGTTATTGAAGGGTTTTTTAGCAATAAATGAACAAATAATTCTTATGGTTCACATGCAACCCTAGAAAGATCTATGTTTTCTTCTATGAAGATAATATACTAAAAACTAAGGCCAACAATTAAATCTAAAGTATAAAACAGAAGAACCAACCTTTGATTATTGATCTTGAAGCCAGCAACACAAATGTCCTGCCTCAAATGGTGTCACACCCAAGCAATGAAGAAGATGATCTAGCAGAGTAACAGAGAGAGAGAGAGGAGGCGTGAATTATGAGGAGCCAGAGGGTTCCTTTTATAGCCTCCTAGGGTTACACCTGAAACCCTAAGGAGCCTCCAAGTGGGCAAGCCTGTTGACCATTTGGACCAGATCCCTAAACCCTAATTAGGGTTTTCGCCAACCCTAGAGAAGCCTCCAAGGGTGGCGCCACTTTTGGCCCCTGGACTTCTCTTTCTAGTTATTCAACTATTGAATAAATACAAACCAGTCCCTACACCTTTAATTAATTAATTTAATCACTAAATTAAATCCAATTAATTCTAGATTAAATCTTAATTAATTATTATAGTTTCTAATTAATATATTAACACTTAAATATATTAATAAACTATTTATTTATTTCTATTGATTTATTAAACAATTAATAAATCAACATTTCTCTCTATTGAACTCTACATCTATCCTCCAGCTATGAGGGCAACCCAAATAGACTTTGCTTCAATTAACAAGATAAATACAATTATAAGTCATGACTTACACACCTAATCCAACAGTTACAATAGGGGGAAAAAGAAAAAATCAAAAGTTTTAATAACAAAGAAAATGGATGTCCTAGATTTATCCGTAGACATCAATCAAAAGTTTTAATCAATGTTGCAATGTGATATTATCTGGATTTCTGGTTTTACAATTTACATGATCTATAAATTGTAAATCTTTTATCAAACATCACAGTTTTATGCTATAGTATTCAATGCTCTTAATTCTAAATGTAACATCTTGTAATATTTTGCTGACAGAGTATAGCCATTACATATACACATTCGTTAAACAACATAGTTTAAGTTTACATATTCAATAATCAGTATTCTAGACATTTAAAAAAAGTTATAATAAAAAACTTGATCCATGAAATTTAATAGTATATTATCCAACGACATTTTTGGCATTTATATGGACAATTTCTTGAAACTTGATTTAAAAAATCTATCAATTCTGACATATTAATAATATCAATGTTAGATATACAATTATAACTCACCCAATAATGTAAATGTTAGCAGGTGTGAAGTATGCAACCAATCTTCAAGATCTAAAACAAGTTGTTGGTGATTTTCCAGCAACATTCCATGTAGCCACAAGGATACTATCATAAAAGAAATAACACAATAAAGAAGACTCTTGATATTTATGTTCCTAAAAATAGAACTTTCTATATTGCAAGATCCAACATGGAAATTGTTCTATGTACTTTGAAAATGACAATAAATGGAATTTTAGTCCATCAAATAATAACCGAGACTTTTAGTAGCTGAATCAAAATGTTGTAATTTCCATTACTAGAAGAAATAATTTATAAGGAATTTAGCATAATTTCAAAGACAATTAAGTCACTTGGTAATATCAACACGTCATATAAATATTATCTTACCACATCAAGATTTCATTTATGGTGCCATTTTCACCTGAGCATAGCAACTTTGTTTTATCCATAAAGGAAGCCCGATTAAGCTAAGTATTAAAAAAACATATAAGAATATTAAAAAAACTTGATGAACAATTTAACCTAATCAACTATAGCTTTTATGTTTCAAAACCCATGATTACCAAATCATAACTATGGATTATAAACATGTTTCGACTAAAAAGTTAACGAATTGTCTTTAAGTGAGTTAAATGAGTGAGGCGTATTATTGGGAAAATTTTCTAATATAATGAAAGTACATGTTAACATTAGATAACCTAGAATAACCACAAGGTTGAACAAAATTAACAACATATAATTTGCTAGATAGAATCGAATAAGTAACTAAACAAAAAAAATTCAACTAACACCAGTAACTTTTAAAAGTCTGAGGAATGCTATAAAATCACTGAAAAAAATAAACCTCCATTTGAATTTGCAGGACAAAATAGATAACTGTTTTGACATATATTTTAGAAACATTTAAACATGAAATTGATCCACACAAAACCAATTAAACAAATTCCATGAACCTTTGACTTGACATATGCAAAACAAAAATGATGGTGATAGGATATAAGAACACCAAGAACCTCCGATGAAATTCTTCAAAATTTGACCTTATTAAACCAATCAATCATTACAAACATATAGAAACATATGCCAACAAAAGATCGATCAGGCACATATTAACATCATAATTAACATTTCTATATTCCAATATCATGAATTTAAAGAATAACAATGAGTGCTTCATAAACGAAATAACTCTATTACAATATTGTATTAAGCCACAAGTAATCTCTTATATTTGAAGGGGAAGAAGTACAATTCGAAACTCTTTAAATATTGTTGGAAAGTCTAGAAACTTTAAGTGGTTACAATAATGACATCCAATCCACATCAGATAAACATTTTACAAAAGTTTCACAGAAAATGATGAGATAGATGTAGGGCAACACTTCTATGATCTTATAATCCTATTTTTTATTATATAACCAAAGCTATAGTTTCGTTGATATATCTTTTGAAAACTGGTAAAATAGATAGAATCAGAAAATCTCTTAGTGGAACAAAACCTTTTCGAAAACTGGTAAGCACAGCCCACTCAAGGTAATCTGAATACTTCAATCACTGAGTTGTTCTGTTATTTTTCATTTTCCTCTCAAAGTACACCCGATATTTTTGAGTAAAGACATTATTAAAACATTATTTTATGAGAAATTTATACAGTTGATAGAAATTAATTTTTATTAGCAACACATTCCAATTTTGAATAGTTTTTTAAAGTATAATGCCATATTAAGAAAAATAAAAGTATGTTTCCCATAGAATTTCATTTACCCATCGAAACGTTTATATGCACTATGCAGTACAAAAGATTTTATCAATTGATAATTAAGATTTCATTTAGACAGATACAATTAGGAAATCATAAGATGAAACCTGACCACAAACCTCCAAAACCAAAAAAAATAACATTTAGACAAAACTCAAAGCAATTTTAAAATCAAATCTCAAAGATATACTGATACAAACTTTACATTCACTAACAATGGAACCCAAAAACAAACAACACACTAGTTGTAAAAATAGCAATCTGGGTATGCAACACAGAACAAAAAATTATTCAAGCATACACAAAGAATCAAAGAGAAGCATATTACAGGAAATTATGAACACAACCTTCAAGGTTATCTACTACTCAGAGCCTTCACAAGGTTACATAAGACTATGCAATTTAATTAGACAAAATAAAAGGATCATTAAACCAGCATCATCCACCACCCACAATGATAAATGCAAAAGACATGGCTACAAAAACATAAAATTACCATTTTACCATGTTATTCCGTATCAAGAAAGACCCGTCCTTTTATCTCATAGTATCCTTCAAATCCATTGCCTCCCTACCCCCATCATATTTTAGATACCCTTTTTCTTTTTATTATACACACAAAAGTACATTATAATAATAATAGTTATCCTTTTTATTTTAACATAAAAAACACATTTCATATATGAGAATAAGAAGAATGTGTTTCACCCTCTCAACATACAGTCAACAACAAAAAATATTTACCTTTTCACCCATGATAAATAAAGAGAGACCAGAGGAACAAAAGGTGATGGCGATGCATTGAGAAAGGAGAAAAGGTAATTGGATGATGCATGTCCTGATGAATATTCAACGTGAAAAAGATACCCAATGTGTCCTCCAAACTCGTCACCTAAGTGGGGGATAAGACAATAGGAAAAAAGATACCCAATGTGAACAAACCTGTGGAGAATTAGGGATTAGGAATGTTTAGAGAAAGTGAAGAAAGAAAACACCAGAAAACGTCAAATGAGGGAACGATGGTACCCGTGGCTCCATTTTCGTTCTCAAAGATGGAAGCGAACGCCCCAAAGAGGTCGATGAGATTTAAAAAGCTCGCGAGGCGATGTCAATAATGCGATGTGATGCATCAAGCGAGGCGTACATCAGTGCATCAGAACGCATCACGTATAAGATAAGCTATTAGGTCCGGTCAATGTCAAAAATAGCATCTAATTATAAAATCCCATGTTAATTTTCCTTTTTGGTCCTTGTTTCATAACGATTTTAGTCCATGTAAAATGACCATTGTGCCCTTAGTTTAGGGAAATTGTTAGACAATTACTTGAAATGCCGACTGAATTAGATATTGACCAAGTTTTCTAGTCCAACTCAGATGCTTGACCTCATCAGACAGTTGATTAAATGCCTAATCAAAATATGCATTGCTATTTCTTGGATTGAACCTTGAAATTAGGGAAGTAATTTGAAGAATCTAATAAAATTTCAATAATTTGCACTGCTTGAATGGGATCTTATGAAAGTTTAGATGAAATATTATTGTAAATGAAAGAAGATACATGGATCAGGAAGGGAGTACAACTCATTGATCAACGTTTGAAATGCGATGCTTCTTCATAATATTATATCTACCAAAACAAATTACAAACAACAAAAAATAATTAATTAAACAAACCGTAGGAGCAACGTTACTCAATAAAAAGCAGGTGACCTAAAATGTGTACTAATATTTTTTACCAATAAAATCGATGTACTTATTTCACAAGTATCATGTCATATATTGTTGTTATTGGTAATTAAATGTAAATAGATTTCTGTCATGAATATAAAATGTAATTGTGTTACTAATATCAGTAAAAAAATGTACATTGCCCATATCGGTAGTCAGAGTAAAGTGTGTTACTTTAAACTCCATGTTTTCTAATTTACACTTAAATAATGCTATTAGAAAAATAATGTTATGTCACACTCCATGAGAATCACATAATTTATAATGTCAAAATAAGCAAACCCAATGCACCAAGGATCTGGCTCTTCATTTACATTCTGACGCTTGAGAGACTTTGTTGACCGATGATAGTTGACCTAGAAAAATCAGGAATTAGACTAAGACAATCAATGTTGAAATTTTCAATCCCATGGACTTTAGGGAAGTTAGACCAGTTTTAAGTCAAACAGTTGCTTAAGAGAAACTCTATAACATTAAAACAGAACAATTAACCAAAAAGAGGAAAAATTCAATCATATCTTCGTGGAGAATACTTAATAATAAAGATGAAATCTGGATGAAAAAAAAAGTTATAAACATATCTTTGTGGAGAAGATTATGATAATAAGAAATGGAAAGGAAAGGAATCACAGGAGCAAATCTTCATCTAATCTAGTTGCCTTGTTGTCAAACAAAATGATAGCATGAAATATCAACTATCAACTTAGTTTACTCTATTTACTAATAAAGACAATTTCTACCCATAATAGCAATAGACTTGCTTTTTATATTGATAATACCAATGTACAAATGGCTTTAACTAAAGATAGCAATATGTGTAGAACATACTTATAATGATAATAAATATGTAATTACAAATCTTTATGTGTTATTTCTATACCAATAATATAAATTGGTAGCAAAATGTAAGTAAATTGATGTTACAGGTAAGAAGATAAAGTACATTGCTAGTATTTAACAAACAAATGCAAGTAGGCTATTATTATAGGTATATAATTTATAATTACAAAAGATAGCAATATAAATCTTTGTGAAGAGAATTTACCTATCTATAATTGGTTTATATTAGTCTTTAAGAAATAAATCTTCATATACAAATCATAAACTCAGAATCAATAATAACATACAAAGTTTGATATACAAATCATAAACTCAGAATCCAAATGCAGAAAAAAGATATAAAAGTACACATGATACCTGATCATATCATTCAAAACCACTGCAAAGTCATAAACACCAAACAAAGACCCCTGGTCATACGTGTTTAAGAAAAGCAACAGTCACTGCTATAATTGGATATATTTTTCAAACTACAATGTCCTAATAAGGAAAAACTGAATGTATGATGCAAAAATTAACTAAATTTCTAGAAGCAGAATGCCTCGATAAGAAAAAAAATTAAAAAAAAATCCTTATTTGCAAATAATTAAATGAAAATGGGGTGCTATATTACACTATTAAAGCGATAAATTTCCTTGACCAGACTATGAAATCCTTCTATGTCCTATTTGAGATGCTCAAGGATGGACATATCATCCGAGACTTCAACTTGTTATCTGTTGAAATCACTTAATTTACATAAAAATATGTATTAGAAATATTAAAATAAAAGGTTAACCTTTATGAAGACGTAATTCCCCTTCAATTGGTTTTCTGGAAATCCCTTTCCGTTTGCATTTTTAGGTTCTTTTTACTCTTCATTGACTTTAAACAACCTGCAGTATGTAGACGTGTACCTGATTCATTTAAACAACTAAAATGTAATTGAAGCTAGAACCTGGTGCAAAAATGCAAAGAACAGTCCATCCATTATCTCGCCAACTCCAACACCTTGATTCCACTCTTTGGATCATTGTTACCACTCAATGTTACAAAATACAATGTTGTAATTTGATAAATAAAAGTAGGATGCTATAATAAACGATTCACTGTAAGTACATTGCTATTTAGTGCATTTAACCTAAAAGGCATATGATCTCCAATGTGAGGGGGTACCTTAAAGGTTGTAGCAACTGCAGCAATATCATCCTAGTTAGTGACTTTTGGTATTTTCTGAATTGCAAATTTGTCTTGCATCGTTTGTATTTTTTGTAAAATAAACTATTATTTAAAATTTAACCATAATCAAACAGAGAGCAAGATCGTATGGTAAGGATTATGGTAACCGCAAACGTGTAGGTTAAGCTTCACATGCTTGACCTTGCCTTGTTTTAATTTCAAATCTATTGTCAGTTATCGATTTTTTCTACACTGGTTCAATATTCATGATATCATCCGGTGTGGACTTAGGTATTGTTGTTTTAGAATATGATAAAGTGAGTGAATCAAAAAAAAAAAAAAAAACTTACCACTATCTTTTCCATGTTGAATATCATATAACTTTGTTTTGCCGGTTGATACTCGCCTTGGGAACTCCGAGGCTCTAGTTTCAATATCAGCAACCTAAAAGATTCAGAAAATAATTGTGCTTAATAGTACAAATCAAGATTTCAAATAACCAAGATATTAAAGAAAAAGTTACCTCTATTTGCCTCAAGGTATCAAGCAAACTTACCCTTGTGACTCATTAAATTCTGAGAGCATAATCTGCTCACTTCAAACCTATGAAAGACAATCGATAACCATTTGGAGGGCATTGGATTCAAGAAAACAGAAACCCACATACAGAAATAACATAATAAATCCATATGCATGCCACTAAAGGAGGGAAAGAGATGAACCTCGCGTTTGGGGTAGGATGATGTTTAAGTTGTAACAAGAACAAGAAAAACAATAAACAATTGATATCCTCGTCTGGGTTTTCTCTAATGTCTAACAAAAGATGTCCTTCGACAAGAAGAAACTCAATATAGTCGGGTAAACCCCCTAACTCTCAGGAAGAAAATCAATGATAGTCAAAATAATCGATTAAATATACTTTTCATTAAAGTAAATTTGTCGATTCATATTTAGGGAGACACATTCCTAGCCACTCATTTTAGTGGTTCTGATTTGAACCCTTCCCTATATATATATATATATATATATATATATATATATATATATATATATATATATATATATATATATATATATATATATATATATATATATATATATATATAGTTTAGGGTTTAGGGTTTATATATATATATATATATATATATATATATATATATATATATATATATATATATATATATATATATATATATATATATAAGTTCATATGAGACCATTATATTTCGTGAGACTGGAAGACGCATTCCTAGCCACTCATTTTGGGTGTAAAACAAATAAAAACTAAAAAATGTAAAATAAATTAAAAATATTAAAAAAAAATTATTTATTTATTATTTTCGTCATTTTTTTATTCAAAAAAAATTAAAAAAATTAAAATAAAATAAAATAAAAAATAAAAAATTAGCGTTTTTCATATTCTAGTAGAATATGACACTAGTTTGTGTAATATTCTATTAGAATATGCAACATCCAGCAACATTCTACCAGTTTCACCGAAGCTTGGACTTATGATTTTAAGAAAAAATCCACGCAATAGATGACATACCCTATGAAAAAGCATTAGTGAGCCTCTTTTGAATTACAAAGTCAAGCCTATGTACACCAAAACTACAAACATTTGTTTCTAATAAGATGTATATACAATGAATCAAAATGCCTACGAAAAAACTAAACATAAAAAAGGTTTAAAGGGACACCAATGGAAAACCGTCCATGGTAGATGTTACCTGGCCATATATTCAAAATTCTAGGAACAATGGTCATAACATCAGATTCTTTTTGAAATTCTATAATCAGAATTTTCCATACAAAAAGGTTACTAATTTAACATCAACTTCAATCATATCATATTGTGTATTTATCCAAACATAGTACCTATCTACATAAATCATTTTAACAAGTTAACTAGACACCTAAAGATTGACACATACCGATCAAAAGAGTTCCTAAATAAATCTAAACAACATAAATCATGAGTACTAACAATCTACAAGTATTACATACACAACCTACGATTCTTATTTGAGTTCCCAAGTAAATTCAAAGTTGGAATGTATTAGTAAACAGTTATGTTATAAAAGGTAATAAGCAAGGAAACAAGCAAAGGCAAACCTTAACTTGACTGAGAAAAGGGAAAGTTTCAATACTCTTGCAGTAATCAGAATTGAAATCTACCATCTAGTGGGCACTTTCTGCTAGTTTCTCTACATCCATTTCCTTCAGATTCAACCTGCAATACAGTCAGACATATCATCAAACGCGATATATACATGAAAGATAGACTTCAAAGCTTACATTTTGCTGATATTCCACAGGAAAAGATTCATAATCAAAAGGCATTGGCTTTCTAAGTGCACATTTCTACAAAAAACATTTATGTTGATTGGAAAATTTTAAATAAAAGGTTAACCTTTATGAAGACATAATTCCTTGACTTAACACGACCTGCAATAAGTTGACGTGTACCTGATTCATTTAAACAAAGTAAAATAATATCTAAACAACTAAAATGTAATGGAAAACTAGAACCTGGTGTAAAATAAAAGTAGAAGTACATTGCTGTTTAGTGCATGAAAAACCCATATGATCTCCAATGTTAGGGTACCTTAAAGGATGTAGCACTTGCAGCAATATCATCCTTGTTGTTTTTATCATCCTCTTATTTCCTAAAAATCCAGATTCAACTGCACCATTATAAGGTAGTGGTCTAGAAGCAGAACGAATTAAAACAATCAATTGTCATTTGTTTTTATCATCCTCTTGTTTTCGAGTTTCCTGAAAATCCATATTCAACAAAGGGAATATGGTTAAATGTTTTGTGATTAAACAAAGGGAATAATACCATTTCAGTTTCATTTAAAAAATCCATCTGAAATCATGATATTATAATGAGCTCCCTTTCATCAGACTTTTCATGATTTATCTAAATTCTTATAATGGGCTATCTTCATTGCCTTAGATTTAAGTGCCTTCACAAATCCCACAAATTCTTTATATTCTCTATCACTAAGCTTCTCTCAAACCTATAAAACTTGTAACTTTAAATAACTTTACATAAAACTAAATACATAATAAAAAAATTCATAGTAAATTACATCCCTCTTTTTACCTGAATAAGAAAATTCGATCCCTTTTTTTCGTCATTCTCACAAGGCAAAGAACATGAAATACACCTTGTGGTTTCTGTTTTGAAGAATTCGGTCCTCCTTTCTACAGTTAACTTCTTTGTTTAAACTTTTGCACGGTTGTAATATGTTGTCGTTTTTAGGGTTTTCTAATTTACGTTTTTTTAATAAAATAAGGCGCGGTTAATAGTGTGCTTGTTTCTTCATCTACAACTGCATCTTTGAAAAATGATTTTTTTTCGAAATATATTTAGATGATTTGGAAAAGTTCCATTTTTTGTACAATGAAGCTTACTAACATGACAATTTTTTTGGAAAGAAAATATTGTTTTTAGCATTAAACTTTGCAAAAAAACTCAATAATCGTATCATACTTTGACAAAAATAACTTTTTCGGATTTTTTATATGATCTTGATAAGTTTTTATTTTTATATATTTTATTTGTTTATAATTTTTATGTTTCATGCTTGGGTCTTTCATTAAAATGTCAAAATTACAATATAAATGTTTTTTGTTTTTCCATTTTCCATTTAATAATTATAAAAATAAAATTTTATTTTATTATTTAATTTTACAATTTTTATCCCAACCCGTGTAATACACGGGTTTTAACCTAGTCTATCTTATATAATAAAAAACCCTATAAATGCCACATGGTGTTTTTCTAGATCTCTTCTTTGCCACATGTCACCTATACATTTAGATATCCCGCCTAAAATCTTTCTGCCGATCACGCCGATTTGATTTCCAAGGATGTAGCCTTAAATTACGGTTTCTGTTTTTGAAATTTGTTTGTTTATCCCCTGCTATATTTCCCCTAATTTCTCTTAAACTTTTAGTAACTAAATTCGTTTTTTTATTTCTTCGACTCTCTATACGACTCAGGTAAAATACCCAATACCTGCTACTCTTCCCAAAGAATCCTACACGTGTAATGATCCAGAGAAAAGAATTTGGGGATAGACGTAGAAGAAGTTGGAAATTGAATAAGAATTGTGGTTTGTTAGAAGTCGACTCGGGAAGAATCAGGTATTACTGATTATCATTTCTCCTTCACTCTTGATTTTTATTTCCCTCCTTTTTAATCTTTTTTCATTTGATAAAATCATGTTGAAACATATTCTGTTTGTTATGGCAATATTCATGATTAATTGACAATGACATGTGGAACATTATGCGTCCACACAATATGTTCGTATAAATGCTCAAGTGAATCCTGTGAATTTGAACGATTTTAGTGCTTTCAACATTTGTATTTGATTCTTTTTTCTACGATGTGGCTTTGATTTCGTTAGTTGCAGGTATCTAGATCTTGTACTTATATAAACGCCCTCTTTATTTATGTACAGACTCATGTATGCGTGCCACTAGACTTTTACAGATGCTGAAAGCAAACAACACCACCACATCTCCCTTTAATATTGATTTACTTCTAATATTGATTACATATTGTCTGCAACAATTCGTTCTAGGATATGGGTTCATCGAGAATTAATGTGCACTTAATCTCACTTAAGTTCAGATTTTTTTTCCCTAATTTTTTATCTACTTTTGAATATTATAAACAATATAGATTTGGATTGAGCTTGAATTATGGATTAAAACTCTTGGACAAACTGTGAATTTACTTTTCATTTTTTTGGTTTACAGGAAGAATAAAACTCCAATTATTCGTTGATGTTTTCCATTCCCTTTTGTACAAATATATGGATCTTTATTTGGTTAAATAAAAACTGTCAAGATATGTCTTTTAATATTCATTCAATTAAATTTTTCTTGGTTTGGTTGCAAATTTTCACTAACATTTTGTCTTGGCTTGGTTCAGTTGCTGATTTTCATTCATTTTGGTTGAAGGTAGAGGTTAAGAATAGAGGTAAAAATGTCTCACACTTAACTGTCAACATTTCCTCATGTTTTACCTTATCTTAAAGTTCCAATTATTTTATATTTCAAAACTATTTTTATTTTATACAAACATTGTAGATCCTGTTATTATCAAAAGTTCTATTCATTTTGCGTTTCCTTATAAATTTGATAATAGAAAACATTTAAGTAGTGTTTGGACCTTTTTGTCCCTCCGAGGTTCAAGTTGAGTCCCTAACCAAAGTGAACCCGGACTCGATTTTGTTATATATTTGTTTAAATTAAGCTTATTTGAGTCCTTTTTTAGTTCGGTTGGGGTTTTCTGTGGATTCGGTTCAGATAATGCTTTGTGTTATTAGCTCTCAAGATTGGAAAGCACCGTTAAACATACCTACAGCAGATAGCCGTTACAAGACTGAGGTACGCATTCAACATTGACTTTATTCAATAATCAATATGTTGCTTAATAATGACAAGTAAAAACCATTATAAATAATAACGTGCTTTAACAAATTTCTCAATATAGCATGCTACTTTCTTTGTTAAACATGCTTCATTTCCCTTTCCCTTTCCCTTTCCCTATATGTACTAATCATATTATTTTTGTAATTAAAAAAGGTTAACTGCAGACAATAGCAACGTACTTCACCAAATTTGTCAATTATAGCAAAGTGTTTCAAAACTATTTGATGACCAATCTGTTATTGAAGTGGTGGTCAGAAGTTTTCTTTTATTTCAATCTCTATATTTTATTTGAAATGTAATAGTTGTATGTGCTTGCAATTGGTATTTTATGTACAATATTTTCCATGGATCCAACCACATATATTTATTACCTCTGTGTCATAACCAGCTATAAAAATGGACAATGCAAACCTATGAAATATTTGGATTTGCTACTTCCTTCCATCGTTCTATCTCGAGCTCTACTTTAGTCTTTGTCATTAGTCAAAACTTATTTTAAATTATTTTACATACACCGAATCAAAATTGATTTCCATATGTGACCAATTTTGATAAAGGTGGTACATTAACTAAGATAAGCTATAGTTCGGGAGATAAAAAGAGTAATTGTGAAACCGTTATCTACAAATATATGGTTACAAATCTAAATAAAGTTAGATAAGTGATAACAAGAACAATTTTACATACTAATCATTTACTTCCATTTGATATATAGCAACCTCATATTAAATTTTTGATTAATTAAGATAGAACTTTGACGAATTTATAAGGAAAGATACACAAAATTCAACGTATTATCCATGGATGTTTAGAAAAATCATGATGGTATTTTTATGTCCATAGGCTCTTTTGTTATTATTTGATTTTGATTAAATTAATATTTTACAATCGGCAAAAATTTATTGCATAGCTTAAGTTTTTTAATTGTCAATCGTGTAACTCACGGGTCTCTAACCTAGTGTGTATATATACAGAGGAAAAGTATAATGAAAGACTAATATAAACTATGGTATCAATGAAATAATTTAATCTATACGATTGTTTAATTTACAGTGGATGTGCATGTACCAGATTATAAAAAACTCACTTCGTTTTTTTTTGTTTTTTTTAATTTTTACGACTTATTTTTTATCGAAAAAATATCTGAATATATAGAAATTTATAATTTTTTGTCCTCTACAAATAGACGTCCATATTGATATACAAAAATGTCTTTTAAAAAAATCTGGTAGTTGAGATTCACATGTGAATTACATGCGAATCTGGACTGTTTATTCACTGTTCGTATTACAATATCATATGATATTGTCATGTGAATTTGAATAAACTTTTGTGTAAATGTGAGTGGAATTCACTTATGAATCATAGTAAATTCGTTATAAATTATTAAAATGTTGAAGTGTTAAAAATTTTCTAAGTAAATTAATCAGATTCATATTTCGGAGTAAATTCAAAATATCATATGATATTGATATGTGAATCTGAGTAAATTTTCATGTGAATCTGAGTAAATACAATACTGAAATCAATTTACGTTCATTATCAATGGTTAAAGTGTTGAAGTAGTAACAAATTTTAAGTAAATTTCTCAGATTATATTTCTTATAAAATTCTCAATATCATATGATATTGACATGTGAATATAAGTAAATTTTCGTGTAATCATGAGTAAATTCATTGTAAATCAAATATATGATATTTATAAATGGTTATAATATTGAACTAGTAAATATTTTAAAAGTAAAATAATTACTCATATTCAAATTTTTATAGTTCGGATTTACATTATGAATCCAGACGAGATGTACTCATAAAAAAATTGTTTTTTATATATCATATTCAAAGTTTTTATATATCATATTTCTTCTAATGTATAATTATCATAACTTGTGTATCTTAGCAACTCAACAAGAAAACCAATTACGCCACCTCAACTACCCTTTATCAATGACTGCCAGCCTAATGTGAACAATCAACATATAATCAACATGTTGAAGCTTCTAAACTTTGTTGTTGTAACATATTGCTAATTATAAGCAACATTCTTCCTTGTGTAATATCATATAGTCTCACAAAATAAAAATTTTGGATGTCCAAGTCAATCTCACTCTACTGAGGTTATTCCCAATCATAATAACTTCATCTAAACACCGCCTCCTAACATAATAAATGACGACACATGGTCGTGCTTAGCACGGGCTTCAGATTTCCCTAGTGTGTGTGTGTGTGTATATATATATATATATATATATATATATATATATATATATATATATATATATATATATATATATATATATAAATAAAAGAGTGAGGAAGAATATTTACAAACCATACATGGATATTTAGAGTGCTTAAGACTTAACAAGTGTAAGATAGTGTTCACTTTCATCGAAATAATTAAGGTACCGGATCCACTAAAACAAACTATTTATAATAGATTTTAAATGTAGTACACTATTATCTCAATACTATAAGGGTGGATTACTTATTATAACAATTTCAACTTTCAAGTAAGGTGGAATCATTACAATAAAGACAATATAATTATCATGAAAGTGTATATATCCGTTTGTAAGAAATTAACAAAGAATTGGTGTTTATGTCAGAAATAAATACAGATAACTCCGAACGTGTCTAAATATGGATGTCCAGACAACACAACAACGAACATCAAGACTAGGTTTTGAACAAAAGTACGACCAAATATCATATAAAAATAGTTGCCATTCTGAAAAAAAAAGTGCAGATGTCCCAAGTTGACGTCCACTTGTTCCAAAATAAAAACTAAAAAGTGTCGCCATTTGATAATTTTTGTATGAATATCCACAATACACTTAAACAAATTTATCCAATTGAATCATGGAGCAACTAGTTTTCCAAGCTAGATATTGGCTAAAAATACAGGGTGTTTCGTTACATCATTGGGATGGGCCTAAATTTTGGAAGTGCTATTGGTTGGGTTGTGACATCTTCCTCACCATCTTGGAATGACATAAACTTATCGGCTGGAAAAACTAGTGTTTTAGTTAATAACGAGGTTTTGCTACCGCGCTACGCGGCGGAGCTTCTCCCAAAAAAACTTGTAGAATGACGCTATTATCCATGGGTGATACTCTAGAATCTGTGTACTTGAAAAGACATAAATACCCTTGAGCAAATGAGCAATGTATCATTAATAAAATGAAAAGGAAGATTGCGGAAAACAGCAACGTACTTTATCTCGCTACCGATATGGGCAATGTACATTAAGACATGATATTTTAGAAAGTATCATCGTTGGAATTAGATAATCTTGCTATAAGTGGCTAGATTTTTTAATGTACAATGTCCAAATAAGAAGAAATCAAAATTTGATGCTATAACATTCAAACAAATGAAAGTGGGTTGCTATTTATTGCAACATACTTCCGCATCCAAATTAATCAGGATCAAGAAAAATTGTTGCTTTTACTCATAATAGGTTGTACTTATAATAGACCTTTTTTCACCTATAATGGCAACAACAATGTACACACATCACACAAACAAACCCATATTTTATAGAGCATCGAAAAATTAGGAAAAAGGAACAAAATGAGAACATATCATTTTAAATCTAATCTGGTTCATATCATTTTATCTCTGCTTATCACCTTCACATCTATAAGATTGAACCTGTTGAATAGGGGTAACCATCTGGTTCTGACCTCCAAACAGATTCTTGACACCGTTTGACTTCTTCTTGTCCATCTTTATGAACATTTGAAAAGTAAGAATCGAGGTCTCAATTATTTTAAGAAGATCTGAAGCCTGCATCACCATACCTGATTTCTCTTCTGTCATTCTCTTTTCTATCTTGACCTACAGGTAATAAAATTCAACCATCAACAAATTCTAATTTATAAACAGTAAAGAACATTATTTTATTTTCAAAAAAGAATACTCACCTAATATATTTGGAACTTGAAGAAGTTTAGATGTGGAATATGACTTCACAATGTTCAAAGGCTGCAAAATTATATTCAAAGCTGTGGAACATGACTTTACAATGTTCAAAGGCTGCAAAATTATATTCAAAGCTGCCCATGTGAAGAAATATTTTCCAACATTGGCATGTAGAATTTTTTTGTTAATGAGCAATTTTTCCTTAAGTGGCATGCAACCAATTTCCTATAAATAGGTTAGGAAATCATTTATGCAAATCACACCAAACCAAAAACATCTCAATATTCTCTTCCTTTTAATACATAAGAGTTTTAACTCTTTGTATTTTTTGTATTCTCTCAACGTTTTGTAAACACCGCAAAATATAGTGAATTGGTTCTCGGCTTCCTCCGCCCGTAGTTTTTCCCGATTTGGGTTTTCCACGTAAATATCTTGTGTTCTTTCTTTTTACCGTTCGATCTATTCTTGGTTGATTATTCAATAGTTTTATATTCCGTTGAATCATTATCGTGATATTTGGGTTTTATACTTCGATCTTGAAGTTAATCGATTATTTATTGAAGTCGATTTTGTCTACAATTGGTATCAGAGCAATCCGGGTTTTCCGATAATGATTCGTAAAACTATTTTCAACCATGTCATCGATGAAGTACGATATTCCTTTACTTGACAGAAACACAAGATTCCCTCTCTGGCAAGTAAAGATGAAAGATGTGTTGATCCAAATGGATCTCCACAAAGCACTATTTGGAATGGAGAAAATGCCGGCAACTTGGTCGACCGAGGAAAAAGAAATGAAAGATTTGAAGGCGTCGTCGCAGATCCGTCTGCATCTATCCAACGACGTTCTCCAAGATGTACTGAAAGAGACATCTGCGGCGGCTCTCTGGCTAAAGCTCGAACAGCTACTAATGACGAAAAGCTTGCCAAACAAGCTACACCTGAAGCAACGACTCTTCAACCTCAAGATGGGTGAGGGAAGTTCTTTATCTGATCACCTCTCTACTTTTAAACAGCTTGTAGGAAATCTGGAAAATATGGACGTCAAATATGAAGATGAAGATTTGACGCTATTTTTATTATCTTCTCTCCCAGACTCCTACGATCACTTTCGTGACACCATTATCTATTCTCGGGACACTCTTGTCCTTGACGAGGTAATGACCGCTCTTGATTCAAAAGAAAAGATGAAGCAGATTATTAGTGGCAGCAGCAACGATTCAAAAGCCGAAGGTCTCAACATTAGAGGGAGACCCAACGAGAGAGGTAATTCTTCACAAAACCGATCTAGATCTAAGTCCAAAGGCAAGCACAAGTATTGTAATTATTGTCATAAAAAGGGACATCTGATCGATGAATGTTACAAGTTGAAAAACAAGGAGAAGGAGAAGGCAACCATGAATGGTAAACCAGCAGGTACTACCGTAGAAGCTGATGTAGCCGAAACCGGTTTCGATGGCGAGCTTCTATCCGTTTCGGACTTCGGTTTAATTACCATGAGCGAATGGGTTCTTGATTCAGCATGTACTTTTCATATGAGCTCCAACCGGAGTATTTTTCATACATACGAAAATGTTAACCAAGGACATGTCTTGATGGGCAACGATACTTCGTGCCGTATTATTGGACATGGTACAGTCAGGTTCCGCATGTTCAATGGTGTTGTTCGAACAATTGAAGATGTGAAGCATGTCTCCGGTCTTAGGCGAAATTTACTAAGTCTCGGTACTTTCGAGAAGAAAGGTTCCGAGTTTGTTGGCAAAGACGGGAAACTCCATATTTTCAAGGAAGGTTCTGTGGTCATCCGAGGAGTTCGGAGATCCGCAAACCTTTACATTATGGATGGACAAGTTATTTCTGGCGAAGCCTCGGTTAGTTCTAAGTCCCTCTCCAATGTTGATCATTCTCGCCTATGGCATCTCAGGCTCGGTCATATGTCATACCATGGTATGAATGAACTAAGTCGAAGGGGGTTGCTCGGGGAGCACAAATCAACCGAACTTGAATTCTGTGAAGATTGTGTGTTCGGAAAGCAGAAGCGAGTAAGTTTTATCAGTGGCAAACATACGACAAAAGGACCACTCGACTACATACACTCGGATTTATGGGGACCAGCAGAGGTTACATCGAAAGGTGGAGCCTCTTATATGCTCACTATTATTGACGACTTCTCCAGGAAGGTATGGTCGTTCTTCTTAAAGACAAAGGGAGAAGTATTTTCAACCTTTAGGGATTGGAAAGTGTTAGTTGAAAAACAATCCGGTTTTGAAGTAAAATACCTTCGTACCGATAACGGACTGGAATTCTGCTCAGAAGAATTCAACTCCTATTGCCATAAGGAAGGGATTACACGTCACCGCACTGTAGTCCACACACCATAGCAGAACGGCGTTGCGGAAAGAATGAACCGCACCATCATGGAGAAGGTCCGATGCATGCTCTCTCACTCGAAGCTACCAAAGTCTTTTTGGGCCGAAGCAGCTTCCACCGCATGCTATATTATCAACCGCTCCCCCTCACGTACTATTGGAAAGAAGACTCCGTTTGAGCTATGGTCTGGTAAGCCTGACTACACAAAATTAATACCGTTTGGATGTCCAGCATATGCACGGGTTGATAATGGCAAATTAGAACCAAGAGCCATTAAGTGCATTTTTATTGGATACAAGACAGGAGTGAAAGGTTTCAAATTGTGGAGCCCAGAGCTTATGAAGGTCATTACATCAAGAGATGTGACCTTCGATGAAAAAGCCATGCTTCATCCTGTCTCCAACATTCAGACCAGAGAAAATGAAAATTCGGAAAAAGACAAAGTTTGAGTGGAGGTGGAGCTTCCTTTAAATTCATCTTTCGAGGACCAGTCTCATGAAGGTGTCGAGGTTTCTCAACCCTCGAATAATCAACATTCCTCATCTCATGAGCCAGCCGAAGCTCCAAGCCAACCTCACAGTCCCTCCATTGCAAGAGATAGACCTCGCAGACAGATTGTACCTCCAAAGAGATATGTTCAAGCAAATTCTGTCGCTTATGCACTTACAGTTGCCAATGAAGTTGAGTCTGTTCTGGAGCCCACAAGCTACAACGAGGCCATTAAATCCAAACATTCAAATAAGTGGATGGTTGCCATGCACGAGGAGATGGAATCTCTTCAGAAAAATGGCACATGGGATCTCGTTCCAACTCCAAAGGGTAAGAAGACAGTTAAGTGCAAATGGGTCTACAAGTTGAAGGAGGCTATCCACCCTGGTGACAAACCAAGATATAAAGCTCGTTTAGTAGCCAAGGGCTACAGTCAAATCCCAGGTATCGATTATACCGACATTTTCTCTCCGGTTGTGAAACACACGTCAATACGTGTCTTGTTGGGATTAGTTGCCTCTCATGACTATGAGTTAGAGCAACTTGATGTTACTACTGCATTCTTAAATGGTGTGCTTGAGGAAGAGATATATATGCAACAACCTGAAGGTTTTGTAGCTCCTGCCAAGGAAAGCTACGTGTGCAAATTGAAGAAGTCTCTTTATGGCCTCAAGCAATCTCCGCGACAATGGTATAAAAGGTTTGACTCATTTATGACCAGTCACAAGCTGAAAAGGTGCACCTACGACAGCTGCGTTTACTACAAGAAGTGTGACGATGGTTCAATGGTCTATCTACTTTTATACGTGGATGACATGTTAATTGCAGCGAAGAATATAAAGGTGATTCAAAAGATAAAAGACCAGTTGAATGCTGAGTTCGATATGAAGGACTTGGGTGCTGCCAAGAAAATTCTAGGAATGGAAATAGTGTGAGACCGTAGTGCAAGAACTCTATACCTTTCTCAACAAAGCTACATTGAGAAGGTTCTGCACCGTTTCAATATGCATGACGCAAAAGAAGTCAGCACTCCTTTCGCAGCCCACTTCAAGCTATCATCCGCCTTAAGTCCTACCACCGAAGAAGATATAGCATACATGGCAAAGGTACCATACTCCAGCGCTGTAGGATCTCTTATGTATGCTATGATTTGTACACGTCCAGATTTGTCATATGCGGTAAGCATGGTGAGCAGATACATGGCGAATCCAGGAAAGGAGCATTGGGCTGCTGTTAAATGGATTTTTCGGTACTTGCGAGGTACTTCATCTTTATGTCTGCGGTTTGGCAAAACCGATAGTGGAGTACTTGGTTATGTGGATTCCGATTATGCAAAGGACTTGGATAAAAGACGATCGATTACAGGGTACGTGTTTACTTTGGGTAATTGCACAATTAGCTGGAAAGCGCAGTTACAGTCCACCGTAGCGTTATCCACCACCGAAGCCGAATACATGGCTACTACGGAAGCAGTGAAAGAAGCCCTCTGGTTGAAACGGTTGATAGGTGAGCTTTCAAACAAGTTATCCGTTAAAACTGTTTTTTGTGACAATCAAAGTGCAATATTTCTGACAAAGGATCAAATGTTCCATGATCGAACGAAGCATATTGATGTTCGTTATCACTTCATCAGAGATGTTATTGCTAAAGGCGATATTACGGTAAACAAGATCAGCACCAATGATAATCCTGCTGATATGTTCACTAAAAGTCTTCCAATAGCCAAGTTCAAAACATGTTTGGAGTTGGTGGGTGTTTCTGATCGCATTTGAGCCTGATAGGCTCGTGGTGGAGGAAGTATACTTACTTTTCGAAATCAATTTTTTCTCATATGGTGTTTGCAGATTCTTATAGAGATTTGGAGTGTGACGAGATGTTGATAAACTGTTTTGCATGACAATTATGCAAGTTAAAGTTTTTCATTCTGTCTCATTTTGAAGTCAAGGTGGAGATTGTGGAATATGACTTCACAATGTTCAAAGGCTGCAAAATTATATTCAAAGCTGTGGAATATGACTTCACAATGTTCAAAGGCTGCAAAATTATATTCAAAGCTGCCCATGTGAAGAAATATTTTCCAACATTGGCATGTAGATTTTTTTTTGTTAATGAGCCATTTTTCCTTAAGTGGCATGCAACCAATTTCCTATAAATAGGTTAGGAAATCATTTATGCAAATCACACCAAACCAAAAACATCTCAATCTTCTCTTCCTTTTAATACATAAGAGTTTTAACTCTTTGTATTTTTTGTATTCTCTCAACGTTTTGTAAACACCGCAAAATATAGTGAATTGGTTCTCGGCTTCCTCCGCCCGTGGTTTTTCCCGATTTGGGTTTTCCACGTAAATATCTTGTGTTCTTTCTTTTTACCGTTCGATCTATTCTTGGTTGATTATTCAATAGTTTTATATTCCGTTGAATCATTATCGTGATATTTGGGTTTTATACTTCGATCTTGAAGTTAATCGATTATTTATTGAAGTCGATTTTGTCTACATTAGAAAGTGAATTTCAGGCCTGAGACCACACTTAAAAGGTTCGTTTTCTTGAATGGATAGCTTGAATATTCACTGAATAATATATGAAAGTAGAAATGAAAGAAGATTCATACTGGCTGGCAACCGTTAGGAGCAAAAGATGGAAGCTTTTCAACATCTCGCAGACCCAAAAACTCCAAGGCCTTACTTCCAGAATCCACGACACCGTCATACGAAAATGGCAAATCGAATCATCAAAAAGGTTTGAATAAAAACACATTTCAGAAATTGGTGAATAAATGGACTTACCATGATATGTAAAGGTCTTTAGCGAATGTTCAATCAATTTCCTGTCAAGATTGACGCTGTCATCAACTGCAAGAACATGAAGAAGGGCAATAATACCCATTTTGAAGTTTTTTGCGGATGAACAATTGGAAGAATTAGGGGTTTTTAAGAGGACCCATTTGATTTGTGGAGGTGGGCTTGGAAGATTTTGACGGTTTGGAAAAGAAGATCCGACCAGATACGATTTTCCGGATCATAACCAGAAGACATGGAGCAACTTGTTCACTAAATTCATTGATAACAAATTTGAGTGTGGAAATCAATCGATTAAGAGGTTGAATAGTTACCCCAAGTGCTGATGACGTCAATTTCCGTTCACCCATTTGATTTTAAAGAGTGAAGTGCAAGCAAGTAAGGTTCTCTAATAGTCTTCGATGATAGTTGTTGCTGGCGAAACTTTGCTTACCTCTAAATCCAAGCTAGAAAATTGAGTTGTTTGTTCTTTCTATTTGAGATTCACTGTTAAACACACACACTATAACTGTTAAAAAAAACACACACACACACACACATACTGTTAAAAATATCCTATACGCATAGATAGTTTGAAATAAACCATAGAACCTATTCACAGCAAACCTTGAAAACTTAAAAATCAAAACTAAACTTGAAATCAACACACATCGAACTTAGATATATAAAAGAGAGAAACAAACCTTTGTCATGAGAGTGAACTTTTTAGAGAGAATCCAAAAGAGGGAAGATTGAAAAAATGTTAGATCTTGGTTCATACGTTAGGGCTTTTAGAGAGAAAGGGGGAGAATGGATGACGGTAGTGGCGACCTGTGGTGGTGTCAGGAGCTTAGGGTCTGTACATAGTGGTTGAAGACGTGAAGAAGGGATATGAAAGTCTTTCAGCACAGTTGTATAAAACTGTTACTTGATTTGATCTTAAGAACAGTACAATACCATTTGATAAATGTTATATTTTATAATGGGGTTAGAATTGAAAAGGAAATACAAATTTAAATTCGTTGGTACAATAAAGTGTATCCGATATGGGTATTTGAAGATTATAAAGTACGTTGTTATTTCAAGATAATGTTAGAATGTACGTTGTTATCTGTGCATAATCCTGATCATAATAAAGCCTATAAGGTTGAGTGACACACTTCCATGATGGTTTCGTTATGTCATCTTTATTATGTAAAAATGAGAAGGGAGAAAAGAAAGCCTTGGTCAAAGATAAGTGGGACCATGTTCATGAAAATGAAAGGCTTAAAACCCAACTACAATGTTAAATATTTTAAACCTGATGTGGATCGAACAGAAATGACATGACCTAAAATCTCTAGTACAATGTTTTGATACAAAAAATAGAAGGTATAAGAAATGAAAGTTTGATGACACAATACAATCCTTGAGAATTTTTTAGGATTGAATTTGGTGAGTAGTTTGTTCCCCATGATCCACCACTGATATTGCCAAACCCATTATTGGGTTAAGAAGTTGGATAGTTAAAAAACCTGCAAGTAATTATTTGGAAATATTAGTTATTCATTTTAAATTTACAGTATCACCATATTATAAAATAAACGGGAATGCAAAGGGAAATGGCATGGGGGAAAAGGGTAATATAGTCATTTTACTTCAAACGGGGGATCAAAGGCGTTAGCAAAACCCCAAATAAGGATCAAAATTTGAAAAATAAGAATTCAGGGACTAAAACCGAAAAAAGTGCTAAATACAATGACCAAAATTGTAATTTACTCTATATTTAACAGTGTAGAAGAAAATAAACACATCGAGCATCCAACTAACTCACATCGAAATACTCTTGGTTTTGTATCACACTTGGTATCCCGGAGAGCGAGCGCGCACGCACACGCATACATATAAGTGTGTGTGTGTGTGTGTGTGTGTATATATATATATATATACTTAGGGTAATCTGAATATTTCAATCACAAATGTCTAACAACTCAAGAAAATTGAAAGTAAACTACAAATCCAATTACAGCATTGATGTAAGTAATCATAAAGACTATATAATCAGTAACTTATTGTTGGTTTAAAGATATAATCAACAAGTTGAAAACAAATCCCAGATTAAATTGACCATTCAAAAGAGACAGATTTTATAAGTTGACATGATTATATATGCATCATAGGTTCTGCGTATTACCTCATTAGCAAATTTTCCCAAAAAACAATGAAAAACCCATTAGTGTTACAAGGGTATTTTTGACTTGGACAAAAAGTATGAAAGGCTAAATGGCACATCATTAGGAACCAAATAACTACACGTTACTAAAAAAAATTACCATGAGATAAATAAGAACGGCAAAAGATGACAAAAAATGTTCCACACCTTAGAAACCAAAAGACCATAACTTTAAATTGATAGAAGGCTCAACTTTCCAGTGAATGATCATATCCTGAATTAAGAAAACAACAGCTGACTTGGGTAGAATAAATACTTTTAGAAATTAGCTAAAACACAACAGCTGCTATTACCTTCGATTACACCTGCAACATGCCAATAGAACTTACAACTTATAAAGGTATACCACTTTAGACGTAAATCAAAACTACAAATTAGATAGAGTGCGAACATAAACCATAAGATATGAAGAAAACCAAAACTACAAATTAGATTTTAGTATTTGTCAATCAGATGTAAAGTAGAAAGACATTATCCTACAAATGGAGCTAGTGGCATTATATGTATGCGGTATACCCTATGTTCATCATGCCTACCAAGCCTATGGCATGCAGCAAGAAGAGAAGATGAAAATACATCATGATAACTAAAACACATAAACATGAAAATAACAGTTTTTATAAGGAACAGTTTTATTATAATAAAAAATGAAATAAAACTATTCTTCACCAACCAAACTTTATAGCATACAAAAATAATTCCCAAATGAGATCTGTAATTAATAATTCAAATTTTAGAAGATGTTGGACAAAAATAACCGGAAATGTTACCTCCATGCAGGATTTTCCAGATAAACTCAACTCCATAGCTGATGGTTTTCTGAATCCATCCATGCATGATTATACCCATTTGGTCTCTCTTGGGTCCTAATTATAAAAAAATTGCAAAGATCAATTATAAGAAAATGTTGAAAATAATGAAATGTGTAGTTCTTTTCAGGATCAAAACATCAAATTAGAAGAAAATCAAGAATATTATAATGAAGTAACTATTGCACCAGTTGCACAGGAATGTAAATGGTAGTGATGAATCCAAGATTTCATATTCCCCTCCTTTCACAAGCTTCAAAGAAATTAACATGGACAGAATGATCCAATGCAACTTCGTGTCAAATTTGAAGTAGAAATCAGTCCATTTTTGTATTAAAAAATCACGACTCAAAGTGTTTCTCTTTTGTAAACAAGTTCTTCATCAGTCTCAACTATGAACGACAATTGTAGATAGTTGTAGTTGTATGTATTTATTTAACTTTTTCTCACGACTCATTTTAATCTAATTTATCTATAACCCATGGCCTTTAGTCGGAAACTGCCAAAAAATACCTTAAAGAGAAATGGAAACCAGAGGACTAAACAAAGTGGTAAAGATTGATTTTAAAGAACATGGCAATTACAATTAAGCAAAGTGAAGAAGGTTGAAGTTACATATCCGGTGTTCATTCCAAACACGGTCAGATTATCAAGATAATGCGTGCGTGTAAGTATCATGAAGTACCGGTTATAAAACATAAGTAACATAAAAATATGGCCATCACAAATTACAAAATTCCCACTGAAATCATAATCTGATCCACAAATATTTTTAGATGACTCCAAAGGCAGAAAAGCAAATATCTGTGGTCAATTTGAGTGGGAGTAAATGCTTAAGCGAACAAAATCCAACTAATCAATATAAAACATGTCTGTTTTCTTCTTTTTTTTCAATTTAAGTCTCCAAAAGTTCTTTCCAATTTGGATCCTCAATTGAGGTTCTTGTAACACTTTTCTTTGAGGTTCTTGCAACACTTTTCTCTCTGTTCCAACTAAAATGACCGTTTTGGGTCCCAAGACTACAGTCATTTTACTTAGAACAGGGTCCAAAAATGTTGGAAAAACATCAAATAACAACCAAAATTGTAAGAGCTAAAGTTAGACTAAAATACATTTTTGGTCCCGGGTATAACTGATTTTCGCATTTTTGATCCCAAAAAGTTCGCACGCAATTGTGGTCCTTATTTGGGGTTCTGTAATGTATTTAGTTTATTTTTGGTGTCTAGGTATATACATTTTTAGAATTATGGTCCTAAAAATAGTCTCTTTACTTGAAATAGGAACCAAAAACATTACAAAACCTTGAATAAGAACCACTATTGTAAGATTATAAATAGAGTAAATTATATATTAGTTCCCAAGTATAAGTAATTATTTTTTTGCAATTTTGGTCCCAAAAAGTTTCCTCTTGCAATTGTTCCTTATTTAAGGTTCAGGTAACGCTTTTGTTTTTTCTCCAAGTAAATGACTACTTTTGATCCCTGAGTATACCTGATTTTTGCATTTATAGTCCCAAAAATAGTGCTATTTTACTTGGAACAATAACCAAAAACATTACAGAACCTCAGATAAGAACCAAAATTGCAAGAGAAATTTTTTTGGGACCAAAATTGAAAGTATCAGCTATACTCAGAAACCAAAAGTGTAGCTTACTCTATTCATTAAAAAAAATCAAAAGTTAGATTACTACTTTAACTGGAAAAGATGTGAAAAGAAGTCTGCATCATAACGTAACGCCCCTAGACTCCATGCCACCTAGAATCAAAGATGCTCTCTGCAAACATGTAATTGAACGATATTCTCAACTTTATTTAGTTGGATCTTCTTCAACTTCATCTGATACATCTTGGTGTTAGCCATCGTGGAATAGAATCATCAGCAAATACACAAATGTAGTTGGTTTTCATCACGTCTATACTTGCAATGGTGGATTGACTGTAAAAAAAGAAATAGAATCATTGAAAAGTCAGAAGGGCTAAAGAAGTAAATGCATGACATAGCAATGTACTTTCATTTTTTCTTATTACAGCATTGTACTTCCAAATCATTACCTATTATAGCAATGAGAAACTGGCTGTGTTGTACCAGCCATTCCTTTTTTTTTTGTTGACATGGCAGAAATTAGGATGACATGGCAAATAAGATTTGAGTGGGCGTAAAGGCATATGGCATGTAGTATTTCTTACCTTGGCTTATGAGAACAAAATCCAACTAATAAATATTTCACATCATATAGCTTTTAACTTTCTTTAACTATGCTGGAATTTCAGAACAATTTCTAGTCAGAACAATTACCTCTCAATGGCCACTAATGGCTGGTAGCATTTAATTGCAATAACCTTTGAACCCTCACATGATCCATTTCTAATTCTATGCATTCATAAGTTTCTCATAATTAGTCTTCCTTTTCACATTATTGGTTTCACAGAAAACTTTAACCTACCAAGAACAACCATTTTTACCCTACACACATCATATTTTAGATACCCTTTTTCTTTTATTATACACACAAAAGTACATTATAATAATAATAGTTATCCTTTTTAATTTAACATAAAAAACAAGAGTCATGTATGAGAATAAGAATGATGTGTTTCACCCTTTCAACATAAGTCAGCAACAAATAAATGTAAATAGATTTCTGTCATGGGTAGAAAATTATCATATTCTTCGATACTTTGTAATAAAGAGATAAATATACAGGTATAAAACAATCAATTATACGTAGTTTGAACAGTGACAACTACACATTAGTTCAAATCGTCCAGGAAATAAGATTATATTAATAAAACTTTAGCCATTAAAGATAACGGTATGGTAGAAGCAATCAATATAACAACATATACAAGTGAATCCACCTGTCAACAAATATATAAAAATCCAGTTAATATCAATATAATTAAATGAAAATACAGATGACATGCTGATTAAGGATCAGGATTTGCAAGAAAGGTTCATAAATATATATATATATATATATATATATGCATGCTCGAGGGCATACTGTAAAACCGTAATTTCCAGTATCCATGTGCAATTACAGTTAACCGGAATCATAACAAGAACCTTAGGAAGTATATAAAACCGTAATTTTCACAAATTTGGTAACTTAATTTCACCTTAGTTAATAGTAAATTCTTATAATGCTCTAATTCAACTATAGGGCGACACACAAATAACATAAAACAAGGAAACACACAGATCTCACATACCTTTAAAAGACTAACGTATGAACTTTGTTGATCCTAAATTAGTGTATTAGGAAACGATTAAAAATGAAAAAGAAAATGTTAAAACAGAAATTAATGATAAATTTTGAAATACAATCGGTTTAAAAAATTACCACTCAATCTTACAATATACAATGTTGTAATATGATAAATAAAAGTAGGATGCTAAAATAAACGATTCACTGGAAGTACATTGCTATTTAGTGCATTTAACATAAACATCAAACCTCTAAGATGAAAAAGCCATATGATCTCCAATGTGAGGGTACCTTAAAGGATGTAGCCATTGCAGCAATATCATCCTTGTTTTTATCATCCTCTTGTTTTCGGGTTTCTTGAAAATCCATATTCAACTGCCCCATTTGAAACCTAGAGACGAAAAGGATAATTACAGAAATTGTGGTTAAATGTTTTGTGATAAAACAAAAGATCAGTGTTAGGTTAATTAGAAGGGAATAATACCATTTCAATTTCATTTAAAAGATCCATATGAAATCATGATACTACACACAAGTATCTGGACCGAGGCTTCTCTAATTCTTCAAATAAAATAACTGAGAAAATAGAATATTATAATGAGCTCTCTTTCATCAGACTTTTCATGATTTTACTAAATTCTTATTAGAAGAAAATGTTGAATAACTTGCATCCATTCCTTTATTAAATTCCATAAGTCAGTATCTCCTAGAAGGCTCCGTGCTCAACATATCAACAAAACCTTTACAGATCTTACATTAGCTGTTTGAAACTTGATAGGTAGTGGTCTAGAAGCAGAACGAATTACAATCAATTGTCATTTGTAAAATAAAATATTAATCAACGGATTGGCAGTGCAATAAGAACTCACGAAACAAGTGATGTTTGAAAAAAGTATAAATACCCGAGTGCCAGCAGAGGAGGGGGGCTGGATTTAGATTTCAAACAGACTATTCGATTCCAAATTAGCCACTAATTAGATTAAGTCATGACCCCATTAAGTAATAAATGAGACATTCACATATTTCATATCAGATTAAGTCATGCCCCATTAAGTTCATTAATTAAAAAAAATTACCATGACCATCTAACTTTATCTTCTATCAACTTTCCAAGCCTTCCTCTTCTTTCTTCCACGAATTGGTGACATATCCGCTCTGAATTTGACAAATATACCCTTACAGGTTCTCTAGTATATTCACAGTCGAGGCATCAAAATGGGTAATCCTTTTTATCTTCAAAACCATTGGCACACGTTAGCATTTGTTATCCTAAGACAATGATATATATATTTTTATATTATAGTTGGTCAAGTTACCTATCTCCTTCACTATTCACAAGATGATAATATTCTCTTCGCCATTCAAAGTAGATCCCAAAATCAAGTTATCAATTACCTACAAAATTCGTACATCATATATGATAATTCAAGAAATCACGTGTAGAAAAATTTATGGTCAAATCACATATCATCCAGTCAACAAGTTGACTAAAATATTATATACTTGTTAAACTCAAGAACAGCAAGGATTTCATATGAAGCATCTTGAATTGTTCCCATTTTCTCAACATTTGTTTTGCGAACATATACCATTGTAGGTGTAGTGTGTATGCCTGGAAATAGTTTAATCATAAATATAAGACATAATAAAAAATAATAGTAATAATCAAAAAATCCTATAGAAAAAGAAGCCAATATTTTTTGCAGCAGTAACTAAAGCAGCCTCATCAAGTGTCTTCACCTTGCACATGCTCCATGCTTATTTCAACACATTAACAAAACGTTTACAGATCTTACATTAGCTGTTTGAAACTTGATAGGTAGTGGTCTAGAAGCAGAACAAATTATAAGGTCGATTTAATTCTACTAAAAAAATCAATCGTCATTTGTAACAGAAAATATTAATCAAAGGATTGGCAGTATGGAACAAGTGATGTTTGAAAAAAGTAAAAATACCGGAGTGCCAAAGGAGGGCCTGAATTTAGAATTCAAACAGACTGTTTGATTCCAAATTAGCCATTAATTAGATTGGGATGCGGTGAGAAAAGCCGCATTTCCTAGAATTCTCCTTATTAAGTAAAAAAAGATATTTCATACCTTGACCATCAAACTTTATCTTCTATCAACTTTCCAAGCCTTCCTCTTCTTTCTTCCATACAAGTTCTCTAGTGTATTGACACTCGAGGCATCAATACAGACATATCCTATGAAAGTAATAAGCTAATCCTAAGGAATCTAATAAAACTTATGAGGCACGATATCTATCACTTGAATCTCGAATCCAAACATGTTTCTTGAAAACATTTCTTCATGAATTCGTCCTAAGAAATTTATTACCTTTAAATGTTTAAAAGAATCATGAAGAAGCGACCAGTTTCACCTAAGCTTAGATTTATCATTTTAATGTAAAATGCACGCAATAGATGACATATCCTATGAAAGTAGCATTAGTGAGCCTCTTTTGACTTACAAAGTCAAGCCTACATACACCAAAACTACAAACATTTGTTTCTACGAAGCTAGACCACTATGTATATGTACATACTCTGAATCAAAATGCCTACAAAGAAAACAAAAAATAAAGATAAAAAAGGTTTGAAGGAACACCAATGGAAAACCCTCCATAGTGGATGTTGTTACCTGGCCCATATATTCAAAATTCTAGAAACAATTCCAAAAATTTTGAAATTCTATAAGCAGAAACTCGAGCCTCCAAATTTCCATCAAGCAAGATAAATTTTAAACTTAGCTTATTTAACATCAACTTCAATCATATCATATTGTGCATTTATCCAAACATAGTACCTAAATCATTTTAACAAGTTAATTAGAAACATAAACATTGACAACCACCAATCAAAAGAGTTCCTAAATAAATCTAAACAACATAAATCATGAGTATTAACAATGTATAAGTATTACAAGCAAAGACAAACCTAAACTTGGTTGAGAAAAGAGAAAGTCTCAATACTCTTGCAGTAATCAGCCATTTCCTTCTGATTCAACCTATTCTCCGTGTCACATTTTCACAACGAGCCAACTTTTGGTGTTTACATATACATTACTTGTCCGTTTCTAGTCATGCCCATTGTCGCAGATTCTTAAAATTGTTTCTTTTGGAATTAATGCATTTTTGTTTTAGTTTATTTCAACCATCAACAGCATCCAAAACTGAGAAATGAAAAATCCCGAAAAAATGAACAAAATCGTACAACACAAAAAACTACCAAAGTTGCAAGACCCTATAAGTTTGACTTTTGGTTTTCTCCAATGGTACATACCTGTAACTATAACTATGGTGGTCAAAGTTGCAAGATCCAGTCAAAAGTTTATAGAAAAAGGGGAAAACGGATATACATTGATACCAACACAAAGTTTGTTAAAAATGAGAGTGGCTAATGCCTCACTTCTGATAAACAATAAGAGGTTGATTCTGAAACGAATAAAAGTTGTAAGTAAGTAGTCTAGAAAACATAAACAAACATGTAAGTATCAGCTATTGGTTAAATTCCTTACCTTCCATGCCAACTCTAAAACTTTAACTATGTTGTTGATATGTTGTTGAACTTTTTCTCGCATATTAACATCAATTTGATGATGCAAACAAAAACCAATAGACAACGTGAATTCCTTATCAACAAACTACAGAAAAGTGAAGAATAAACTGACAATACAATAGTAAATTAATAAAAGAAATTACAGTGTTGTTTCTCGTTTTTAACCTTAAAAGGAATATTGTAATATGAAAAAATCCATTGATTTCAACCTCTTGAATCATATATTTCATCTTTATATCATATTTTAAAGTAGAGTTGAGTATTTTGAAAGTCAATACCCAAAAATAATTCAAAACCAATCACGTCACACATATTATTAGAAAAAGGAGATAATTGGCAAACTTTAATAAGCTTTCATCCCTCCTCATTATCTCAAAGCCTTTAAAGGTACCATCGTTATTAAAAAAGAGCCAAACAGATATTGAAGCAACCTATTGGGATATTCTTTTTTTCCCCAAATAATGTTTAACGATCTTGTGTAAATGAACAAACCTGTCGAAGGGAGGGAATACCATGTGTAACATGTTCCAAACGGTCTAAATGGCATTTGAAACAAAACAAAAATTGACAATTGAAGACATAAGTGAGGAAATAATTGCAGGTGTATTCCTCTATCCTTGTTAGAAATTTGCATCCAAAATGCAACACTAACTTGTTCATGGCTGGTGCCAAAACCATCTTCTATTAGATTGTCCCTACAAAAAATGTAGACCTTTTAAGACAAATTCAGTAGAAATTGGACAACATTATGTTTCGAAAAATGTACAAATTATAGCAATAAAATTTTACTTCTATAATTAGATAGAATTCCAATATATATATAGTCTTAATACGAAAATATGTAAAAACATAAATTTATATTTGAGTGGTTTGCTTTTTTCGCATTTAGCTATTACTAATAAAATAAAAGCATGAGCTCGTACTTCATTTTCTGGGATCCTTTTATCAAATAGTACAACTCCCAATGGGAATTTGGGCTTTTGTACCTGCCATAGAAGATGGTTTTGTATATTTAGTTGGCCATTTTTTGTTAGATAAAATGTCATTTATATTTAGTTGGCCATTTCTTGTCCTTTCTGGGGAAGTTATGTATGTTTTCTAGTTAGAACTTTGGTTCACAGGAAGTTCTGTCCTCTCGAATGACAGTAATCATTTGGTTTAATTCACTCTTTTCGATTCAAAAATAGCAACATTTGGTTTAATATGCAAAAAGATAAATGTTGCTATTTTTGAATTGAACGACAAAAATATCTAAGCAAAAACAAGAGATTAGATGACCTCAAGAAAATGATTGGCACCAACTCAGGAACCAGAACCGAAACGAAACTTCGAGAAACTTTGTATCATTCATTTTACAAATTATCCACAGATCTTGGAGCTGATGGGGCCTGAGTTTCGAGATCATTCTATAAAATATGAATCTCTTACAAAGACTTGTAATAAAAAATGAAAAGTAAAAGGGGTTAAACGTAAGAAATGGGACAAAACTGAAGAGCTTAGTAACGTACTTTACCTATATGGTCAATGTACTTTATTTTTAACCCTTAATAACAATGTACTTATATTTCTTTACAGATAATAGTAGTAACTTCTTTTATGATGCAGCTTCTGCTACTTATGTAGGGTTAATCATAGCTTAAATAAACTTCACAAAAGCTCAAAAATAGCTTGCACACTTCAATTCCTCTGCAAGACACATAAAACACCGTTAAACAAGTCAATATATCAAGAAACACACAAATTAGACGAAAAACCCATCAATGTTATAAAATCAACCAAAGTTAAATTAGAATTTATGATTGAATGATTTAAACCATATCTTATAATAGCCTAAGAAAATAAAGAAAAATACAAACAATTACTTCTGGAAGAGCAAAAACTTGTCCCATTCCAAGGATTAAAATGCTAAGCCACCTGTCATATTCACTTATTCTAGAAGGGGCAAGAAAGGAAATAAAGAGGGAAGAAAGGCAACAGTGGAAGAACAGGGGTAATTTGGGAAATAACTAGTTGTTAGTTTGTTACGTCCCACTTATATTAGTTGTTTGGTAGGATGATAATGGCATCTTTTCGGTTAAGAGATTTCTCTCTCATTGGAGATCACTGGCTTCTCAAATTGCCAGATTGTTACCCTTTGAACCATTAGAATCATTTGAATAATAGCATGTTGGCCCTGTTATTGAAGTTAATCTGTGTGATCAGCTTGTATTGAGTGTTTTTTTACAGTGATAGTGTAGCAATTGGTATCAGAGCATGGCTCCTGGTAATGTATCTCAAAGGATGGACTCGATTGAGGAAGGATTAGAAGGGATGAAGCTGTCAATTTTGGAGATGCAGCAAACAGTTCACATCTCAATTATCGCTACTAACGGAGAAGATGGAGACATTAGTGGGTCCAAATCGAGCAACCAGTCAGAGAATTGAAGAGGAACCGGTGGTGAGGAATCCCGGAGGCGATACCAGAGGTGGAGGGATGAATTGGCGATTCAGAAAATTAGATATGCCCCTGTTTGATGGAAGCAATCCAAATGGATGGATCCTAAGAGCTAAGCGCTATTTTTCGTTTTACCGTTTATCGGAGGAAGATCGTTTAGAGGCAGCGGTGGTGGCGTTAGAGGGGGATCCGCTCCTATGTTACCGGTCTGTCGCCGTCCGATTAAAAGCTGGGAAGATCTCAAGAGTCTACTCCTAAGACAGTTCCGATCCACTAGGGTTGGATCACTGTATGTATGAACAGTGGCTGGCGGTGAAGCAGGAAACCTCCGTTGGCGAGTATCAAAGAGCGTTCATCGAGACATTGGCGCCTTTGAAATACGTACCAGAAGAAGTGGCAATGGGCCACTTCATAAACGGGCTGAAAAATGACATAGGGGCTGAGGTTAGAGTGATGAGCCCAATTAGCTATGGATCTAGCAATTCGCATAGAAGCTAAAGTGAGCCCACCACCGAAAATACCCATAGTAAAATCAACGCAGTCAAATACCAGCCCTAATTTACGTACAGCTTCAATTTCGCTTACTCCCAATTTCACAAATAGCTCAAACAAAAACCATGGAGGAATCGCAAATTCTAAACCAATTAAGGGAATCAGTAGACTATCCGAAAGAGAATTACAAGAAAAAAAAAAGAGAAAGGGCCGTGTTTCAGATGTGACGAGAAGTGGCAGGTGGGGCATATATGCAACAAACGTGAGCTCAGCGTGATTTTGACAATGGAGGGTGACGATGAGCAGGAAGAAAAGATCGAAGACAACCCTTCAATAATAGAGGTATGCCTGAACTGTGATGGGAACTCAGGAGCCAAAAACTCTGAAATTAAAAAAAATTGTGCAAAATGAAGAAGTGGTTGTGATGATTGATCCCGGGGCAACCCATAATTTCATCTCATTGGCAACTGTAGAAAAGTTACAAGTCCCGATAACAGCCACCGGTGGGTTTGGTGTAGCATTGGGGATGGGAGTTACAGTACAAGGGAAAGGCGAATGCCAAGGAGTGACTGTTAAATTGCAAGGTTTGGAGATTAAGGAGGATTTCTTACCTTTAACATTGGGTAACTCCGACATGATTTTAGGAGTCCAATGGTTAGAGAAATTGGGTCCAGTAATCACAAATTGGAAAACGCAGCTGATGCAATTTACGGTTGATGGAGTAACAACAGTTCTGAAGGGAGATCCCTCTTTGGAATGCTCTAAGATCACACTGAAGAATATGATCCGGACACTAAGACAGACGGGAGGGGGAGTGTTGATCCAGTACAATCAATTGGAGTCAGAAATTAAGCAAAAAGAAACCGCGGTAATTCCCACTTTCCTCGCAGCTTTGGTTCAAGAGTACGGAGATGTGTTTGAAATGCCCATGGGTCTCCCTCCAAAACGTGATCGAGAACATGCCATCATTCTTAAAGACGGAACCAACCCTATCAGTGTGCGCCCGTATCGCTATCCGCAAGCCCAAAAGGCTGAAATCAGCAAATTGACCCAGGAAATGGTAACTGCAGGAATAATCCAACCTTCTATAAGCCCGTTTTCCAGCCTGGTGTTGTTAGTGAAAAAGAAAAATGGATCGTGGAGATTTTGTGTTGATTATCGGGCTTTGAACAGGGAAACCGTGCCCAACAAGTACCCAATTCCGATCATGGAGGAGCTGTTAGACGAACTCCACGGATCAAGTATATTTACTAAGTTGGACCTCAAGTCGGGCTATCACCAGATCAGGGTAGTCGCTTCAGATGTGGAAAAGACCGCATTTCGCACACACGAGGGACATTATGAGTTCCTCGTGATGTCGTTCGGCCTTACCAACGCACCCGCCACCTTTCAATCCGTTATGAATGAAGTTTTCCGTCCATTCTTGAGAAAGTTTGTACTAGTGTTCTTTGACGATATACTTGTTTACAGCAAGAATGAACACCAGCACTTAGATCATGTCAAGCAAGTGTTGGAGAAATTGAGGTCAAGTCAACTATACGCCAACCCAGAGAAATGCAGTTTTGGGCAACAAGAGGTTTCTTATTTGGGGCATGTGATCTCACGGCAAGGGGTTGCGATGGAACAGGAAAAAATTGCAGCTATGCTCAAATGGGAGGCACCACGAAATGTAAAAGGAGTTACGAGGGTTTTTGGGGTTAACGGGGTACTATCGAAAGTTTATTGCCGGGTATGCAACAGTGGCAGCACCGATGACGGACCTGTTAAAGAAGGGACAATTCGAGTGGACCGCCGAGGCAGATGAAGCGTTTCAACATCTTAAGAAGATCATGACTACCGCTCCTGTATTGGCGATGTGAAGTCAGCCCTTCGTTTTGGAGACGGATGCTTCTGGACACGGGGTGGGTGCGGTGTTGATGCAGAACTCGCGCCCTATTGCCTACTATAGCCAGGTGCTGGGTTTGAGAAATCGTATGAAACCCATCTATGAAAAAGAACTTATGGCAATAGTCTTTGCGGTTAAAAAATGGCGACATTACTTGTTGGGAAAGCATTTCATAATCCGCACGGACCAACAAAGTCTAAAGTTCCTGTTGGAACAACGTGAAATTGGAAGCGACTATCAGAAATGGGTGTGTAAATTGCTGGGTTTTGATTTCGAGATTCAATACAAGAAAGGTGTTTCAAACCGGGTGGCTGATGCTCTCTCATGCAAGGATGTTTCTGATCCGGTACTCAGCTCACTAACTTCTAATGTTTTCTTTCCTATGGACCAGATTTATGGAGAGATTGAGCAGGACGACTTCATTCAACAACTCATTTCTCGTATCTCAGACCCGAACAGCAAAATTCATGGGGTTCCAAATCAGAGATGGTCGTTTGTATTATAAGGAAGGTTTGGTTATTCCAAACAAGTCCACTTTTGTTACGACACTGTTGCAAGAATATCACAATTCTGCTGTTGGAGGGCACTCGGGTGAGTTGAAAACTTATCAAAGATTGGCACAAGATTGGTATTGGATGGGGATGCGAAAGGATGTAAAGAAATACGTGAGTGAGTGCCAAGTGTGTCAACAGCAGAAACATTCTACTCTGCACCCAGCTGGTTTGCTTCAACCGCTAGACCTTCCGAATCGGGTATGGGAAGAAATTAGCATGGATTTCATTGAGGCTTTACCGAAATCTAACGGGATGGATACTATTTTAGTGGTGGTGGACCGTCTCTCGAAATTTGCCCATTTCTTGCCTTTAAAACACCCGTTCACAGCAGCAAAGGTTGCCACTGCATTCGTGAAAGACATTGTGAGGCTCCATGGATTTCCCGAGTCTATCGTTTCGGACAGGGATAAAATTTTCATGAGTTTATTTTGGAAAGAGTTATTCCGTTTGCAAGGGACGGTTTTGAAAAAGAGTACCGCCTACCACCCGCAAACCGACGGGCAGTCGGAAGTAGTCAACAAGACCCTTGAAACTTATTTACGATGTTTTGTTCAAGGACGACCACACGAGTGGATCAAGTGGGTGCCTTGGGCGGAGTTATGGTACAATACGTCGTATCACGCATCTTCAAAGTACACTCCTTTTAAAATCTTATACGGACGAGACCCGCCCCGTATTTCGCGGTATTCAGTGGGACAGACGGCCGTGTCCACTTTGGATGAACAATTAGCTGCACGGAATGTGGCCAGCAGAAGATGAAGAAGTTCAACCTCCTGGCCAGCAGAAAATGAAGAAGCAAGAGGATAAGAAAAGGACTGATGTTCAAATCGAGGAGGGTACATTTGTATTCCTAAAACTCCAACCTTACCGACAACAGTCTCTCGCGAGACGCCCCTATGAAAAGTTGGCACCACGGTTTTACGGGCCGTTTGAAGTCTTGAAAAAAATTGGGAAAGTTGCCTATCACCTCAAGATACCAGACTCTTCTCGTATCCATCCGGTATTCCATGTTTCTCAATTGAAAATAGCTAAAGGAAATCACACGGCTCCCGCAGCTCTACCGCCACAACTCGCTTCCAATTTGGATTTGGAGGTGGAACCTGAAGATGTGTTAGGGGTCCGATCAAAGGATCACCCGACAGGAACCATACGCGAGGTACTCATCAAGTGGAAAGGTCTGCCAACCACAGAAGCCACCTGGGAAGACTTAGATCTGATAGACGGGACTTTTCCTTCTTTCCACCTTGAGGACAAGGTGGCGGTTTGGGGATGGGGTATTGCTAAGCCACCTGTCATATTCATTTATTCTAGAAGGGGCAAGAAAGGAAATAAAGAGGGAAGAAAGGCAACAGTGGAAGAACAGGGGTAATTTGGGAAATAACTAGTTGTTAGTTTGTTACGTCCCACTTATATTAGTCGTTTGGTAGGATGATAATGGCAACTTTTCGGTTAAGAGATTTCTCTCTCATTGGAGATCACTGGCTTCTCGAATTGCCAGATTGTTACCCTTTGAACCATTAGAATCATTTGAATAATAGCATTTTGGCCCTGTTATTGAAGTTAATATGTGTGATCAGCTTGTATTGAGTGTTTTTTTACAGTGATAGCGTAGCATAAAACTCGTAAAATTTAGCATTTAAACTCCTCAAATCAACTTATATTTCAAAAAAGGTCAAGAAAACAGATACAAGAGCCTAACTCAGTCATATATCCGTACATACTGTAAACAAAACAAGGGAAATGAATAATCAATTAATGGAGATAGAAATGAAAAGTCACACCTATGAGGACAGATTTTTTCAAAACTTGTGACCAGATTTATTAGATAATTAATGAGCCTTTTGTTTAAAGAATAAAAAACTATGGTTTTCTAAATAGATGCTATCATCTTTTGATTATCTCAACTCAAAGACGATCATTTGTATATAGTATATAAAATCTTCATGCTTTTGATGATTTTTCTAGTTTCAATTTTCAATAGTTTAGATAGTGGAGCACTCGCCACACCAATTAAGATTTTAAATCAATCCTTGACGCAAGACATGTATACAAGCTAATTGAAACCAATCTACATGATAAGATTAATCATACATACTTAAAAACAAGTTTGATTAAAAAGGATAATGAACTTACTGTCCACTGACAAAGAGCACACCCTTTCTTGAACCAGGTGGGATGCCTCCTTGTAATCCTGGTATAACATGGGTCATTAATTTAACAATCTTGGGATCTTCACTGTAACAAAAAAAAAAAAAAAAAAAAAATTAACAATCTTGGGATCTTCACTGTAACAAGAACTGTTATTATTCAATAATATATTATTAACCTTATGTTAAATATAGTAATTTTATGAATCCAGTTTGTTTAATTACTGCAATACCATGTTCATATTTTGGCATATGATCCTCTTAAAAATAACTCATATTTTAACAAACTGCCAACAAAACATTTCTACAGGTGTCGGTACAATAAGCATTGAGAGTTGTAATTGATATAGATCTAGAAAAGGTGCTTTTAAACTTGCATGGTGACTCCATGGTAAACATTGTGAAGAATCCTGGAACATAAATTGAATCACTCATAGCTTATTGAAATGCAAGGGTTTCATATATAACTGGAAAAAAAAAAAGATGCAAACTATTTCAAGTAGAAAAAGGGGGAGTATTAAGGGCCAAACAAATAACAGAAAAATCAAGTCATGAGTAGAATTAATTATACACAAAAGCATCTATGATACATAAAATCTTAATGTTTGGTACTTAAATAATACATACCTTCTTTGGAAAGCCATAGTAACATACCCATGGGAGAACAAAATGGGTTGTAGATGATGATGCAGGCAACATATTATGCGAGTAAATTCCCATTCCAAGGAACCTATTTAAACAAATAGCAAAAACCTAAATTGGGGATAACAACAATAAAATTAACCCAACACACAAAAATTAATAAAAACCTAGGCCTATGATTAGCGAGTAAGCGATATGAATAGAAAATTTTAGATAAACAACATAGAATCATGTAAATGGAACATGATCAGGAACGGGAAAAGTTAGATACAAACAATTGGTGCATGAATACAAAAGGTCATAGACAGTAAAATATAATTAACCGGAAACAATACCTTGGTTAACTTTCTTAAGAATAGAAAGACCAGAACCCAAAACCCCAATTCCGACTTCCATTGTCGCACTTCGTGATCAAATCGAATCAAAACCCTAGAATATGTAAATACCAAAACCATACAAAACCAGGGAAATTTTATGCCAAATTGAGGTAGCTTATATCAAGATCCAGTTCCTACATAGGAAGAAACAGGGGAAAAGGATCAGATACTTGCGGTTAATGAAAGAAAGTAGAAGTGAAGTGTGTATGTGTGATCGTTCTCCTGTTCGCAAAACTAAAAGAAAACAACACCTCGTGATTTTTACGATCCTTATCACACTTATCATCGTCGTCATCTGGGTTGTTGGGATGTTGAGAGAGAATGAGGATTCGAGGGTTTTGCGAGCGAATATAAGGAGAATTTTAGGGTTTTGCGAGCGATGGTGGTAACCCACACTGCGTTCCGACTAACAGATGCGCTCCACTGGTCTCTTCCCGTTTCCAGTTTCTTGATTTTCAAGATAGTCTACAAAAAACTTTGACATAATCAAATTTCATTTGGGGACACAACACCCATGTCGATCATCATTGTGTAATTCTGGAGAGAAAGAGAGAGAAAAGGCATGGGTCGGAATAATGGGTGGTGGTACCAGTGGAGGATGAACGTATGGAAAACGAATATGGAGGGACGGTGTCGGTAGATGGCGTCATTCAGCTGGAATGAGGGTTTATCGGAGGCTTGCGTAAAGCGGATATTAATAGATCGGGATGAAGGGATCCGAAAAGGCGTGAAATCTAACAGTTGTGACAACCCTTTCATATGACATGGGACGATCCAGTTAGAATACGTGGCATCTTGTGAAAAATACGTGGAGATTAATATTGAAAGGAAAAAAAAACTTATTTTATATGCTAATGATACATATGTGTATGTGTGTTTATATATACTAGGATTTTATCCGTGCGATGCAACAGTATCAAATAGATTGTTTCGGTGAATAGTTTTCGGATGACAATTTGTTTCCTTGCGGTGAGTAATATCTGTAAGCAAATAATTTTCTATAAGTGAATAGTTTTTACTTTTTATAAATATAATATTCCAAATGCCATGCATCGTAAAAATCATTTATCATTAAAATGTCTAAAAATAAAATTACACTTCTATATTTTGTTAAAAATAAATTACATTTGTATTCTTTTTTGAAGCCCATTAATCATTAATGTTGTGGGCGGCGAACGAAAATTACTTTTCATTTAACGGTTAGTTCCTTTACGAAAACATGTTATTAATCAAAGAACGTACAATGCAGTCGGTAGCTATTACAGTGGGTAGGCTATGAATATTATATCCCAAGTAACACATAATGCATTATGCATTAGCAAATATTATTTGCTCAATGTGAGTCATTTCCTTTCCAAGGACAGGATAAATAATTTCTCAACGAATAGTTTTCTTATTTATTTAAAATGTACAACTTACGATCACCAACCTCCTAAATTCTAACATAGTTAATAATATAACATAATAAATATTGTATAATGAGCATCCATCATGAGCATCTAAATTTCAATCTAAGGGAAATTTAAGCTCATCCATCATGTTAATATAAAATTCATTTTCCATTTTAGAAACATATTTCTTTAAAATAAAATTCATTAGAAGAACCAAAAATCATATCATCAAAGGCTAAAAGCATTTTAATGATCTATTAGATAAAGGTAGTCATCACCACTTACATTTCATTCTATTTAGTGTCGGTCATGTTATATTTTCCTCACTAACATCATTCAATCTTAAATCTTAGAAATAGGTACCCTCATCACCCTTATTTTTTATAAAATTATATTTTTTAAATATAGATAATTAAACTTATAAACTTGAATAATAAATTAAAAAAACTTCATTAATTAAAAAAACTACAAACAACAATAAAAGAAATAATAATTAAAGCTACTAACGACAATTAAACTTCATTAATTCAATATGATCTTCACTCCTCCGAATCATATGAATTGTCGTTGGAACCTTCGTCACCCGAATTCTCTTCCACCTCGACGTCCGTATACTCCTCAGATTCGTCATATGTCAACTCGTACAACTTTTCATCCGGAAATTCGTCGATATGTACATTGTTTTCGTATACATGCACCATTAAATCAGCTCGAAGGTTGTGATGCATATCGCGGTTACGTACTACCATTCTATTTGCTAGATATTGTGGTATTTCACTAACTAGTGGTTCAAAGGGTGGAAAATTTTCGTTTTCATCGTAGCAACATATCGTTTGTCATTCGTCTTCTAAAATCATATTATGTAATACAATGCACGCGTACATTATGCTTTGTATTTTTCAAGTGTCCCATGAACGTGCCAGATTTTTAATTATTCGCCAACGTATTTTGAGGACTCAAAATGCTCGTTTGATATCCTTCCTAGCTCCTTCTTAGGCTCCCTTAAACTTTAATCTTTTTTTTTGTCATCCGTCTGCGACCATGATTTGACAAACATAGAATACTCATGATATATCTTGACCTTAAGATAATACCCCCTTGTATGATACTTCGTCCACCAGAAACGGTACGTCATAAGCATTCCCTTGAAAATATCGACGTATACCGACGACCGATCAAGCACATTGATGTCATTGTTGGAACCCGAGACACTAAAAAATGCATGCCAAAACCAAAGATTGTATGATGTCACCGCTTCTAGAATTATCGTCGACTCTTTGTGATCATCTCGCATATACTAACCATGCCATGCATTTGGGCACATTGCCCAAGACCGATGCATACAATCTATGTTACCTATCATTGCTCGAAATTCATGAATGTTTGCATGTGTCGTATACAACTGGTGGTTGTCCCTAATAGCAAGCTTACCTAAATACTGTTTATCGTAAACGAAGATGACAGCTTTAGCAAACTTGTAAATTGTGTCCCATGTCGTCCTCTCAGACATCCTTAGGTATTCATCCCATGTGTCGCCTCTCAAACCGAATGCTAGCTGACGAACTATTGTTATGCATTTTTGTATTAGGGAAAAATTCTTAACACCTTTTACGTCCCACTGCTGATCAAAATAATAGAACCTTGACTTCAAATCGTCAACTATGCGTAGGAATAGTTGTTTGCATATTCGGAACATCTGTCGATATTTTACAGCGTACATGATGTCATCGACAAAGTAGTCTTCAATTAGGTGACTGTGATTGGCTTCATATTGTCTTTGTAAATGACCAATTTTTGTCCACCCACATGAACTTTCAGCTTCATTTTTCTAAATGGTCGATGACGTCTTGCATCATTTTGCAAATAAACGTCATCTCATTTACCATATCCGCTTCCGAGGATGTAGAAGATAACGACAATGATGACATTGTGAAGTTAAACTTGAGAATAATAGTGGAGTAGTTAAATTAAAAAAAACTTTTTCCAACGTTAAAAAAACGTCCGGTAGATGTTTAGGTGTAGACGTGTAGTGTGTGTGAGGTGTGTGTGCGGTGATCGAACCCCCCGCATGGGGATGTGGACCGTGGTGACTTGCCCGCGCGGGGTCTTAATGCCACGTGAGACACCGCGGGATGCGGTGTAGGTACTCCGCCCGATCTTAATTGTCGATTGAACACTTGAACTATTAAATGGTGACTCTACCATCCTCAACAACTTTTTTCTTGGAATCCCTATTTCGCTCATATAATTGTATGACTACTGCGAAGAGGTATTAAATACCCTATACCCTGCCTAGAAAATTAGTTCACCTCTTCTTGCATGACTATTATCAAAACTTTATATTTAAGGCCAATGGTGTCCTTTATTGTCTTTGGGTTTACATAAGAACAAAGGTATATGAAGCTAAATGGATATTAAATTTTGATTTAGAGGTTTTATGGTTTAGTTTGTTACAGAATGGCTCTCATGGTTTTTAGATTAATTTCATATATGTAATTGGATGGAGGTGTTGAATCGACATTAAACGTTGAGGGAAATAAGATAACGTGAACTAATTGGATTTATATGACTTCACTATCATAAAGATAGGCTCACTAGGTTTGGGGGGACTCTCATCAAAGCTCACATTAAGAAATCCCCACAACCATGGTTTGTTAATTCATGATTCTACGTGTGTTTCTATTGAGGGAATAGCCTAGGAAGATACACACATAAGCTGAAAAGGGTCAAACTTGGTGAAGTGATCTTCTATGGTTAGGAAAAAACTCTTTCACGAAAAATCCGTAAGATAATTAATTGAGTTTCCTACATTTTGTTGAGAAAATGCAACACTTTATTAGTTGAAATAAATTCATTTGGCTTATGTTATGATGAACATGAGTTTGCTTACCAACTTAAAAATATCCCAACAAATTATTCAAATTTACTTTGTAGACGGACATAAACAAGGTCCTTGTTATTTAATTTAGAAATAATCCTTCAATATATAAGAACTAATTTATGATGCCACAATGTTGTATAATCGTGCATGAATATTAAACGCACGAGATTTCACATGAGTTATTTTTCCCTCTCGTAAGGATGGCCTTGTTCCTTGACAATCTTGCAAACTTTTATTTCCAAAAATCACATCAAATACAAGATTACATAACCTCCTTGCACCAATCAAATTGATGTTCCAATGGTAAACATGCACAAAATTTTGATATGTCATATTGTGGCAAACAATTACTTCTTTCGCTGACTTTATCTTCGATATTACCTCCAAAAACCAGATTACCTCATCGTACGTCTCATATTTGGCAAATAAACTTCCATTTTTGTTTATCTAATATGTACGCCTACTGTTAGTTAAGATCCAATAAAGCTCCCCATTAGGTATTTCACAGGATTCCTACAAAACCTGGCTACCGTTTGGTCTTGTGAGTCCAAAAGGATTATAACACATTTAACAGCCCACTAGAGTCTATTTGGATAAAAATAAAAGCAAAGAACAACTTTTGATATTCAATATATCTCATCTAGAAAAGGACACAAACATCTAAAAAAGGAAGTAGACATTCGACCTAGAGGCTTGTAGACTAACCAATTAGAAAAAGAGGTTGAAACCTGGTTTGCATCCATAGAGCATATTTAGCAAGTCCAAAAAGCTTATGTCGAGCATCAAGAAAGCCAATATATCGACATTTATTTCATAGTATTAGTACCACACAAACAATAACAAATCATGCTTTAAACATATTGCAACTTGCAAGGGCGCTTTTGGTCAAAAAGGTTCTTAGTGGCATATTTTTTTTAAACTAACCCCAAATAAAATCTTGTTTAAGATAAAATAAAAGCCTTTTGACAACACAAAATATAAAAGGAATAATAATGAGACGAGAAAGAATTGTAAAATCTCACTTAGCCTATTTGAAAATCATATTAATGATCTCTTTTGAACTAAAGCATATTAAGTAAAGCGGATGTCGAAAATTTTACAAACTTTTGAACTAAATAAAACTTTGTTTAACGTTAAAGATGAGGAATTTTCACATTTGAAGTAGAGATAATGAACAAAATAAACTTTCAAAGTTATTTCTAAGCCCAACTCTTCATTATCGAAGTCCCCCACCAATGCTTTCTCCCCTTGTACGTACTAAATAACATTTTCACCAAAGTAGCTTATTATGTTGAATCATAGTGAGTCATACATGGGTTAGACCGTTGGGAATAATGTGTAAAGTAAAAAAATCAACTATACCGCTGAGTGTATGTGAACTTATGAGGTTTAAATAACATAAAGAGAGTTCTAAAGAAAACAAATAAATTGTAAACTGTTATTGTGTATAAATATATTATTCACCAACTTCAAAAAATAAGTAAATAATAGATGTTTATTATTTATTGATCAAAAACAAAATAAATAAATTAATAGTTAGTTTATTATAAATTAACTGAAAGAGTTTATTTAATCAAAAACCAATTAATTAACTAGGAATTAGCTATTTGGTTTGGCCACTAGGTTGGTTGGGATGAAAAGAGGTTTGAAAAGATCACCAACAATGTATTTAAGAGAGTTGTTTAAGTTATAATTGGATGACAATCCTAAATAGTTAAAACTCTAACTATTTGCATGCCTTACATACATGAGGTGCGACCAAATGCTCACCCTATTCTATTTGTTGAACTTAATCAAGACGTACTAGGGATTAGTTTTGATATCTTGGTTTGTCAAGAAACTATTGTTCTTGCTTTGTATAGACGTCTGTAGACCTTACATACTTGTAGTAAATGTTCTCTAACATCAAGGATTATTAGTTAGCCATATGGTTAATACAAAGATGAAGGAAGGAATGTTGGTGACATATCATGTAAGATATTTACTACGATACTACATAGGTTAGTGTCAACTGGTATTGAGTTTGATGATGAAGTCTAGGAAAATTGTTATTATCTTTACTACTTGAAAGTTGGTCTAGTTTGTTATAATAGTTAGTAGTTTATCAGGAACTACAAAGCTTACATTTGAAGGCTTACATATTTTGATCCTTGGTGAGGATGTCTATAGAAGGAATACAAGGGAAATTCCAAGCTGTTTGTTGAGTAAAGAATAGAGGGAAGAATGGTTATGGTAGAAGAATATTGACATCATGAGAGAGAGGTCGAGAACATAAAAGATGTTAATAGATGGAATTGAAAAGAGAATGGTCACTTTAAAAACCAGTGCGCAAAACCTTCAACAAATATAAGTAAGAAGGAGATAAATATGGTAGCAAATTTTCATGATGTATTGATTTGCTATGTAGAGAGTTTGGTTAAATCCTGGATTATGGATTCATATGCTTCATTTCATGCTAGTCATTCCTAAGAAGTAATGTAGAATTTTAGGCATTATAGTAGGAAGGTATGACTTGTTGATAACAAAAGCCTATAACTAGTGTTTGAGATGTTGTCTTCAAAACCACTTGCTGAAAAATGTCAAGTATCTTCCAAACTTGGAGATGATGCTGATATCATTAGGCAATTAGATGGTAAAGGGCATCACGTTGGGATCACTTAATAAGAGCCAAACCCTATCATTAGTCAAGTTACTAGTTGGAAAGAAAGCAAAACACAATAATTGGGTAATCATGGTCAAATATGAAATTGATGGAAGCAAGAAGTACAAGGCCAAAATGGTGATCAAAAGGGTTTCAAAAAAATATGGGAATTAAATATAATGAGATTTTCTCAATGGTGCTAAAGATGAACACAATCGGATTGGTACTTGGTTTTGTAACAATAAAAAGTTTACAACTGGATGTGAAGACAACATTCTTGCATGGAAACCTTGATGAAGATACCTATATGGCATAGCCAGAAGGTTTTTAATTTATTGGCAAAGAAATATTGGCGTGCATATTAAAGACAAGTTTGTAGGGGTTGAAGCAAGTTCACGGTAGTTGTACTTGAAGTTTGATGGTTCTATCTAGAGGAACGAGTACATAAGATATGAGCCAGACTACTGTTGCTACCTAAAGAAGTTTAGCTCCTTTTACATTATCCTATTGTTATATGTTGATGCCATGTTGGTAGCTAGATCTGATATGTAGGAGATCAAAATTTTGAAGAAGTTGATGTCTAGAGTAATCGAGATGAAGGACTTGTCAATAGCCAAACAAAATCTAGGCATGAGCATAGTCACAGAAAAATCTTTTGGACTCTAAAGCTTTCCCAACAGAAGTACATTAGCAAAATCTCAGAGAAATTCCAAATTGTGGATGCTAAGGTCAAAAGCACAACTCTGGGGTATGAGAATCTCAAGGAAGAATCACCAAATAAGGAAGAATGCAAGGTACAAATAACTAAATTTTACTAGGCCTCGGTAGCTGGAAGCTTAATGTATGTTATGGTGTGCATGAGACCAACCTTGCTCATGTAGTGGGAGTTGTTAGCCTATTTATGTCAAATCCAAACAAGGGGCATTGTGAGGAGTCAAGTGGCTGCCATTATACTTGTAAGGAACTTTTAATGTTGCCTTCTAATTCAAAAGAACACAGTTAGTCTTGGAAGGTTTTGTTAGTGCAGAGTTGGGAGGTTATGTAGATTTGGTAAAAGCACAACAAATTATGTGATCGCCATTGGGGTACAACCATTAGCTGGATGTCCAAATTATAAAAGAGTGTTGTTCGATTAATCACATTAGTTGAGTATATGGTTATATCAAAAGCTAGCAATGAGCTTATTTGGTTAAAAAAACTTCCTATCAAAGTTCGGGCATGAAACAAGAAGGTCGTGTCCTGTATTGTGATAATCAGTGCGTGGTTCACCTTACAAAGATTCTAGTGTTTCACAAGAGAACAAAACACATTCAAATGAGGTGCCAAATTATCAAAGATTTGATAAGTAATGGAACTTACTTGAAAAAGATCATTGGTATGAAGAATCAAACGTACATGTTTACCAAGGAAGTGACAACAAGAGAAGCTGAAGCAAAATATAACTTCAATTGACCTTTAGGATGCTTGAAGAGAAGGCACGAGCTAAAAAAGACAGGGTTACAAAGCTTCGATTGTAGCAGATTAGTTGATCAGCCTCCAAGTGGGATATTGTTGAGTTGTGGAGCATGATCTTCTATTTTTACCCCATTTTCATTACAAAGACTAAGCAAGGTTTCCCACTCGACAAGAAGCTGCATTTCAAGTTATACTGCTTGATGAAAAAGTTAAGTTTCTTGGCACACCAAATCTGCAGTGTACGACCCATATGTTAGATCATTTGGTGATGTTACAAACTTGTAGGCTCTAACCTAGAAGCAATTTAGGTCAAACGATTGTTACAAGTATATCTTTTTGTGTATGAATGTAACCCCAATACAGAAATCATGTGTGACGACTATTCTAAAAAAATCACTCTAGTTCATCTATGTATATAGCTCGATTAAATCTGATTGAGATGTGTATTTTATTTTTCTTTGCATCTTTAATTGTCATGTTTGTTCAGTAAAGTAGTGTTTAGTATGTAGTACTAGACGGAACAAAACAGAACAAATCACTTCGAAGTTACGTTTGGTGTGGACAAGACTGGAACAATGACCATATTAAACGAGACCAATTGATTAAGTTTTAGTCCTACCTAAAAGGGTGGAATAAAGTGGAACAGAAACTCAAATGACAAAAAAATCATCTTATTCGTCTGTCATCTACAATCTATCGCTACCCACACCCACATCCCACCCCTACCTTATCCACACCCGTACCCGCACCCGCACATGCACATGCACCTGCACCTGCACCCCTACCCACACCCACTCCCACCACACACACACACACATGCAATGTTGTTTATTTATAGTTAGGCATTAATAAAAATAGGGAATCACTAAATAAACACCCCATTTTTACTTCAAACACACATCTATTTAAAGTCAAATTCTTTTTATTGGTTGAAACTACATTGTTTTCCGGAAAAATAAATATGATTGGTTAAAAATAGTTTGACTTTTGTGTAAGGTGTATATAGGGTGTATGCATAGTAGCACCCTAAAAATATACTAGAAACAATTGACAAATGGAGGACAACCTAGTAATTTTAACGCAAATTCGTGTCATGTCCTAATGCGACCAAACGATGCAGATACGAACGAATTTAATCCCCTCCAGTCCAGTTCATTCCAGTCCTATCCTATTCAGTCCATTCCTATCACTGTACCAAACGCTGCCTAACCGTACCTCTCTCTCACTCTCTCTCTCTCTCCCCTACCGTTATTCTTCGTGATGATGTTAGTGCAATGTACTTAGTTCTGCACAAAAGACCACACATGTGAAAATAGATTTACATTTTGTTAGGAGACGTGTTGCAATTGGTCATGTGCAAGTCTTGCACGTTCAATCAGCTCATTTGTTTGCAAATGTATTTACAACGAGTTCACCAACACATTTATTCAGAAATAGTTTAAGTATATGTGAACCTCCGGCTCAAACTGAGGGGGAGGTGTGAAAGTATTTTATTTGATAGTTTGTTTTAATTCTTTTTAGTATAATGTAAGGACCCTTTTATAACTTTATGTATTATATATTGTTGAGCGCGGGATTTTCCACAAGATGATATTTTCCTATAATATGAATTCTCATTAAACACCAATATATATACAAAATGCAATGATATAAGGTTTCACAATGGCTATGGCTAATAAGTTTATTATTATTATTATTATTTTTACATTGATCTTGTTAACAATTTAACATCTCTATTGTAGAATATTATTCAAACCAATAAGCCATCTCAAAACCAAGCAATTTGATTTGATGACTTACATAGTTCAGTTTGATTCCAAATATAAAATGAACAGAAATAATTGTGTTCATGTTATGCTTGTAAGGGTGTGGGGGGGGGGGAGTAGTTTCCTCCCATCCCACCGAACCCACTCGTCACGTCAGCTTTTCTCTCTCCTCTCACTTCTATCTTTCTCCATATTTTTCCATCTTTCACCCATAGACCCAGTACCCACTGAAACCACAATACCACATCAAATTTTCGATTTTTAAATTAATTAATTATTAAAAAAGTCATATAACATTTATTTTAATATTTCAAATAAAATAAAAACGGGTTAAATAAAATTAAAAAGTGACATAACATTTAATTAAAAAAACACACCATTACAAAAAAACAACCTAAATACAAGAAATTAAATCCTAAATACAGGAAATTAAATCCTAATTACGACAAATTAAATCCTAATTATTATATAAATGAATTGCAAGGGGTTCTAGAAGGTTTGGGGTGGGTAGGGGGTTTTTGGAGGTTTTAAGGGGGTGGTCTTATTTCCGGCTGTCTGGTGCTTCCACATGGCCATTACGTGTTTGTTTATTCTTTCAATGTTTCGCGTGTCCCCATGTTCTGGCCTGAAAATCAAATACATCTTCCTGCTTGAAAAAGAAAACTGAGAGAGAAGTCGAGAGGGAGAATGCGACAGATCCGGGGCTTTACGGTGGTGGTTATCATGGGGTGGTGAACGGCACCGCTGGAAGTGGTGGTGGTGGTGGGTAGTATGCCCCGTTTGGGTACTGGTAATACGGAGGTGGAGGAGGGTTAGGGTGTTGGGAAGTGTAGGGTGTGGTCGCGGCGTATACGTATCGATTGGTGATTTCCGGTTGCGGCTGTTGCCGGTGTTGGTGGTTATGATGATTACCCCTCCGGCTGCTTTCGTCGCCGTGCAGAGCTGTTACTTCCAACGTTGCCCATGGTGGAATAAGGTATGTGTCCCTGTTTTATAATCTTGAACTTAACTTTCAATCATATTGGTTTTCATTTAACCAAATTACAGGCTCACCGTGGTGGGTTTTCCCTTATGACGTGCTTCTCTCATCTCATGATTCCCTCATGCTAAAGCAGGAAGCTTGAATGGAGGTTTGAACACTTCCTTCTATGTTGCTTGCCACCTGATCCTTCCCCTTTGCCGCCTTAAACAACCCGATTCACCTCTTTTTTCTCTTAAACGTCACACCGGGCCGATCCATTCCAATCACAGCTAGGTAACTTCATCTACTCTAAAATTGGTTGCTGTTAAGATTTCCATCTTCTCTTTTATCAATTATCCGTTTCTCATCTTTCTCTCTTTATCAATTACCTCCTGCTTTGTGCCGCCTCTACTGATGACACGACTCGCCTCCTAGACGCAACCACATGGACTATATAAGGGTTTGGGAATTGTTATTCCTCGCACCTCCAATTTCTTGATTTGTATTTTCGACTTTCACAGGGAACAACTTTGCTCCCTTTTTCTGAAACGATATGCCGCACTGAAGGTTTCGATGATGCATAAATATGAATTAATTAATCGCTCGATGCCAATCACGTTTTTATGATTTTTTCATTGGCTTACACTGAATTCCACTATGAGTGCAAGCTGTAATTATCTCTATCCAACAATCTGAACTGAAATCTATTTTTTCATTTTCATTATCTTTAACATCATCCAATATTAACATCCTTTTGAATAAATTAATAGGAACAAATGGTGGACCTTCCGGTTATCTACACAAAGGTAATCGATCACAAATCAACTTTTTGAAATCTTTGACCAAATTATTCCACTATGACCTTGGGGTATGGCAATAGAGATTTAAATTTGAGGAATTGTTATGCCATCTAAAGGTTGGACAGGTACCCAGATATAACCTTGCATCTGCTTGCCCGCCAAGTGTTTGGGAAAATGCTTCATTGAAATTTGAAATATATATATATATATATATATATATATATATATATATATATATATGGGCTAATGATCTCTTATTTTCTTTTTATGTCTATTAGTTTCAATTATTTGTTTGTTAATTGTTACATATATATATATATATATATATATATATATATATATATATATATATATATATGGGCTAATGATCTCTTATTTTCTTTTTATGTCTATTAGTTTCAATTATTTGTTTGTTAATTGTTACCTTCTCTGCTTCACTTTCAGTCTAAAATTTTTGTTTGTTATTTTGTTTTTATCTTTCTTTTAGGGAATTGAATTTTTTATAAGGTCTTGATGCAAAGTGGTGGTGTTAGCGACCTTCTTTGAGATCTTCAAACTAAAGGTTTTTTTAATTAAGTTTGTTGCTAATGTATGTTTAATTGCTTACTTAATATATCATAAAACAATACTAATATGTCTATTTCATGTATCGCCAGAAACGATGGTGGAAGGGGGTTATCGATTCAATTTTCCAAATTCAGATGTTGTTTGATCACCATCAGTGCCCTCTCTATTTGTTACCCCAGAAGGAAAACTTCGAGATGGTGTTAAATTTTTGAAAAAAGTTCGCAGTGGGGTATGTTGTTTTGATTATTTACTTAATATAAAGTTTATTAAAGCATTTCAATATTTTTTTCCTCATAATTGATTTGTAGGGAGTGGATGCAAGTATCAGGTCAGAAGTTTAGGTCAGAAGTAAGTATTGCTCATTCCCTTTTCATTTCCAACTTTAATATGTATTCATGTTAATAATTTCCCTTACTTGGACTCATTTACAGTTATGAACTCAACAGTTGCGAAGAAGAAAGAGAGATTTTAAGAACTCAGGGTGTTATAGTCAGGTTTCTCATACATCACAACTTAGGTAAATCAATGGAGACTTACAACTACGTTTCTACTCTTTACATAAATCTTTATTTATTTATTTATTTTTGCTCAAAAATACTAAACTAAAAAAAACCATATCTAAAAGACATCTTCATTAAAAAGAATATTCAAAATCTCGGAAGAAGTGGCCTATCACAGACAGCTATGGAAGCTGCTAGCTACCTTCTTCCAATTACGTGTTTCATACGTGGGCTTTAGTTCTTTTAAGATTTCCCGGTTTCTTTATTCTCTCTTTTTTCAGTTCTTTAGTTAGTTTCCTTCTCTTGGTTTTCCTTCAGACGATAGTAGTGATACTTTTTACATTTCTATTAACATACGTATCAAGTTTCAATCCAGCCCGTGCGAAGCACGGGCTCAATCTAGTTACTATAAATTAAAAAAAACTGAGGATGCTCTCTCATAACATGTCACGATTCCATGTGTGTAAACTCTCTGTTGTGTGTCACCAAATACTGTTGTAGGGCTTGTTCCACGACCTAATCGTCGATCGTCTCGTCTAGTTGGTTGAAATATAAGTTTACGTAAATTTGGTTAAATTGTACCAATTTTCGACTCAAAACTTTCCATTTAGAGTTAAGCATATGCCTATTCCGATAATGAACCGTGCCCATATTTGTGTGAAACTCTTCCTCCACACAAAACCAGAATGAGCGGAAGGATGTCGTATTTGTTTCTTCGGTGGTGGCGACCCAGACTTTTGTCAAAGCCACATCTTCTCTTCTGGAAAAAAGGGGAAGCCTCATATTTCCATTGGCTGCCATTTCTTACAAAACTAGAGAGAAAGGTTAGAGAGAAAGTAGAGAATGGTGTGAAAGGTTGAGAGAATGATGTGATTTTTAAATGGGAAGAGGGGGTATTTATAAGAGTGGGTAATAATTTATTTTGATTGGATGAAAACTTTTTTTTACAATAGTTGAAAGATGGTCCGGTTTCACCATCACCCAAACCAATCCGATACACACGAACCCGCTCGGTACCGAACCCACAGGGCGGCGGTACCGGAGGTACCGCCCAAACCCGCCGACTATCTGTGGTGATCCCGCCCATTGCTCCGCCTAGCCTAAAAACCATCCAACATGAAACCTACCAACCATACGAATTTTTGACTCTCTAAACCAAGTAATATAACTCATACATACAAATTTTAGACTCTCTTTACGGAGTTAATAAGACAAAAAGTTTGAACATTTGGCATCTTTAACGAAAGTTCAAGTCTTTACGTACTCTTAATAAACAATGGTTTTGTTTGTTTTACTTCTTTTGTTCTGAAAAAAATATAACAAGACTTCAATAATGGTTTTAACCAATCTACCTTTTTCATTTCTTGCTTCCTAAAAGATGATAAACTATACATCTGACCTAATTTAGCAGCCATTTTAAGAATTACGTAATTTTGTTGACTTGTTAGTTAAAAGGCAAGTTATATTTATGTGACCAAAAATATATTACTTTGTTTATAAATTACACAAACAAATTTACATTTTTCGGAATTAGAATAAAATTTCTAAATCTATCCAGAAGAAAAGATCAATAATTTTTAAATAATTATTGTTCTTCAAATATGCTATCAAGATGAGGCCGCCAATCTCCACCATCAATACTCCGGCGAACTTTCCGCCTCCCTGCCTTCTTCTTCTCCGCCACAACACCATCAGATAATTTCAAATCAACGGTAACGGAGACGGAAACTGAATCGCCTATCACCGCCTTCTCACAACTTTTCCGCCGAGGTTTCCTCTTATTTTCAGGAACCGAAGAAGAAGGAATCAAAAAGTAAATACTACCTCTCTTAAGCTCGGAATTACTCGATAATATAAGAATCCGCCGGACTACGCCCTGTGACGACGGTTTACTCAGTACGTAATTAGGGTGATTGCTGAGAACCTCACCGGCGGTGATTGGGCGTGTGATTTCTTCAACGTAGCCATTTAAATGAACAATCCTGATCAAATCTAGAGCTCCACAAGGAATTAAACATGATAAGCAACACCTTAGACTGTTTCCCATGGCGATCGATGTTCTTGACGGTGGAAGTATTTAAATCTATGGGGAGTTGTTTTGCGATGATTATGGCGGAGTATTTATAAACAGAAGACCGTACAAATAATAGTGGCCCGTGGAGATTGAGTGTTAAAATATTGGGGAATGAACGTGGAGTGAAATCACAATAATGTCCCTGCCGTAGTTTTGCAAGGTTTTATATTTTACATATTTGCTCAAACAATATTTGTGCTTGTAGAGTCTTTATATTTTATACGAGATACAATCATTTTCATATTTTAAATTGGTAAAAAATAAATTATTTATATTTAGTTATATTAATTCATTCTTCAATATATATATATATATATATATATATATATATATATATATATATATATATATATATATATATATATATATACACACACACACACACACACACACTAGTTCAGCTTTATTAAATTATACTCGAATTGGATTCTTTAATGTTGAAGTACTTAATCATGCTACCGTAAGTAACGAGGAAGCTTCAATCTTAATTTGTGTGCGTTTAGATACCGATCATTGCCATGATCGCTTAATTATGAAATCTTCTAGAATAATAATATTCTTAATCATTCAAATTGAAAGATATATATTTTAAGTTTAGGGTAATTCTGAATGGGAACGTTTTTAAGGATGGATGGGTAATTGTGAATGGGAACGTTTTGAAGCAAAGATGGATTATATTCCTATTAGAAATTCAAGTAAAAATGTTATATGTTTTTGGGACAAGTTTTACATGGATTGGATACATGTTTTTTTTTTGAACGGCAATTGTTAAAGATGGATGGGTAATTGTTTAACCTATTCGGGTGTTTATTTTAGAAATCTTAATTTCAATATAAACTTTAAAAATCATAAGTTATAAGTTCATAATTCTTTATATGTTGGATGGAGGAGGGAGACCAAAGATGATGGGATTTTTATGGTATCCCCACTAAAGAATAACGGTTAGTGGTATCATGAGTTTGATTATGATGATACGTTCCAGCAATCAAATTATTATAGAGCAATGGTTGTATTGGAGAGCCAAACTATGATTCTATTTGCTTAAGAGGTCTCACACTCACATTTATAGGTGAGATAGGAGTGGTAATGTGTCATAACATTCATTAGGCCTTGTGGTGTGGTGAAGGGGAGGGGTGCGGGGAACCCTGGCCTTCGCGGGGGAACACCGTCCCCCCTCATGGTGACTCCACAAAAATCAGCTCGCAGGGGGAAATCTCTTCACGCGAGGAATAGGCTAGGAAAGGTTGTGTGAGTGTACATTGTGCATTATTAATTGTACAAAAAATGAGTAAAAAGTGAGAGGTAACCACTTCCAGGGATGAGGGGAAGAGTTTAGAGGTGCTGACTGGATGCTAATGTGACTGAAAAAAATGAGAGGAAAGGAGAGACCATACTGGATGGCCTTATTGTAGTATTACACATGCCTCAATATGTACTTGTTTACGTGTAATGGGTTGAGGTTGTCTCCATATTAGTGGTATTAGGGAAAATGTTTGTTTGGTACTTCTTCTACACGTCTAGGTCCATAGGCCAGATCCACATGGATGATCCACATAAATCGTCAGGGGCGGAGCTAAGTTATAGGAATGTGGGTCATAGAACCCACTTAAACTTTTAAATTTATTTAAAATATATATATATAAAAAAATTTAGGACATTGAAAAAGTTTTAGAACCTACATTATTACCGACTCTTTCATTTTTAACTATTTTATTTAATTAGGGAACCATGTTGATTCTTTATTCTAAATTCGCCACTACATATAATGTATTATTTTTAGAAAGATGTTCAGACTTGCAGACTACGGACTCTGTAAAAATACGAATAAAGCTCATGTGATATCTAGGTTACGAGAGTGGGATCCATTGTCAATAATCAAGTAGAATACTTATTTACTGAAAATCGGAATGTATTTATTGCTGTTTGAATTTTCATTTGTTTATAAACTAATCTAATACAAAAGCCTTTAAACTTTCATTTTTTTAGGGTCAATTTTTAAATTAAAAGTTAACAGGAAATATAGTATTTTATATGTATTCTGTCTTATTTTAAAGGAAAGAGATATTATTTGATGCTATTCTAATACTAGTTGATATTTTAATATAAACTTAGGGCCAGATATTATTCTGATGACAAAATGCACGAGGGGTCAATAATCTAAGCTAGCAAACGACAAAAAAAACCGATTTAATATATTGTGCGACTCTGTCTTCGTCCTCAATCCAAGGTGGAAGCCTCATTTAATGAAATTTAATTAATTTCTCCATTTAATTTTAAGTTTATGTTTATTTAGAACAGCGGTATTTTATTAAGAAAAAACGAATGTTTTAAAATTCAGGTTTTTAGTTGATTTTGTGTGGTGATCATGTCATGGGTCAACCGGTTTAACTGTTGGTCAACTCAGTGTTTACAATTAACATACATTTTATATTTTTCAACATAATTATATATTTATAAAACATAAACAATGTCATTTCACATTTTTGTATCAAAAAATATATTTTGTCAATTTATATAAGAAATATATATACTAAATTTGGCGGCTAGGGTTACTACCCTAGCCTTGCCATGCAAGTTTCCTAACTTGCTATGCTGCCTTATACGCCTATTGCCTTATATGATTATTCAATATGATATTATTGCTTATTTAATTAATTGTTAAATTGAATTTAATTGAGTGTCCGAGGCACACACAAGTCCAATACCATCCTCTGTGAACGCATAAGAAGGATGATCACTAAACAAGTTGCAATCAAGTAATACTTATCAATAAATCATTTCCAAAACAATATTTTGTATATGCAATAGTTAGACCAAGTAATACACATAGATTACATATGATTAGGATATGACTTAATCACAAATTTTCTAAAAATAGGGTTTAGGAACATGTACTCATGGAGAATTAGTCACGGCAATGCCTAGCATAAGCTCCTTCTACTTCTAGGCACTTGTTGCACTTAGCGTTCACCTAGAGAAAGCCCAAAAGCTAATATATATGTATTTATATTAATCCATTAAGTTGTTTATTAAAAAAAAAACTTACATTTTATTGCGTCAAAACATTTCTTATGTTAAGACATGAACATAGGCGAAAATCATGTGTGATTTTGATTCTGTATGAAAAGGTTATGAGCAAAACAATTTTGGTGACAAAGTTTGGATGCTCTTTGATTCACAAAGTTAAGCACAACTAGGCACACTTTTCCTTGGGTCTAGGCCCACCCGGGCCTGATCTAATTAGCCCCTAAACATCCAAAAATGTTACTTAATTGTATGTGCAATGGTCCTTAAGCTTCCAAATCACTTGTAAGCTTGATTCTTTCAGTTTTAAAGGCTTTTATTGATCCATTAACATCTATAAAATACGTTGATCCATTTAAATCACTTAAAAATCATGATTTGAGGTTAAAAACCAATCAATACATGGATTAACACTAGATTATCATCAATTGAACTTATTATTAACCTAATAAACAAGTTTTGTTTGAAAAACACAGGTGCTAATGGATCAAAATCTCAAATCATACACAAGTATCATTTAAAAACTCATTTGTCACTTGAAAATTTACAAATACTCAAATTATGAAGCAATCGTCCATTTATGGATTCCATTAATCAGAAGTTAGAAACACAATTAGATTCAACATTGAAGGGTCTATATGAAGAACCACCATTGATGAAGCTTTAAAGCTTCAAAAACTCAAAATATTCACAATTTAGACCATGTATGATATAAGTGACAATAAACTAACATTATGACAATCAAAACTGAGTTAAATATCACTGAATTTGACATTTGAAGAACATTTTTGAATTTGGAGTTTTCCCCCAAACCCTAAGACAAAAATGAAGCAGATGAATGAGGGATTATACCTAGACGATGCTTGGAAAGTATGATTTGGTGCTAGAACATGCTAATCCACACTTAGATTGCTAGATTCCACCTCAAATCGCCATGGAAGCATCTACCCTTCTCTGGAATTCATTCATAACTCAAATGGAGAAGATAACTAACTAGTTGGATTTATAGGTTTGCTTATTGACAACATGAACATCCAACTTAGGCTCTTTACACTTAGTCCCTAAATAGAACTTCAATGAGTCGCCAATGTTTCATTTTCACAAATAAGTCCCCTAGAAGCCTTTATTTAATTTATAGGTCAAACCTAGGTCAAATACGATCAAATTAAATTTTGGTCAAATTGTCACTTTCAGTCCCTTTTTTCTTTTTTTATGTTTTAAAAAGGGAGAATTTCATATATGCCTTTCTTAAACATCAAAATATCATATTTTCCCAATCTAATTTGTAAATATCATACTTATCCTTCATAAACTTTCAAAATATCATATTTGTCCAGCCTGATTTCTAAATATCATATATACCCTTCATAAATTTTCAAAATACCAGATTTGCCAAAATCCTTATTTTTAACAATTTTAATCATTTTAATTCATATTTTTTTAATCAATTTAATGTTATACCCTCGTACAAATCTATTTTTAAAATATCTAAAATCGATTACTTAAACCTTAGTTGCTGGTCTTCCTTAATTCATATTATTTCTTCTTCGATATTCGGGTTTATTGCATCATCTTCATCATTTTGTTCATCTATATTGTCTACAACCATCGCTTTAGGAGCATAATTGAGAAGGAGATGTCCAAAGATGTTATCGATTAACAAGATGTCAAAGACGACACGACAAACCCAGGTGACAAAGAAGAGAGAATATGGATTCGGGGAGACCAGCAACGACTATTTACAAAATCGATTTTAGATATTTTAAACATATAAGGATTTAAAATGATTATAAAATGTTGAAAATAATGATTTGCGCAAATATGATATCTTGAAAGTTTATGAAGGGTAAATATGATATTTAGAAATTAGCATAGGAAAATATGATATTTTTAAAGTTTATGAATGGTAATATGATATTTACAAATTAGCCTAGACAAATATGATATTTTGATATTTAATAAGGGCATATACGAAATTATTCCTTTTAAAAAAAGATATTAAAATCCATTTCTAATTTAGGAAGCTCATAATCAATCTTTAATTAATCATTATTAACATTATTAGTCTCTAAATTGTCCATTTACCCCAAATTCTAAGTTTTTAGGATTTGACAATTTTAGGCCCTTTAATCAAATTTTCTCCAAATGTCTCAAATTCAATTTTAACCTATGAATTATGTTTAATAATTTCTATTCTACTACTGTAAACTCATTTTATTTTATTTTTAAATTTAATCTATTTATTTTAAATTATTTAAATTTCTTTAGTTTATTTCCCACCAAAAGGGCCAAAACTATTAGACTCAAATTAGGGATGTTACAGATATATGTCACCTAGATGGAACATATTTTTCCCATCAAGTTGAATATATTGGTCTGGCAATTGAGTTTTAACTGCATGCTTATGAGGTCAAATCTCGTTGATAGAGGGATTGATGTAGATTTACTTCGTGTCATTTGACGATTTCAATTTGGATTTCGACTGACAGGTGGTGGGATAGGATATTGATTGTCCTACTAATTCCATTTCAAATTAGATTCCGTGAGTGGTTGATTTAAACTTTAATGTTCACCCAAAGAAATTCTTTAATGCGATAATTATTTCTACTTTCTAGAATATTTGGAACAGTTAGTGTAAATGCCAAAGATGTTGAGTGATTGAGGAACTTAGGAACTTAGGAACTTTTAGCAGTAGAGGACCAAACTTGGAGAATCTAAGTTTGGGTCAAAAAGTTAATATTCCACAAATTACACTGCTGAACAAGACACTGCTGAACCAAACCGAAATGACAAGGATCGGAACTTGGATCTGAAAATAAAAGTTCAGATTGTGTGATCTAAACCTGACCATTCCCAAGGCAGCAGCAAAGTTCTGAAATCATGCTTGTTCTGAACCTAGTTCCGAAGGTAGGTGTGTAGCGAGGTTGTTCCGAACTCCATACCGAACTGCCAAGTTTCGAAGTGTAATACCGAACAGGCTAGTTCCGAACTGCAGGATCCGAAGTTTAAGGATCCGAACCAGGATCCGAAAATGAATGTTCCGATGGCAAATTCCGAACTCCAAGATCCGAATCAAACTCAGAACCCGATACCGAATCTGTGCACATTCCGAAACCTGTTCAGCAGAAGCAAGAATCCGAATCAAAACTTGGGACTTCCGAAATTAGCTGTTTCAAAGCAGCACTTTCCGAACCAGAACTTGAGGATCCGAACATGAGAGGATCCGAAGTTACAGTTCTGAATTTCACAGTTCAGAAATTTCCAAGTTCAGAAAATGCAGTGCCGGTTCAGAAAATATGGATCAGAAACGACCATTGCTGATCCGTTCAGCAACGAAAGTACACAGCGGGTGCAGACCAAGAAGTTCAAGACTTAGATTATTTAGGCCAGCTGTTAGAATTGTACCTTTTTAATAGAATAGTAATATTTGTTGTACTTAGGATCTGAAAAGATATATTCTCCTCCTATAAATATGAGGCTTGGGTCATGAGTTTTAAGAGAGATTCTAGTAAGAAGTTTAGGAAACTATCACTCTAATGTAGTATAAAGTAATTGGAGGAGGGGCTGGAGAATTCTCTCCAGCCACCTCAAGAACTCCTCACTTTTCTTCTCTTCTATTCTAGATCTCCATATCTTTCTATCTTTTTCTATCTATTCTTCCTTTCTAGATCTTTAAGTAATTCACCTTAGACTTAGAATTGTGTCGAGCTTAACATCCAATATGTAACAAATATGTTATTATCAATGAAAAATACGAATTACATTATATCGTTTAATTATTGTCATTTAATTTCCACACTTGTTGTTTACGATTTATTTAAATATTCCGCAACTTTACGTTTCACGTCATTTATATTTTCCGCATCGTTCATTTACATTTTATCACGTAATTTATTTATATATCTTCGTTTATTGTTGAGCGAAAGATCTTGGACCCCGAAAACCCCCGAGTTTTCGTATTTTAATTTTCAACAAGAACTTTAAGAACAACGTGTTATTGGGATCGATCAAAAAGAAAAAAAAAGTTGCAATTTATTAGATCATTGTTTTGTTCAATTCTTTTTTTTTTGGATTTACAATAGGAGCAAAAAATATAAAATGAATTGCTAGTTGGTTGCATAATGAAATGACCTAGTTGCTATTTGCTAATTTTTAATATAATATTGGTGTTCCAAAAGAAAATAAAACATTGCTTTTTATAAATAAAAGCATGGAATTGAGCTCTTTATGTATTATCAAAGTGGGCAAGGGTAGACGTATAGAGTTTTGGACAAATATGTGGTTGGGTGATTTTATTTTTCAACAAAAACTTCTTAGATTTTTTGCTCTTGATTTGAACTGTGAATATGTGGTTGTGTATCAGTTGACAATTTAGACATTGTCTTATTATTTGTTATACTTCAATCCTTTGTGACCTCTGACTAGATCAATCCTTGAGTGTGGAATTTGGGGTCCAACTGATTGTTCTCGGTTGTGTCTGCAAGATTATTTTTAGATAATGGCATGTTTGGGATCAGATTTGTGTCAACTAGATGGAAAATATTTGTTCCCATCAAGTTGAATATGTTGGCATGTTGGTTGGGTCTTAACTGCATGCCTAAGAGATCTAATATCGTTGATAAATGGATTGATTTGAATTTAGTGTTTTGTCATTTTTGTTTGATGAGTACAAAGATCGTTAATGACCTTTTTACTTCGTGTCATTTGACGATTTCAATTTGGGATGCGATTGGGAGCCGGTGGTATATTGATTGTCCTTCTAATTCTATTTCATATTAGATTCCGTGGGTAGTTGATTTTACAAATTTAATGCTTTCCCATAAAAATTCTTCGTGGAGTAATTCTTTGTACTTTCTGCATTTTTGGAACTTTTAAAACAACCTTTTTATTTGGATCGATCACAAAAAATTGAGATTTATTATATCATTGTTTTTCGGTCCCTTTTGAGATTTACAATAAAAGCAAAAACATAAAATAAACTGCATTGGTTTTTCCTTAGGAATCAACGGTTCCAAAAAAGTTGGTTTTTCCTCGATGTAAATTTTATTTTGTTACCTTATTTGTTAGCTTTTAATATAATCTTATTCTTTCAAAAGAAACATACGAACATTAAATCTTTATAAATACAGGTATACATAAAAAATGAAGGAAAATCCGAACAGCTTACCCAATACATACACACATGTTAGCATAAAGTCTGAAGTAGCAATCAATGACATAACTAAAGGCTACAGTTTTAAATAATAAATTGCATATTAAGAATAAACCATTGCTTCTTAATTTGATATTTTAATCATAGATTCATATTATAATTGGTTTAAGTTAATCGGGAGTCTAAGTTCAGTGTACGTGCTGATTTTTTTAATTGATGGATTGGTGTTTCGATAAGATACGCCCTTAAGATATTTTATGTATGCATGATTTTGGAATATCTGCCTCACATGATCTTTCTTGTTTATTTTCTACAACTTTATTAACATATACTCGAATTATATTTATTTGCTATATCAAAATATTAATTTTCCTACGAAACTATTTCACCAGAAATACGTGACTCAATTAGTCTCGATACATGAATGATGATATGAGACCATATGAACAATGACTATTCTAATTTCTAAACAAACGTTACCCGATCGAGTTACGAGGTCTAAGACTAGCACACATCATATACTAAATGCTAGGATGCATGGTGAGACATTTCTTTTGGGACTACGACTTTAAATTTTCTTCACATTTAAAGAATTTTCAGTGTTAATATAAGTTGTATAAAATAAAATATTTTGATTAATAACATAATATCTTTAGTAGTGAATTTCTGGCATTAGGAAAACTTTTAGATCACAAAATTTTAGTCGCATTTGCCAAATTCATAATATATTTAAGTTGTGTTTTTATATGTATACTTATATACCATCTTACTAGTTAATTCATAAATAAAAATTCCTAACAGGAATCTTTTATTATGCATGATAAGATGAGTTATAAAAAAAAAACATTTAACAATTATTACACTTTTATATACATGCGTACCATCTCAAATCCATATAATTATATTACACTTCATCAACATAGTTGTACCATAGCGGAAAACTAAGACATTAAATTACTCATTGTTCACATGAGTTATTTTATTTGCTTTTATTAATGGGATATCTGTAATAGATTATTATCATCTTAGATGTAGTTGACCCACGCAGGCTCACAACCAACATGTTGTGGTTTACACCTTGGCACAATACACATACATATATACACTACATCCTAAACAGCTAATCGCTATGTAGATATAAAGTATAGGCGCACACATAAATACATACAACCAACAAAGTGCGGTTTACAGCCATACCAAAAGACATATACATACATACAGTCTAAAACTGATAATCAATAATCAATAAACAGAGAACGGCTATGTTTCATATTATTATCAAAAAAAGTACAAATACAATAAAATATGAAGATTAAATATATAGGAAAGCTAATTAAGTTAAACCTAGCTAAAAAACAGATAACATAAAACACACACTAAAAGAGCCCAATAAACTTATTAGGCTAACATCCCCTCCTCAAACTCACAATGCGACAATGCGACACCAATAAGTATTGAGAGTTTGTCAGTCAAAAAATAAACCGAGGAGCAGTCAAGGGATTCGTAAACATATCAACAATCTGTAAGGTGGATGAAACATGAGGGAGAGAGATAATCCATTGCTGAAGGTGATGACACGTAAAATGACAATCAATCTCAATATGTTTTGTGCGCTCGTCAAACACCGAATTCTTGGCAATCAATATCGCACTCTCGTTATCACAGTGCAACGGGATAGACTGAGAAATGCAAACACTCATATCCGCAAGAAGCCATCACAACCAAACAATCTCGCATGATGATAGTCATGGCTCGATACTCAGATTTTGTAGAAGATCATGAAACAACGTCTTGTTTCTTACTTTTCCATGAAATCAACGAATCTCCAAGAAAAACACAATACCCAGTAGTGGACTTACGATCATAAATATTGTTATCCAAATTAGCATCGCTATAAGCACACAGCTCAAGAGATGATGTGGAGGGAAACACAAGGCTGCGGAACTCAGTACCACGAAGATATCTCAAAATACGAAGAACAACTCTCCAATGAAAAGTAGAAGGAGTAGTGACAAACTGGCTAACCACATGAACTACATGAGCAATATCCGGTCTAGTGATAATGAGATAAACCAAGCACGAGGGGCTTGTTTGAGACCATACAATGCCTTCCGAAGCCGACAAACTTCACCAGGTTGGCAGCAAAACATGGGAAAATTGGAAGCAAAACATGGGAGAAAGTGAAAAGAGAGACATTAGCGCCGCTAATGAAGCCATTAGCAACGCTAATGTGCTATGTCACACCCCGATCCTTGGCGGAATCGATCAAGGCGTGATATATTGTTCAAAGTCTCATGACAACTATGTTATAATATGATTAGATTCAATTAAGTACTAAGTATGCAAACAAAATTCACAACATACAAATACAAATCCAAATACAACAACATTTATTACATGAAATTTAAATAGTATTGTGGGTTTCTAAGGTACACCCTACTTTTCATCAACTTCATTCTTCAAATCTGCATCATGGGTAAAAACAGGTCAACTACTAGAGTTGGTGAGTAATCTAGTTTTATTAAAGAAAATTGTGAGTTTGAATAATTTGAAATTTGTTTTCTTTTGAAGTTGGCAAACAAGTGTTATTGAGATAACAATTTATAAATCAAAAATTGATTAACAAATGATAACAACAACAATAAGTCCTCACCCTATATATACATATAAGTATATATATAGGATGGAGCATCTAATCATCATACACACTCAACCACGTGCAATCAATCACCTTAGCGTCCCAAGGCGGGGTGGTCAACCCAATAGCGCTATTATTGTCCATAACGTACCTCAAGAATACGGGCATAGTCATGGAGATTAGACTAAAATTGGTAATGCAATACAAGTACATGTAGCGTAAACAAACAATAATTATACAAATACTGATTCACGTATAAATGTCTCAACAATGTCTCAATGGTGAAAAAATAATAAAATGAAGTTGGAACATATTAGAACCAGATGATACACCCCAAAAGTATTGAAAATTATAAAATATGGGGTAGATTACTCACATTAGTCCAAACGGAATACGCGTGTTGTACGATAGACGGCTCGGGTCAAAACGACGTGGAACCTATTATAATTAATAGTTTTGGTTTAGGAATCGATAAATGGGAATATAGTATTAATAAGAATAATTAGACATATATTCTTATATTAGATGAATTAACAATTATCCAAATTTTGTTTTGAATATTAATGTATTTATATGTTAAATGAATTTTAAATTGAATTAATTACTTTGCTTAATTAATTTATATTTTCACTTTAGACAAGATTTTAATAATTTCTTATTAAAATAATAACTAGTCAAATTATAAGTATTTACAGATTTTATATATTATAAACAATTATTTATATGAAATAATCATTAAAAAATGCATTTTTACATGCTTAGATATTTAGGAAAATAGTTTTGAATACTAAACAGTAATAAAACATTCTGAAATTTTCAGAAAATCATTATTTCATAAAATGGTAATTACTGTAAAATTTTCATATTTTTATTAACTGCTTTAGTATTTATTTAGTATTTTAATAATTAAACCACAACAAAATTCGGGAAAAGTAATAAATGATTCCCATAAATTCTGGAAAATTAACCATAGTTTGCTAACATTATATTGAGCCTACTGTAAATATTTTGGATATTTTGGACTAAGGGAAGTATTTCTTATGTTTTTCATTATTAACTAATCACTAAAATCATAAATAATAGGCAAATATTAAGAGAAATTCATTAGACTTTTTATTTATGATTAACATGTTATATATGATATTCTGATAAGGTTTTATAATTTTTGGACATGTGTAGCTATTTATTATCAATTTAAACCATTAAATAATCATTAAATCAGGTAAAATAAGCAAACATTATTACAAAAATCTGTAAATTTTGTCATGGAGTCTTTAAAATGTTAATAAGGTGCGAAAAATATAAAATCTAGTTTTTAACATAAATAACTATATTTTGCAATTTATTTATCTACAACAAAATAAAATACAAAATAAGCATCAAACAGTAATATAAATGCATGAAACTTTATAAATCCACTTTACTCAATATTAGGGTTGTTCCAAAATTTTCCCATAATTTATTGACTGCAAAAAGTATTTTATGTGAATTATTGCCATATTTTATTGCAATAATTATAGTAATTCAATAAAAATAAGTTATTTTCTGAAAATTTCCAGAACTTCTTATTTTATTTATGAGAGTCTGAGAAAAATCAGGTTTATGCATAAAATGAGTTTTAGATATTTTGGTGGATTTAATTTGTTTCATGTATGAATTTGGAACTTTTAACAACATACCTTGATGAATGCTTCAAGAGGGATGGAGATTTGAGTATGAGGGATTGTTCTTGGCTGGAAAATTGATATTTCTTGGAAGAATTTCGAGATTGAGAGTGAGAGAAAGAATAGAGAGGGTTTGAGTGGTGATGAGAATAATGTGTTGGGAAAAAAAATGAAAGGAAAGATGATGGGAGGTGTGAGTGGGAGACCATGAGAATAACTTTTGGCTTTTGGTGGTCTTCATAATTTCCCACTAGCACAAGCATCTCTATGTAATACACTAATTAATATAAGAATTTTATAAAATTTAATGTAGAGTTTATAAAAATAGAGTTTTATAAAAAAAATAGGTTATTATTTGATTATAACAATCTACTTTGATTTGAAGTTTAATTATAGCATTCAAGTTTGATTCTTTTAATTTAATTAGAGCATCATACTTTGATTTAATTTTAATATGGTATCATAATTTAATTTGATTATAGTTATAACGTTATACTATGCTATATTGCTATTAACGTCAATTTATATCGTAGTGTATGGGTTTTGATCCTATTAGCGTCAAGTAATCTTGAGTAGGGTTTATTAAATTTCCAATTGGTTTGGGTTGACCCGAATCCATTTTAGGCGGATGTCACAGTCTCCCCTACTTTAGGAAATTTCGTCCCGAAATTTAAGAAAAGAGTACCTTAAGAGAAAAGTTGCGGGTATTTGGTACGCATTTGATCCTCACGCTCCCATGTATACTCGGGTCCACGTGCTGACTGCCACCTGACCTTGACCAGGGGAATGCGACTTCTTTTGACTTGCTTTTCCTTTCGGTCGGCAATTTCCAAGGGTTTCTCGATAAATTGCATTGTCTCGTCGATTTGGATATCCTCGAGAGGAACATGAAGGTTCTCGTCTGCAAAACACTTCTTGAGGTTGGCTATATGAAATACTGGGTGAACTTTATTAAGCTCTATTGGTAGATCCAACTCGTAGGCTACTGGTCCGATCCTTTTCAGGATCTTAAACGGCCCTACGTAGCGGGGTGCCAATTTACCCTTGCGTCCAAATCGAACCACACCTTTCCATGGGGACACTTTTAACATGACCATGTCACCCACGGTAAATTCAAGCGGTTTGCGTCGCTTGTCGGCGTAACTCTTTTGTCGGCTACGAGCTGTGAGAAGGTTATTGCGAATCTGAGTGATTTTGTCGGTTGTTTCCTGGATAAGCTCAGGACCAACGATTGGAGAATCCACTGTTGCGCGAATTACGTGGGACTCGCCAATTTCATGCCAGCAAATAGGAGATTGGCATTTACGGCCATACAATGCCTCAAATGGTGGCATCCCGATGCTAGAATGATAAATGTTATTATAGGAGAATTCCACCAACGGTAAATGAGAGTCCCAATTTCCTCCGAAATCTAAGACACACGCCCTCAACATATCTTCGAGTGTTTGAATTGTCCTCTCAGATTGCCCATCGGTCTGAGGATGATAAGCGGTACTGAGATCGAGGCGGGTTCCCATGGCTTCTTGAAGTGATTGCCAGAACCGAGAGAGAAATCTCCCATCACGATCTGAAATGATGCTGAGAGGGATGCCATGCCGACTAACTATCTCGTCGATGTAAATCTGAGCAAGTTGTTCGACCTTGAAATCTTCACGGATTGGAAGGAAGTGAGCAGATTTAGTCAAACGGTCAACGATTACCCAAATGCTGTCATGTCCCTTTGTGGTACGGGGAAGTTTGGTTACGAAATCCATGGTGATCGCTTCCCATTTCCACTCGGGGATTACCGGTTGGACCAATAGTCCAGAGGGTCGTTGATGTTCTGCTTTGACCCTGGAACATGTAAGACATTTGGCTACGAATAAAGCAATATCCTTTTTCATTCCCAACCACCAATAATTGGTTCTCAAGCCATGATACATCTTGTCAGCGCCCGGATGAATGGAATATCGAGTTTTATGAATTTCTTCCATCAGGAATGTACGAAGATTGTCGCGATCTGGGATCCAGATGCGATCTTGATAATAGAAAATACCATCAGATTTAGATTCCAACTCCCCATCAATTCCCGTGGGCATGTCATTTTCGGTAATTGCCGAGTGTTGGGCTCCTCGAATTTGGTCGCTGAGATTGGACAAGATAGGAGAACATATTAAATGAAATGCTTTGGCATGTTCTTTTCGGCTTAACGCGTCGGCTACGACGTTCGCCTTGCCCGGATGATAGCGTATTTCGTACTCGTAATCATTTAGGAGTTCGACCCATCGTGTTTGCCTCATATTGAGTTCCTTTTGATTAAGAATATGTTGCAAGCTCTTATGGTCGGTGAAAATTACGCATTTAGTGCCGTAAAGGTAATGCCTCCAAATTTTAAGAGCGAAAACCACGGCACCGAGCTCCAAATCATGAGTTGTATAATTCCTTTCGTGGATTTTGAGTTGTCGCGATGCGTAAGCTATAACCTTTCCCCTTTGCATCAAAACACAACCTAGACCGAGATTGGAGGCATTGCAATATACCACGAAATCTTCGGATCCTTCAGGGAGTGTAAGAATCGGAGCATCACACAACCTTTGTTTAAGGGTTTGGAAAGCGTCTTCCTGCTTGGGTCCCCAATCAAATGGTGTACCCTTGCAAGTGAGAGAAGTAAGCGGTAAAGCGATCTTTGAGAAATTTGAAATGAAACGCCGGTAATAGCCGGCTAAACCGAGGAAGGACCGAATTTCCTTGGGGGTACGTGGGGCTTTCCAATTCTTGACTGCTTCAACTTTTGCGGGGTCGACTAAAATACCCTTGTCACTTACAATATGACCGAGGAATTGTACCTCATTTAACCAAAACTCGCATTTCGAAAATTTGGCATAGAGCTGATTTCCTTGCAATGTTTGGAGAGTTAGACGAAGGTGTCTTTCATGGTCTACCTTTGTCTTGGAGTAAATGAGAATGTCATCAATAAAGACGATAACAAAACGGTCGAGATAAGGTTTAAATACTCGATTCATCAAGTCCATGAATGCGGCAAGGGCATTCGTTAGGCCAAAAGGCATAACGGTGAACTCGTAATGACCATAGCGGGTTCGAAAAGCGGTTTTGGGGATGTCTTCTTCCCGTACTCGAAGTTGGTGATAACCCGAGCGGAGGTCGATTTTTGAGAAGCATGAAGCTCCTTGAAGCTGATCAAAAAGGTCGTCGATCCGAGGTAACGGATATCGATTCTTGATGGTCAATTTATTTAACTCCCGATAATCGATACACATACGAAACGAACCATCTTTCTTTTTGATGAAGAGAACCGGGGCTCCCCAGGGTGAAGTACTAGGGCGGATAAATCCCTTATCGGTTAATTCTTGGAGCTGACTTGCCAATTCTTGCATCTCGGTTGGAGCCAACCGATATGGAGACTTGGCTATGGGAGCAGCCTCAGGAATGAGATCGATGCGGAACTCTAGCTCACGTACTGGAGGGAGTCCAGATACGTCATCGGGAAAGATGTCGGGAAAGTCTCGTACAATCGGAATATCTTCGATCTTCTTTTCTTTGACCTTTGTTTCCACCATATGGGCTAAGAAAGCCATGTATTCTTTACGTAGATATGATCGAGCTTGAGTACATGACATAAGACTAAGCTTTTTTGAACGAGTCTCGCCATAAATACGAAGACTTTGACCGTCGGCAAGAGGAATACGAATAAACTTCTCGTAACATACTATTTCAGCATGGTTTTGGGATAGCCAATCCATTCCCACGATGATGTCGAAGCTACCAAGTTCCATAGGAACTAAATTGACGGAAAATTTATGACCGCAAAAATCGAAAGTGCAATCTTGGATGACTGCATTGAGTGAAATGTATTTTCCATTGGCGACTTCTACGGTAAAGTTTTCATCAAGAATCGTGCGAGGTGTGTGAAGTATGGGTTCAAATTCCAAAGACACAAAACTTTTATCGGCACCTGAATCAAAAAGTACTGACGCGTAGCAGTCATTTATGAGAAACGTACCATTTACGACCTTGTTATCGGTCTGTGCTTGGGTTGCGGTAATGACAAATGCTCGGCCTTTGGGAGCTGGAACCTGCATTGTTGGATTTGCCTGGGCTTGAGTGTTAATGATATTGACAAGCCTAGGACACGCGTTTCTGAAATGGGTAGGGTCACCACAGTTGAAGCATGTTCCAGTTGGATACCGGGTTTGTGTTTGCTGATTTGAGGGTAGAGCGAATGGTCGCTGAGTTTTTGGTGCACGGCATGTGTCTGCCAAGTGGCCATAGCGACCACAAGTCGTACAAAGGCGACACGGGCTGGTGGACATATGGTGATAGTTACAATGGTTACAGAGGGGGTGAGGTCCTGTATACGACTTTTTGTTTGGTTGGGTGACTTGGGTGATAGGCGCAGCAGGGGTAATAACAGCATGGTTGTGGTGATGGCTTTTCCGCTTCTTTTTGTCGTGTCGGTGTGAGGACTCGGACTTGACAATTAGGGGAGTCTCAGGGGTCTGCTTTTCAGTTGTCATCTTTGAACCCTTGCGTGGGAGGACACCATCGTTCATATTATCCTCGTTGAGTTGACCTGCTATTTCAATAGCGGATTCTAGGGTAGATGGCCTGCTGCTGGTCACCGAATCACGGATCTGGCGCGGTAACCCTTTGATGTAGCGGCGTATTGCAGTTTTCATAGGTTGAACCATGTAAGGTAGGAGTCTTGAATGATCATAGAATCTATTAGTGTAGGTCGCGTTGTCTCCTCCCACCTGTTTCAGATTCCAGAATTCCTCTTCGAGAGTTTGCAATTCGCTGTCTGGGCAGAACTTCTCTATCATGCGTTTCTTTAGTTTTGACCAGGTCATTCCCAAGGCAACAGCCTCTCCTTTTGCCCGTTTTTCTAGGTTCCACCATGAGAGAGCATGACCTTGGAGGCACCCTGTAGCGTGACGGACCATCAGGTCCTCAGGGCACTCGCTATGGATGAAAGTACTCTCCATTTCTTCGATCCATGTAAGGAGTGCGGTGGCACCATCTATGCCTTTGAAGTAAGGCGGATTACAGCTACGAAAGTGCTTAAACGAGCAACGATGAGTGGTTGCTGGAGCTTGCGGCTGAAGAGTTTGAAGATGGGTTGCAATTGTTGGGATGACATTTGCTACCTCCTTAGCGATAAGGGCGACTAGCCTTCGGTTTTTACGAGCAGCGTATGGGGGTCGTAATGCCATCTATGAGAAACACGCATATGGACTTGTGAGTTATTTGTAAATTGATTATGGAAATTAAGTTTGTAGACATTGTTGGGTAAAATGATTGTAAAACACTTGTTGGGCCATGGTTAGGAGTGTTGGGCACCTTTTGGGCTTTCCATGGGTACTAAATGTGAAGCATGTAGCAATTGCGTGGGCCCCCACAATACTAAGTTTTCACATGTTTTTCCCACTTCAAGGCCCATTAGGGAACTTAATAGTCCAAGGAGTTGGCCATTTTGGAGTGTATCCTTTCGGATACGTTTGATAAGGTCGGGTATTTTGATGGCTCAAAAGTAATGTGAACGACGCGCTTTGGCCTATAGGTTTGGGAACTCTCGCCTTTGGTCCCCAGGTAAGCAAACTGGTCCCTCGGTTGATTGGGATGTATACGAATGCTTACCTAGTCAGGACTTTCGGGCTACCGGCACCTCCCCCTTCCAGTTACTACGCGTCCATTACTTTGATCCTACCCAACTAGAGTGGATGACTTTTAATTTCCTATGTGCTCTAAGGAATATATATGTATATAAATTTTTTATTTTGAAACCATTTGAGTATGTGTGTGATTTTAAGAGAAAGAGGAGAAAATTCACAAGTGTATGCACACATATAAGTGTCGGGAATAATACTTTTAATTTCCTATGTGCTCTAAGGAATATATATGTATATAAATTTTTTATTTTGAAACCATTTGAGTATGTGTGTGATTTTAAGAGAAAGAGGAGAAAATTCACAAGTGTATGCACACATATAAGTGTCGGGAATAATACGTAAGCACATAAGAGAGCAATTAGCACACAAAGGTATTCCTAGGATTTTCTAAGTGCGAATTGCATGCAGTGGTGTGTGCATTTTATAAACTAGCATACGAGAGGACCCTAGAGGCTATAGACTAGGTCAATGCAATTAACTTAATTCCCTATAGTCAAGGGCTCTGATACCAATCTGTCACACCCCGATCCTTGGCGGAATCGATCAAGGCGTGATATATTGTTCAAAGTCTCATGACAACTATGTTATAATATGATTAGATTCAATTAAGTACTAAGTATGCAAACAAAATCCACAACATACAAATACAAATCCAAATACAACAACATTTATTACATGAAATTTAAATAGTATTGTGGGTTTCTAAGGTACACCCTACTTTTCATCAACTTCATTCTTCAAATCTGCATCATGGGTAAAAACAGGTCAACTACTAGAGTTGGTGAGTAATCTAGTTTTATTAAAGAAAATTGTGAGTTTGAATAATTTGAAATTTGTTTTCTTTTGAAGTTGGCAAACAAGTGTTATTGAGATAACAATTTATAAATCAAAAATTGATTAACAAATGATAACAACAACAATAAGTCCTCACCCTATATATACATATAAGTATATATATAGGATGGAGCATCTAATCATCATACACACTCAACCACGTGCAATCAATCACCTTAGCGTCCCAAGGCGGGGTGGTCAACCCAATAGCGCTATTATTGTCCATAACGTACCTCAAGAATACGGGCATAGTCATGGAGATTAGACTAAAATTGGTAATGCACTACAATTACATGTAGCGTAAACAAACAATAATTATACAAATACTGATTCACGTATAAATGTCTCAACAATGTCTCAATGGTGAAAAAATAATAAAATGAAGTTGGAACATATTAGAACCAGATGATACACCCCAAAAGTATTGAAAATTATAAAATATGGGGTAGATTACTCACATTAGTCCAAACGGAATACGCGTGTTGTACGATAGACGGCTCGGGTCAAAACGACGTGGAACCTATTATAATTAATAGTTTTGGTTTAGGAATCGATAAATGGGAATATAGTATTAATAAGAATAATTAGACATATATTCTTATATTAGATGAATTAACAATTATCCAAATTTTGTTTTGAATATTAATGTATTTATATGTTAAATGAATTTTAAATTGAATTAATTACTTTGCTTAATTAATTTATATTTTCACTTTAGACAAGATTTTAATAATTTCTTATTAAAATAATAACTAGTCAAATTATAAGTATTTACAGATTTTATATATTATAAACAATTATTTATATGAAATAATCATTAAAAAATGCATTTTTACATGCTTAGATATTTAGGAAAATAGTTTTGAATACTAAACAGTAATAAAACATTCTGAAATTTTCAGAAAATCATTATTTCATAAAATGGTAATTACTGTAAAATTTTCATATTTTTATTAACTGCTTTAGTATTTATTTAGTATTTTAATAATTAAACCACAACAAAATTCGGGAAAAGTAATAAATGATTCCCATAAATTCTGGAAAATTAACCATAGTTTGCTAACATTATATTGAGCCTACTGTAAATATTTTGGATATTTTGGACTAAGGGAAGTATTTCTTATGTTTTTCATTATTAACTAATCACTAAAATCATAAATAATAGGCAAATATTAAGAGAAATTCATTAGACTTTTTATTTATGATTAACATGTTATATATGATATTCTGATAAGGTTTTATAATTTTTGGACATGTGTAGCTATTTATTATCAATTTAAACCATTAAATAATCATTAAATCAGGTAAAATAAGCAAACATTATTACAAAAATCTGTAAATTTTGTCATGGAGTCTTTAAAATGTTAATAAGGTGCGAAAAATATAAAATCTAGTTTTTAACATAAATAACTATATTTTGCAATTTATTTATCTACAACAAAATAAAATACAAAATAAGCATCAAACAGTAATATAAATGCATGAAACTTTATAAATCCACTTTACTCAATATTAGGGTTGTTCCAAAATTTTCCCATAATTTATTGACTGCAAAAAGTATTTTATGTGAATTATTGCCATATTTTATTGCAATAATTATAGTAATTCAATAAAAATAAGTTATTTTCTGAAAATTTCCAGAACTTCTTATTTTATTTATGAGAGTCTGAGAAAAATCAGGTTTATGCATAAAATGAGTTTTAGATATTTTGGTGGATTTAATTTGTTTCATGTATGAATTTGGAACTTTTAACAACATACCTTGATGAATGCTTCAAGAGGGATGGAGATTTGAGTATGAGGGATTGTTCTTGGCTGGAAAATTGATATTTCTTGGAAGAATTTCGAGATTGAGAGTGAGAGAAAGAATAGAGAGGGTTTGAGTGGTGATGAGAATAATGTGTTGGGAAAAAAAATGAAAGGAAAGATGATGGGAGGTGTGAGTGGGAGACCATGAGAATAACTTTTGGCTTTTGGTGGTCTTCATAATTTCCCACTAGCACAAGCATCTCTATGTAATACACTAATTAATATAAGAATTTTATAAAATTTAATGTAGAGTTTATAAAAATAGAGTTTTATAAAAAAAATAGGTTATTATTTGATTATAACAATCTACTTTGATTTGAAGTTTAATTATAGCATTCAAGTTTGATTCTTTTAATTTAATTAGAGCATCATACTTTGATTTAATTTTAATATGGTATCATAATTTAATTTGATTATAGTTATAACGTTATACTATGCTATATTGCTATTAACGTCAATTTATATCGTAGTGTATGGGTTTTGATCCTATTAGCGTCAAGTAATCTTGAGTAGGGTTTATTAAATTTCCAATTGGTTTGGGTTGACCCGAATCCATTTTAGGCGGATGTCACAGTCTCCCCTACTTTAGGAAATTTCGTCCCGAAATTTAAGAAAAGAGTACCTTAAGAGAAAAGTTGCGGGTATTTGGTACGCATTTGATCCTCACGCTCCCATGTATACTCGGGTCCACGTGCTGACTGCCACCTGACCTTGACCAGGGGAATGCGACTTCTTTTGACTTGCTTTTCCTTTCGGTCGGCAATTTCCAAGGGTTTCTCGATAAATTGCATTGTCTCGTCGATTTGGATATCCTCGAGAGGAACATGAAGGTTCTCGTCTGCAAAACACTTCTTGAGGTTGGCTATATGAAATACTGGGTGAACTTTATTAAGCTCTATTGGTAGATCCAACTCGTAGGCTACTGGTCCGATCCTTTTCAGGATCTTAAACGGCCCTACGTAGCGGGGTGCCAATTTACCCTTGCGTCCAAATCGAACCACACCTTTCCATAGGGCAGCCGTCTTTTGTCATTCTACAGCCCCCAAATCGTCCTTTCTCTCTCTCTTTCTCTCTCTCTCTCTCTTGTGTTCTTGCATGGATTTTTGGCTCTTTTGGTGACCTTAGGAGGTTTATTGAAGAGAATTTGATGCTGGTGAAGCTTGGTGTTGCTAGAAGGCTTGCTTCTTTTGGGAATCATCTAAAGATCCTTGTTTCTGGACCATTATGAGTAAAGCTTCCACCTTTATGCATCTTTATGAGTTTTCTTATGATTTTTAGATGGGTTTTATGGAGTAAATTAATGTAATGGTCCCTTGTAATATTTGACTATGGTTTTGAAGGATAAAGTTGGAAACTTTATGCCTTCAATCTCTAATTTGAACCGTTGGGATGGTTTAGAGAGTAAGCTAAACTCTCTTTTATGATTTTGGTTAGTTTTTGACCATCTTAGACCTGAATCTTGCTTTTGATCTTTTATGGTGATGTTTGAGAGAATAAAGTCAGGATCTTTATGGATTTTGGACTGTCTAGAAGGTCCCTGGATGGATTAAGACCTTGGCTGAATGGATTAAGAACTTAACGGACTTTGGATCTGTTCATAGTTAGCGACGCTAACTTGGGGAGTTAGCGGCGCTAACTGTGCTGTTGGCTTTTGTTGACTTTGACCGTTGACTTTTAACCTGTTTGACTTTTGGTCAAACTTGAGAGTTTTGGACACCGGTCTTATAGGATTATCTTGTAGGGGACTTAGGAAGTTCTAAGTGGATTTTATCCTTGTTAGGAGGTCCGTATTGTCGGGATCTGCGGGCACTCGTGAGGGGTGCTGTCTAGCTTGAGGTCGCGGTTCAGGTGAGTCTTCACACTAAAGTATGTGTGATGTTGCATGCATAGGTAGCTTTATTACTTTGTGTAATAAGGTGATGTATGTGTCTTATGTGTTTATCGACAAGATCGGGGCAAGCTCGTGAGTCGAGTTATGGACAAGATCGGGGCAAACTCGTGAGTCAACGAATCGACAAGATCGGGGCAAGCCCGTGAGTCAGGTTCTTCAGGGCAAGCCCGAAGACCTTTTGTGATTGTGTGTTATGGAATGGATCGTGTGGTATTTTGGGAAACTCACTAAGCTTTGTGCTTATTCTTTCACCCTTACTGTTTTTCAGGTAATTGCTGGCTTGAGCCTGGAGCACGGCGTGACTGTACCGCATCTGAGGTTTTGATAATTAAGTCTTCCGTTGAATAATGTTGTAAACGTTTTGATAAATACGATTTAAATGTTTTAAATTAGATGGTTTTTAATTGATAACCCGTTTTATGTATTTGAACCATTTTTAAAAGAAGATTTTTATTACTGGAATTGGGACGTTACAAAGAGCCTTGGTTTGAGGGATTTGAATGAACATGAATGTGAATCCAAGGAATTGGATGAACATGACTGGGATTCCAAACTCAAACTAGGGATTTGAGGATTTTCTGAAAACGATTTTTTTTAAAGGAAAAACTGTTCTAAAGAGATTCTAAGGAGTTAGGTAGAGTAACATGTGGAAGATTCCATTGCATGTTCTTGTTTGATTGTTGTTTAGGAGTTTGAAACATGGTATGAATACATGACTTAAGCTTTTAAATGGATAAATGGATTTTAAAAAGGATGAGATGCGATGCGTACAGTCGGCCGGAGCTAAAGTAAGTGGTTAATCCCCAAAATATCCATGACTTTATGTTTTGATTATACGATGATGATGTAAAATATGCTAGACATAGGCTAAGGATCCACTCAGGAAATTGCATGACAGAATTGGTATGGATCATAGAGATGCCTTTTGCCTAGTTTGCTGTTTATTGGATGCTGACAAGGTGTAAGACCCGTATCCTGATTATAACATATACTTAAAATAAGAGTGTTAGGAATTATATGATTTTTGGTAGTTATAAAGCTAAGAAAAACTTTAGTTACAATTTCATATAAAATCAGCATTTTGTGTCGTTTTTAGAAAAATCATAATTAATTCTAGGAAAATTGTTTGGACCTCAAACCAATGCACAAAGTTTAAAAACTGAGTCTAGTACAATTACCAAAAATAATAGCAAGCTTGAAAATGAGATTATCTATGGTAAAAAAATGCAATCTTTACTGATTAGTTCGGAATTGACAGATTAGATAGTCTGTTTTCAAAAATTCATAATAAATCATAGAAAAATCGTATAAATACGTAAAATACATCCCTGGAAAGGTATTGAGATGAATGTTCTGAATATCAAATAAAAACGTGAATTTAATGGGTTTAAGATCGGCTAAACCAGTCTTGAACAGACTGATTCTAGAAGGCCTTTAATTTCAACAAAATTATATTATTAAAATCTTTTGTCAAAAGTGTCATGCCATTTTTTATTCAAGAATTCAAGTATAAATACCCCCCAAAACATCTCATAAACCACACCAACAAATCTCAATCCAATATATAGAGGTTTCTAAGCACTAGAGTGTAAGAAGTGAGCGGAAGGAAGCTCAAAAGCCTAGCGAATAAGTTATAGGTTCCGACGACTGGTCATAAGGTAACTACAAACTTTTCTATAGCTTAATTAGGTATTGTAAAATAGTTTTTGTGTTAAGAAGTAGAATATTTAATAAGTATAACATATGTTATATTATACTAATTTCTAACAATAGTAAACAAAAACCTTAAAATGTCATTATTATAACAATTCGTAATTTCCGAATATAATACCGATTGATTTACTTACGAGGACGGTGACTAGGCCGATTACTTGGGATCTGGTTGTTGGATTTTCCGAAAGGCTAAAATGCTGAAAGGATCCTGCCACCCCATCTAATCTTCTACCTGGCCGTTCTTTACTTGATAAATCATGGAGTATCATATTGGAATTATTGAAGGGTTTAATGATGCGACTATAATATAGTTAAGGATTAAGAAATGATAGATTTCTTATTATGTTAACAGTTAAAGTGAAGGAAATACAAAGCCGAGAAAGATAAACGATATAGTCAACTATAATCAGGTGAGTCTTCTCACTATACTATAGGTGATATTGCATGCATAGGAAGGAAGATATGTTAGACTAAGGTGATCTTACCTGCTATGATAATTGTATGAATTATTGCTATGATAATGATTGTTTGTGGACGGAACGGGATAGCCCGCGAGCCAATAGGCGGAACGGGAATAGCCTGCGAGTCATTAGACGGAACGGGATAGCCCGCGAGCCAATAGGCGGAACGGGAATAGCCTGCGAGTCATTAGACGGAACGGGAGAAGCCTGCGAGCGATAAGACAAGAACGGGAATTGCCCGTGAGTCTTCAGCGGAACAGGGATAGCCCGCGAGTCTCACAGACATATGAATGGTATTGATGTGTTGTATGTTATGTGATGGATCGTATGGTATTTTGAGGAACTCACTAAGCTTCGTGCTTACCCTTTCCCTATATAAACTATTGTTTCAGGTACATCAGGTACCATGGATGGCAAGGCGTGACGTGTATACACTGTGCTGCTTCATTGGAGGACTGTTTTTGAATTAATATTCCGCTATATTGAGATTTCGTTAACTTCTGTTAATCCTGGGGTGTTTTCATTAAACTTATAAGTTATGGAATTTTATGAAAATTAATTAAGTGGCTTTTCTTGTATTGAAGTTTTCGTTTAAAATTTTTTTAAATTTACCCTAAAATTTTGGGATGTTACAAGTTGGTATCAGAGCACAGCTTGAGAGAATCAGGCTCACTTAGTGAGTTCTGGACTCAAGTTGAGGCTTAAGAGTTTTCTTAAAACATTTTTACGAAAGAAGGATGTTTTATGAAGGGTGAACTGAAGACACAGTGTGTACCGCCAGCCGACGCCAGTATGAGAAAAGGGTTAAGTATTTAATATTGTGGATGTTAAAAAAAACATATGGTATATGTTTGCTGAAATGCCTGGTAGAGATCACATATTGTTGTATTATTATCTGCTATTTGCTAATAGAACTGTATGCTAGTGCCGATAGGTTGCTTAGAGATTTTCACTAAGTTGTATACAATATGGACTGAATAGTCATAGAATGTGTGAGTTGACCTTATTGCATGTTCCTTGTTTGGTTGTTGCCTTAGGGAAGATTCTCTTATTTGAAAGACTGTTTAGTTCGATATTGTATACAACTACGTTCGCGAAACAACCTGTCATCACTGGAGGAAGTTCCGTCTTAGTTAGAATAGCAGGGTGGGGGTGGGATTCCAAGTATTCCTAGAAGGGTTGACATATGCCTTGTAAGGGCATATGTGTTAAAATTATCGGTAAGAAGCGAATTGGATATTTCGAGACGGGTCTTGGAACGAACATGGATAGGTGTGGAAGGTAGTAGTAGAGCTCCTACTATCGAAAGCACAGGATCCACGTTCGAGTCGGGAGTTCGTCACGAAGGATCCAAGGAGCTGAATATGTGAGTGTCTGGCATAATTAACTTAAATGCTAGTGTAATGTGGTAAACTTTTATCCATTCAATTTTTGAATGTTGATTGTGAGGTTCAGTAGGAACAATTAAGATGCGATCATACCAGTTTGGTTGGACCGATCATGCTTAAGTTAATTACTGAGCTTAAAGACTGTTGAAAGGGAGAATGCCAAAATGCTATTGTGGTAGCTATTTTTCATGCAACTAATGGGCGCACAAGTCAGACAGGGATTAGAGGATGCAAGGGTGAGTTTTCCAACTCACGGTCAAAGAGGTGCAAGCGGCGCCTGAGATGATAGCAGGTCGTGTGGGTTGAGAGTTTGGATCACTCACTCGTGATTGAGGTAACTGACGATAGAGGTGTTGACTAGGGTCGCAAGCGGATGAGTAACATATGGTGGTTGATGTAAACATCTTTACATTATCGAAACATGTTTATTGAGATAGTGTTTGCCCCCGATGCAAGTTGTTGGCTGAGCAGAGTGGGCTTGTTTTTCGTTCGAGAGAGTAAGGGCTCATAAAAAAAATTATAAATCGAATAAACAGACTTGGACTTTAGTCCAAGTGGGGAGGAATACGAAATTAAGGGAACAACATGAATATTATATTGAATCAATGAATTTATTAAAATTATAGTAACATGTCAATATATTTAATTCATTACTACAACTTTATATTAATACATTAAGAAAAGTTTACAGAACTACTAACCTAAACCGGAGAATCAGAAAGAAGTGAGAAAAGATCTTCTACACTCCAATCTTTGTCATCATTAGGTTGACTTGTACCTTCTCGAGGATTTGGAAGTGGTATGCTTTCAGTTATTGGAGGAGGAGCTCCAAGGTATGGGGTCTCGATAGGGTTGGAACCTGTAACCCCATGATTAGGGGCTAAATATTGACTCATATGGGGCATGTGTAAGTAGGGCAGTAATGAGGAAGGGCTTTAATTCGGAACCAGTTGGGGGTAGCTATAAGAAGGAGGAAACCAGGCTAGGTCATCTAGAAAGCCTCAAAAATTCTCCTCACTCGAAGACTCGAGTAAACCAGGGTTAATACTACTCATACCAGAATTAGATGGCGGAGATTGCTGCTGTGTATGAGTTCTTGATGAATTTTCCCCCTTTTCCTGAATTTTTCTTTTCCTAAATACAACCTTATGAGCAGCTTGTATTAGCTTCTTTGTGCCGTCTGTTAGACCCGATTGTGACCCTTCAATTATCGTTTGTTTTTCTTTTTTTTAGGTTGGGTATTAAATCTCCCGATAATTCTGTTGCCTCAATAAATTCATTACCAAATTCCTGTGGCACAAATAACTTTAGTAATTCCAACCTTATGATATAAAGGAATTAAAAAAAATGTAGTTCTTTACCTCAGCACGATCAATAAGGGTTTGCAAACTCGTAAGTTGTCGTTGGGGCCAATGATTGATACCTAATTCTCTACAGCGTTTTTTTAATTGTGTCGTTCCAATGTTGAGTTCCTTCGCAGCTTTCTCAATTGGTTCGTTAAAGTGTTCAGCTATTATTTCCCTACTTAATAAATGTCTGAAACCCCTTCCACTGCCACCTGCTATGTTTTCTGAACTAGAAGGTTCAAATCTAATTGTATTGTTATCATTCTGGATCATTTGAACATGATCCTGATTTTTTGACCCAAAGATGGACATTGATTCATCAAAATTAGTGGCCTCTATCGGTAATAATTGTTGGTTTTCAACTAAAATACCAGGATTTTGAAATCCTTCTAGGTTCCTTTGAATCACCTGAAGGTGATTTTGGTATTGAAAACCAACCCCAAACTCGGGATTCATATCAATATTAATGTTATCAATCGTCTGTAATTGATTGTCATTTTGAATGTCAGCCATAAATCCTTGATTCATGGGGATGATCTCACTGCTCATTGAGGGTACGTCGATGAATGGATTGTACTCAGTTAGACCATCCACAAATGGGTCTACAAATAACACATGTCAAATGATAAAACAAAACAGAATACTTATAAATGGATCATTCAAAAGAATTTAACCTGGTAGAAGGCATGGAATCTGATCAAGTGCAAAGTCAGATGCATGCACCGGATCATCTGAGTTAATGTTCAACTCGGGAAAAATTTCCGGCTCATCGTGGAGATGCTCTATTGGTAGTATATCTGGAAGACTGTACCATAATTCAAAATCAAACAAAACATTAGAAAGGTAATCGAAGTATGGATGATAGATGTCTAGAATGTTAGAGTCACCGAACTCTATTAAGAATTCTTGGTTTGAAGTACCCTCTCCTTGCGGAAAACCAGGTCCAGGGTTCGACAGATCGCCCATTGAAGATCTGTTTTCCATGACTCGGCTTTAAATATGAGTTCGTTTATGAACAAACTAGTGATAAGAGAGGACGAGACTGAACATGAATGTGGAAATGAATGATACTACATACCTGTATATATAGTATCTTGCAGCTGGAACCGAAAGGTCACACGGAACTGAAAGGACACCTCACGTTTTAATTACCGAAATTCAAACTAACTACAGTAGATGCGACTTTTCACTACCCCAAGTGACATTTTTTCAAAATTCCCTGCTTGACTCTGGTGAGAACGAGATAATAAAGAGACTCTTGAAATAAAACAAAATTTTATGTCTCCATATAATGGAAATAGTTTAAAGAGTGTTCAGTACTTCAAAGAAAAAAAAGAACTTACGAAAGATGATGTAAATTTTATAGTTTTCGGTGAAACAAAAATTTTTGGAGATTTTACAAATATAGAATTATTTAGCCAAAAAGTATTTAAAAGAAAATATTGAATTGAGACAAATGTGTGTTGAAATATGTGAATTCATATAAATACGAAATAGTGTTAAAAATTAGGTGTTGCAAGTTAACTAGGTTAACTATGTATACATGAAGATTAGAAAGTACTAAATATGTACTGTAGAAAGTAGCCGGTCAAGTTGATGTGTGGGACTGTGAGAAACAGTTAGAGTTTTACATCTAGAGTAACTAGAAGAAAAGAAGTATGGAGTGAATGAGAATAATAGGACCTTAAGCATTATTACAGAGACATGTGAAAGTTGAAGGGAAAGATAATGAAACCTTGTAAAGGTTCGACAATAAGATGAGGAGGATTTTTGAAGACCATAAGGACTAGATGGGAAATACATAGAGGCGTTCGAGAATGCGGATTTCGGGACGAAATCCAAATAAGTGGGGGAGACTTGTAAGACCCGTATCCTGATTATAACATATACTTAAAATAAGAGTGTTAGGAATTATATGATTTTTGGTAGTTATAAAGCTAAGAAAAACTTTAGTTACAATTTCATATAAAATCAGCATTTTGTGTCGTTTTTAGAAAAATCATAATTAATTCTAGGAAAATTGTTTGGACCTCAAACCAATGCACAAAGTTTAAAAACTGAGTCTAGTACAATTACCAAAAATAATAGCAAGCTTGAAAATGAGATTATCTATGGTAAAAAAATGCAATCTTTACTGATTAGTTCGGAATTGACAGATTAGATAGTCTGTTTTCAAAAATTCATAATAAATCATAGAAAAATCGTATAAATACGTAAAATACATCCCTGGAAAGGTATTGAGATGAATTTTCTGAATATCAAATAAAAACGTGAATTTAATGGGTTTAAGATCGGCTAAACCAGTCTTGAACAGACTGATTCTAGAAGGCCTTTAATTTCAACAAAATTATATTATTAAAATCTTTTGTCAAAAGTGTCATGCCATTTTTTATTCAAGAATTCAAGTATAAATACCCCCCAAAACATCTCATAAACCACACCAACAAATCTCAATCCAATATATAGAGGTTTCTAAGCACTAGAGTGTAAGAAGTGAGCGGAAGGAAGCTCAAAAGCCTAGCGAATAAGTTATAGGTTCCGACGACTGGTCATAAGGTAACTACAAACTTTTCTATAGCTTAATTAGGTATTGTAAAATAGTTTTTGTGTTAAGAAGTAGAATATTTAATAAGTATAACATATGTTATATTATACTAATTTCTAACAATAGTAAACAAAAACCTTAAAATGTCATTATTATAACAATTCGTAATTTCCGAATATAATACCGATTGATTTACTTACGAGGACGGTGACTAGGCCGATTACTTGGGATCTGGTTGTTGGATTTTCCGAAAGGCTAAAATGCTGAAAGGATCCTGCCACCCCATCTAATCTTCTACCTGGCCGTTCTTTACTTGATAAATCATGGAGTATCATATTGGAATTATTGAAGGGTTTAATGATGCGACTATAATATAGTTAAGGATTAAGAAATGATAGATTTCTTATTATGTTAACAGTTAAAGTGAAAGAAATACAAAGCCGAGAAAGATAAACGATATAGTCAACTATAATCAGGTGAGTCTTCTCACTATACTATAGGTGATATTGCATGCATAGGAAGGAAGATATGTTAGACTAAGGTGATCTTACCTGCTATGATAATTGTATGAATTATTGTTATGATAATGATTGTTTGTGGACGGAACGGGATAGCCCGCGAGCCAATAGGCGGAACGGGAATAGCCTGCGAGTCATTAGACGGAACGGGATAGCCCGCGAGCCAATAGGCGGAACGGGAATAGCCTGCGAGTCATTAGACGGAACGGGAGAAGCCTGCGAGCGATAAGACAAGAACGGGAATTGCCCGTGAGTCTTCAGCGGAACAGGGATAGCCCGCGAGTCTCACAGACATATGAATGGTATTGATGTGTTGTATGTTATGTGATGGATCGTATGGTATTTTGAGGAACTCACTAAGCTTCGTGCTTACCCTTTCCCTATATAAACTATTGTTTCAGGTACATCAGGTACCATGGATGGCAAGGCGTGACGTGTATACACTGTGCTGCTTCATTGGAGGACTGTTTTTGAATTAATATTCCGCTATATTGAGATTTCGTTAACTTCTGTTAATCCTGGGGTGTTTTCATTAAACTTATAAGTTATGGAATTTTATGAAAATTAATTAAGTGGCTTTTCTTGTATTGAAGTTTTCGTTTAAAATTTTTTTAAATTTACCCTAAAATTTTGGGATGTTACAAGTTGGTATCAGAGCACAGCTTGAGAGAATCAGGCTCACTTAGTGAGTTCTGGACTCAAGTTGAGGCTTAAGAGTTTTCTTAAAACATTTTTACGAAAGAAGGATGTTTTATGAAGGGTGAACTGAAGACACAGTGTGTACCGCCAGCCGACGCCAGTATGAGAAAAGGGTTAAGTATTTAATATTGTGGATGTTAAAAAAAACATATGGTATATGTTTGCTGAAATGCCTGGTAGAGATCACATATTGTTGTATTATTATCTGCTATTTGCTAATAGAACTGTATGCTAGTGCCGATAGGTTGCTTAGAGATTTTCACTAAGTTGTATACAATATGGACTGAATAGTCATAGAATGTGTGAGTTGACCTTATTGCATGTTCCTTGTTTGGTTGTTGCCTTAGGGAAGATTCTCTTATTTGAAAGACTGTTTAGTTCGATATTGTATACAACTACGTTCGCGAAACAACCTGTCATCACTGGAGGAAGTTCCGTCTTAGTTAGAATAGCAGGGTGGGGGTGGGATTCCAAGTATTCCTAGAAGGGTTGACATATGCCTTGTAAGGGCATATGTGTTAAAATTATCGGTAAGAAGCGAATTGGATATTTCGAGACGGGTCTTGGAACGAACATGGATAGGTGTGGAAGGTAGTAGTAGAGCTCCTACTATCGAAAGCACAGGATCCACGTTCGAGTCGGGAGTTCGTCACGAAGGATCCAAGGAGCTGAATATGTGAGTGTCTGGCATAATTAATTTAAATGCTAGTGTAATGTGGTAAACTTTTATCCATTCAATTTTTGAATGTTGATTGTGAGGTTCAGTAGGAACAATTAAGATGCGATCATACCAGTTTGGTTGGACCGATCATGCTTAAGTTAATTACTGAGCTTAAAGACTGTTGAAAGGGAGAATGCCAAAATGCTATTGTGGTAGCTATTTTTCATGCAACTAATGGGCGCACAAGTCAGACAGGGATTAGAGGATGCAAGGGTGAGTTTTCCAACTCACGGTCAAAGAGGTGCAAGCGGCGCCTGAGATGATAGCGGGTCGTGTGGGTTGAGAGTTTGGATCACTCACTCGTGATTGAGGTAACTGACGATAGAGGTGTTGACTAGGGTCGCAAGCGGATGAGTAACATATGGTGGTTGATGTAAACATCTTTACATTATCGAAACATGTTTAGTGAGATAGTGTTTGCCCCCGATGCAAGTTGTTGGCTGAGCAGAGTGGGCTTGTTTTTCGTTCGAGAGAGTAAGGGCTCATAAAAAAAATTATAAATCGAATAAACAGACTTGGACTTTAGTCCAAGTGGGGAGGAATACGAAATTAAGGGAACAACATGAATATTATATTGAATCAATGAATTTATTAAAATTATAGTAACATGTCAATATATTTAATTCATTACTACAACTTTATATTAATACATTAAGAAAAGTTTACAGAACTACTAACCTAAACCGGAGAATCAGAAAGAAGTGAGAAAAGATCTTCTACACTCCAATCTTTGTCATCATTAGGTTGACTTGTACCTTCTCGAGGATTTGGAAGTGGTATGCTTTCAGTTATTGGAGGAGGAGCTCCAAGGTATGGGGTCTCGATAGGGTTGGAACCTGTAACCCCATGATTAGGGGCTAAATATTGACTCATATGGGGCATGTGTAAGTAGGGCAGTAACGAGGAAGGGCTTTAATTCGGAACCAGTTGGGGGTAGCTATAAGAAGGAGGAAACCAGGCTAGGTCATCTAGAAAGCCTCAAAAATTCTCCTCACTCGAAGACTCGAGTAAACCAGGGTTAATACTACTCATACCAGAATTAGATGGCGGAGATTGCTGCTGTGTATGAGTTCTTGATGAATTTTCCCCCTTTTCCTGAATTTTTCTTTTCCTAAATACAACCTTATGAGCAGCTTGTATTAGCTTCTTTGTGCCGTCTGTTAGACCCGATTGTGACCCTTCAATTATCGTTTGTTTTTCTTTTTTTTAGGTTGGGTATTAAATCTCCCGATAATTCTGTTGCCTCAATAAATTCATTACCAAATTCCTGTGGCACAAATAACTTTAGTAATTCCAACCTTATGATATAAAGGAATTAAAAAAAAATGTAGTTCTTTACCTCAGCACGATCAATAAGGGTTTGCAAACTCGTAAGTTGTCGTTGGGGCCAATGATTGATACCTAATTCTCTACAGCGTTTTTTTAATTGTGTCGTTCCAATGTTGAGTTCCTTCGCAGCTTTCTCAATTGGTTCGTTAAAGTGTTCAGTTATTATTTCCCTACTTAATAAATGTCTGAAACCCCTTCCACTGCCACCTGCTATGTTTTCTGAACTAGAAGGTTCAAATCTAATTGTATTGTTATCATTCTGGATCATTTGAACATGATCCTGATTTTTTGACCCAAAGATGGACATTGATTCATCAAAATTAGTGGCCTCTATCGGTAATAATTGTTGGTTTTCAACTAAAATACCAGGATTTTGAAATCCTTCTAGGTTCCTTTGAATCACCTGAAGGTGATTTTGGTATTGAAAACCAACCCCAAACTCGGGATTCATATCAATATTAATGTTATCAATCGTCTGTAATTGATTGTCATTTTGAATGTCAGCCATAAATCCTTGATTCATGGGGATGATCTCACTGCTCATTGAGGGTACGTCGATGAATGGATTGTACTCAGTTAGACCATCCACAAATGGGTCTACAAATAACACATGTCAAATGATAAAACAAAACAGAATACTTATAAATGGATCATTCAAAAGAATTTAACCTGGTAGAAGGCATGGAATCTGATCAAGTGCAAAGTCAGATGCATGCACCGGATCATCTGAGTTAATGTTCAACTCGGGAAAAATTTCCGGCTCATCGTGGAGATGCTCTATTGGTAGTATATCTGGAAGACTGTACCATAATTCAAAATCAAACAAAACATTAGAAAGGTAATCGAAGTATGGATGATAGATGTCTAGAATGTTAGAGTCACCGAACTCTATTAAGAATTCTTGGTTTGAAGTACCCTCTCCTTGCGGAAAACCAGGTCCAGGGTTCGACAGATCGCCCATTGAAGATCTGTTTTCCATGACTCGGCTTTAAATATGAGTTCGTTTATGAACAAACTAGTGATAAGAGAGGACGAGACTGAACATGAATGTGGAAATGAATGATACTACATACCTGTATATATAGTATCTTGCAGCTGGAACCGAAAGGTCACACGGAACTGAAAGGACACCTCACGTTTTAATTACCGAAATTCAAACTAACTACAGTAGATGCGACTTTTCACTACCCCAAGTGACATTTTTTCAAAATTCCCTGCTTGACTCTGGTGAGAACGAGATAATAAAGAGACTCTTGAAATAAAACAAAATTTTATGTCTCCATATAATGGAAATAGTTTAAAGAGTGTTCAGTACTTCAAAGAAAAAAAAGAACTTACGAAAGATGATGTAAATTTTATAGTTTTCGGTGAAACAAAAATTTTTGGAGATTTTACAAATATAGAATTATTTAGCCAAAAAGTATTTAAAAGAAAATATTGAATTGAGACAAATGTGTGTTGAAATATGTGAATTCATATAAATACGAAATAGTGTTAAAAATTAGGTGTTGCAAGTTAACTAGGTTAACTATGTATACATGAAGATTAGAAAGTACTAAATATGTACTGTAGAAAGTAGCCGGTCAAGTTGATGTGTGGGACTGTGAGAAACAGTTAGAGTTTTACATCTAGAGTAACTAGAAGAAAAGAAGTATGGAGTGAATGAGAATAATAGGACCTTAAGCATTATTACAGAGACATGTGAAAGTTGAAGGGAAAGATAATGAAACCTTGTAAAGGTTCGACAATAAGATGAGGAGGATTTTTGAAGACCATAAGGACTAGATGGGAAATACATAGAGGCGTTCGAGAATGCGGATTTCGGGACGAAATCCAAATAAGTGGGGGAGACTTGTAAGACCCGTATCCTGATTATAACATATACTTAAAATAAGAGTGTTAGGAATTATATGATTTTTGGTAGTTATAAAGCTAAGAAAAACTTTAGTTACAATTTCATATAAAATCAGCATTTTGTGTCGTTTTTAGAAAAATCATAATTAATTCTAGGAAAATTGTTTGGACCTCAAACCAATGCACAAAGTTTAAAAACTGAGTCTAGTACAATTACCAAAAATAATAGCAAGCTTGAAAATGAGATTATCTATGGTAAAAAAATGCAATCTTTACTGATTAGTTCGGAATTGACAGATTAGATAGTCTGTTTTCAAAAATTCATAATAAATCATAGAAAAATCGTATAAATACGTAAAATACATCCCTGGAAAGGTATTGAGATGAATTTTCTGAATATCAAATAAAAACGTGAATTTAATGGGTTTAAGATCGGCTAAACCAGTCTTGAACAGACTGATTCTAGAAGGCCTTTAATTTCAACAAAATTATATTATTAAAATCTTTTGTCAAAAGTGTCATGCCATTTTTTATTCAAGAATTCAAGTATAAATACCCCCCAAAACATCTCATAAACCACACCAACAAATCTCAATCCAATATATAGAGGTTTCTAAGCACTAGAGTGTAAGAAGTGAGCGGAAGGAAGCTCAAAAGCCTAGCGAATAAGTTATAGGTTCCGACGACTGGTCATAAGGTAACTACAAACTTTTCTATAGCTTAATTAGGTATTGTAAAATAGTTTTTGTGTTAAGAAGTAGAATATTTAATAAGTATAACATATGTTATATTATACTAATTTCTAACAATAGTAAACAAAAACCTTAAAATGTCATTATTATAACAATTCGTAATTTCCGAATATAATACCGATTGATTTACTTACGAGGACGGTGACTAGGCCGATTACTTGGGATCTGGTTGTTGGATTTTCCGAAAGGCTAAAATGCTGAAAGGATCCTGCCACCCCATCTAATCTTCTACCTGGCCGTTCTTTACTTGATAAATCATGGAGTATCATATTGGAATTATTGAAGGGTTTAATGATGCGACTATAATATAGTTAAGGATTAAGAAATGATAGATTTCTTATTATGTTAACAGTTAAAGTGAAAGAAATACAAAGCCGAGAAAGATAAACGATATAGTCAACTATAATCAGGTGAGTCTTCTCACTATACTATAGGTGATATTGCATGCATAGGAAGGAAGATATGTTAGACTAAGGTGATCTTACCTGCTATGATAATTGTATGAATTATTGCTATGATAATGATTGTTTGTGGACGGAACGGGATAGCCCGCGAGCCAATAGGCGGAACGGGAATAGCCTGCGAGTCATTAGACGGAACGGGATAGCCCGCGAGCCAATAGGCGGAACGGGAATAGCCTGCGAGTCATTAGACGGAACGGGAGAAGCCTGCGAGCGATAAGACAAGAACGGGAATTGCCCGTGAGTCTTCAGCGGAACAGGGATAGCCCGCGAGTCTCACAGACATATGAATGGTATTGATGTGTTGTATGTTATGTGATGGATCGTATGGTATTTTGAGGAACTCACTAAGCTTCGTGCTTACCCTTTCCCTATATAAACTAGGACTAATTTCACTCATGTCCTTATAAATGTTAGATATTACTTCTATATCCTTCTAAAACGCAAAACTACGTCTATATCCTTCTAAAACGATAAAATTCACGGATATATCCAAATTCTTATTTTAATTAGGATTAAAACCATTTAATTTTTAAAAACTGATATAAAATACAGAATATATTGGTAATTGACTTAAATACCCTTCCTAAACTAGTAAATTAGAATTAAACAAATTTAATTTGGATAAAAATTGAAATCGTAATTCTCTGCCGTTCTAAAAAAAAAATTGAAATCGTAATTACTGTGTGCGTAAACCCTCCAGGTCGCTGCTGTTTTTGCCGTTCTCTTCTACATTGGTCGTCTTCTACATCGCATCGCAGGTAACCGCAAATAGTCACCAAATCTACATCGCATCACCAAATCTTTCATCATTTTGTTTTCGTTTTCTTGAAATCTTAATAAACCAGAGCCTACGATCGAGCTGCCATAAAATTCTGTGGTGTTGACGCCGACATCAATTTTAACCTCACCTATTATCAGGATGATATGAATCAGGTCTGAAATTCGTTGAAATACATCTTGATTCGCTGATAATCTGACCGATTCGATTAACCCCTTTGTTTTTGTTTTCATTGAAGCAGATGAAGAACTTCTCGAAAGAAGAATTTGTCCACATACTATGAAGACAGAGCACTGGTTTTTCAAGGGGAAGCTCATAGTACAGAGGCATTACGCTACACAAATATGGCAGATGAGAAGCTCAAATGGGATAATTTTTAGGCAAAAAGTGAGGATCTAATCATCTAATCATTACAATCTTCTAAATTAAGTTTTAGATAATGCATTATGGTGGATTGATTTACCTTGAAGAATCAGGTTACTTGACATGAACTATTAGTGTGATTCCATGTGTGGGTAACAAGTAATAGAAAAAGCAGACCTAATTTTCATCCATGGAGGTTACAATCCTTCCATTGCAGGTACATATATCTTGGGCTATTCAACAATGAAGCAGAAGCTGCAAGGTCCTAATGAATCATAAATTTTCACATTCGGTTGTTCGAAAACCACTGGTGCAACAATAACGACGCTGCCTCGACTTTCGACCCGTCACAAGCTGACCTCCGGTTGTTCGATAACCCCTGCTGCAACGATAAATATGGTTACACCAGTTGTTCCTGGAAAATCGATGGTGCAAAGGTGAAGAGACTGCAACGAAAGAGAGGGAATGAGGAGAGACATCAGATGACTTGCATCAAATTTTCTTTAGAGAGAGAGAAAGTTCCGATTTTAAGAAAAATCAAAAAATAATTCTTTTTATTTCTTTATTTATTAGTTAAGGAAAGGTATTTAAGTCAATTACCAATATATTCCGTATTTTATATTAGTTTTTTCAAATAAATGGTTTTAATCCTAATTAAAATAAAAATTTGGATATATCTGTGAATTTTATCGTTTTAGAATGATATAGACGTAGTTTTGCGTTTTAGAATGGTATATACGTAATATCTAACATTTATAAGGACATGAGTGAAATTAGTCCTATAAACTATTGTTTCAGGTACATCAGGTACCATGGATGGCAAGGCGTGACGTGTATACACTGTGCTGCTTCATTGGAGGACTGTTTTTGAATTAATATTCCGCTATATTGAGATTTCGTTAACTTCTGTTAATCCTGGGGTGTTTTCATTAAACTTATAAGTTATGGAATTTTATGAAAATTAATTAAGTGGCTTTTCTTGTATTGAAGTTTTCGTTTAAAATTTTTTTAAATTTACCCTAAAATTTTGGGATGTTACACAAGGCAGTCAGATTGGCAGTAATAAAATGTCTGAACTGCTCAACAATCTGAGGGTCCAAGGTTGATGGTGGTGTAAAATTCGTTGTAGTCTCTAATGAAGGTTCAACAACAGCAGCAGTGTACTGTGGTGACCGAAAAGAAGGAAACGAGTGACGTGAGTGAAACTACCCAGAATACATGTTCTGCTGTCGAGGCTGAAACTGTGCAAGTGGTATGGTTTGTTGTTGCTGCTGATTTCCCTTGCTTAACAGCAATGGACACTGAGACTTCCAATGATATTTCTTCTTACAGAAGGCACACTCATCAAATGCAACTCTAGGGCGATTCTGGTTTGAAATCTGAGGTCGTTGGGGAACAACAAAGACAACAGAAGTGGCGGCTGTCTTGGGACCTTTGTCAACTTGGGATTTGATACGAATCTCTTCAACAATCAACTCATGAACAACCGAATCAACAATGGGAAGGGGTGTGCGATGCAAAATTGATCCACACAAGCCTTCAAAATTCGAACGTAAGGCGATCAAGAACTGAACCAAGCGCTGTTATTGCCTTCTATCAATATAAGGCTTGAAGGCCTTCAAATCAATAGGTTCTGTAAGTGCTAACTGATCCCACAAATCAAACATAGAAGCATAGAATTCCTGAATGCTGAGACTGTTCTATTGGAGGACTCAAATATCAAACTCTAATTAATATTGCTTTGTAAAATTAGATTGAGTATACAACCTATCCAAGTGATCCCAAACTTCATTTTGAGTTTCATACTTTGCCAACTAAGTACCAATAGACTGAATAACAGAATTATTAATTCAAGTAATAATCTTAGAGTTATCAGTCTCCCACGAATCTAATAGGGCTGCATAACCTTCAAACCCTGCTCTAGGTTTCCCCTTTGTACCTGTTACAATCCTCCATATATTTTTCTCACGCAAAAAATTCTTCATAACATAATTCCAATAGGCATAGTTATTGCCATCGAGTTGAGTGTTAATAGACTGAAGAAAATCATCTTTTGAAGCCATATTTCCAATAGCAAATACGAATCAACAAATAAATGAAATAGCAGCAGAGCCAAACCAATAACAATATGAAAACCCTCGAACCCGACCAAATCGAACAAATTAAAACAAACTGCACACAGTACCATCCGCGGATTGTCACAGTGTTATATGCAACTCACCCCAAATAATCATGAACAAAGGATCGAATACAGCTCTAATACCATGTAAACTAAGAACCGATAAACAGATAATGACTAGGGTTTCATATTATTATCAAGAAAAATACAAATACAAAGAAAGAGAAAGACTAAATATATAGGAAAGCTAATTAGGTTAAACCTAGCTAAAAAAAGACTAAACATAAAGCTCACACTAAAAAAGCACAATAAACTTATTAGACTAACAATTCAGACCTTAAAAAAAACATAACCACGACACAAATTGTACATAAGTTATAGAACAATCGGAATACATCAAAATCCTTAAAGAAACGTAATCGTTAATTTGTGAGAACAAACAAGAAAAAGGAGGGCATGCGATTACGATACTGTTACGTCGTCTACTTCTTTTTAAAGAAAATCATATCGTTTTGAAAGCAAACACAAACAAAGATCGTTACGCAACCACTTTTTAACTTTATTATAATATTACATGAAGAAACATAGTAAACTTGGATAAACCCTCGTGCATTTCAATTATATATTTTCCTAATATTTGTAAAAGTATGTAAATCTATTTTTAAAATGGTAGACGTTTCCAAAAACGATTTCACGTTGGTACCTAGAATCTCTATAATCAAAACACCACCTACAGCCTCTTGTAATCCGTGGAACTGTTTTTATATTTCATTTTAAAGATCGCTCAACATTAATAAATCCCTCGAAGATCGGAATCTAGCCTAACCAAGGTCCTGTGATTTTTTTTTCTTATTAAGTCCGGAGTTGATAATTGTTGTTGAATTCATGGATAACGATATCTGAATATATATAATGTTGCTGATATATATATATATATATATATATATATATATATATATATATATATATATATATATATATATATATATATATATATATATATATATATATATATATATATATATATATATATATATATATATATATATATATATATAGGGAGATGATCAACATAAAACCCCTAATTATGCATAAAATCATAGAACCACCCTTTAAGCCATTAGATTAAATGATCAATGGCTATGATTAAAGATGGTAATTAAGATTTTTTTTAATTAAAAATCGTATAATCTGAACACGGAGAGATAAATTTGTCATTTTGCCAAAAAGCATTCATACGACATTCAATTCAATTGTTTGCGTAATTCCCTCATTGATCGAGCCTAACTGCACAGAGAATACCGGTGTTATCCATGGCGGTTTGGAGATTATCAAGTGTTTCCTGATGGTACGCATAAGATCCATGGGAGAAGTTGAAACTAGCAACGTTCATCCTTGCCTTCAACAGTTTCTCGACCATAACAACAGATCTGGAAGCCGATCCCAATGTGTAAACGAAATAAGTCTTCATCTGGTCCATATTTTCTTCGATCAAACAAAATCAGATCAAATCGAGTTGACTGATCGCTTGAATTGATGAAAACGAGCAGATTTGGAAAACGAGCAGAAATCTATGAAAACGAAATCAGATCAAATCAAGATGAAAACGAGCAGATTTGGATAGAAGATAAGGAGGTTTTGTTCAATTAAACTTGTTTTAGTGTTCGGTTTTGAATTAATTCGATTGTTTTGATTCTAATTACCTATGATTGCAGGTTTCTGATGAGACATGGTTTCACATTGTTGTCAATAGCCTCGTTTCTTGATCTTCGTATATTCCATAATGTTTATTATAGAATCCATAAGCATAGCCGCATTTCCAGAGTTGCAATTAATATTTGTTTCAACGAATAATAATTCTAGTGGGGTTTGGAAATGAAAAACCACACACCAAGTGGATTCTGCTAATGTTTATCCTTTTCTTTTTTTTATCTTTGTTGTTAGTGTTGTTTTTGGTGTGCAAGAAATAATAAATTTATTATATTGCAGATTACACATAAAGATATGGGGTCATACACAAGGTGGTGTATGGTTGATGTTTGGAAGTCTAACAACTATTTCCTGTTGCTGTATGGATACCAATAGAAGACGATATGTATTGATTTTGAGTTTCTATATCAAATGATCTCTACTTTATTGAGGTAAAAGTTATAAACATCCTATGGTTGTTTTGCTTAATCAAATATGATCTAATTGGATCATTGTTTGAGAATTAAAATTTGAATTGAAATTTCTGTTGCATTTAATTTTGCTTCAAAACCTTTTTTTTTGGCAAACAACCTTCCTAACAGATATTTGGTAATTTAGAACGAAAGGGATGCCACTCAAATAATACATCATTTGCTTTGCATGAGAGACACAAGATTTCATCCCTTGCATCTCCACCTTTTCACTACTTATCATTCTTGCCACAATAACATATTAAATGTTTATTCTTTTTATCAAAATGTTATGTATTTAGTAATGAATATAAACCCTTTGTCATCATATTAAATTTATATTTTTTCCTCGTATACTTAAAATTATGTGATGCATATCGGTAAATAGTAAATACAATAGAAATTAGATGATTACCGATTATTATTTTGATGCGACTTTTACGAGAAAAACCGATTTTAGTGAAATAGGTTGCAGCTTTCACTTGAACTTTGATGATTACCGACTTCTGTTTAACAGGTATGATTCCCAGTCACAATTCGGTATTTGAACTTTGATTATGATATGGTTAGTTGATCATAGTTGTATAAATTGATTTTATTACACTTGATTATAATGTAGTTTCGATCTGAGTATTTTGTTTAGCTAGTTATATGTTCATAGATGAACATATGTTCATTCATGAACATATGTTCATGAATGAACATGTGTTCATGAATGAACATGTGTTCATGAATGAACATGTGTTCAAGCAATTGATCACAGTAACATATGTTCATGCAATTGTAGTTATAGAGAGAACGATGATGATGGTGGTGTTCGATTACAACAGAAGAGAGGAGGAAGAAGTCATGTGATTGCAGCAGAACGAGAACGATGATGATGGTGGTAATATGTTTTGATTGCAACATAAGAGAGAACGAGACTAATTTCTTAGTTTTTGTATACATGTTCGTTTATGAACATGAATAAGTTCTTGTTTTTAGTATACATATTCATCAATGAACATATGTTCATCGATGAACATATGTTCATCGATGAACATATGTTCAAAAGTGACAAGTTTTTTAGTTTTTGTATCAATGTTCATCCATGTTCACTTATGGACATTTGAGTTTTTGTATGAATGTTCATCCATGTATAAATATTCATCCACGAACATATGTTCATCTATGAACATATATTCACAAATGACTAGTTTTTGAGTTTTTGTATGAATGTTCATCCACGAACATATGTTATTCTATGATATTTTTGGTAAGTTTTGGATATATATTAATTAGGTTTGATGAATGTTCATTTCTGAACATACTTGATGTTATGAATGTTCATTTCTGAACAAATTCTAGGATTTTGAAGGCAATGTTCATCAATGAACATACGTATATGTTTATCAATGAACATATAAGTGTAATTTACCCATCATACATTTATCATCCTAATTTGATCTAACGGTCAAGAAGATGGTTCTATGGTTCTATGTTGAACCCACCCCTATACATATATATATATATATATATATATATATATATATATATATATATATATATATATATATATATATATATATATATATATATATATATATATATATATATTCTTTTTTATACCGAATGAAATGTCTTAATCTTAATAAATTACTATTTTACCCTTATCTTTAAACTTGACAAATAATAAATAACAAATTTTTAATAATTATTATAAATTAAAATTGTAGTTATTCACATTCAAAATTTTTAAAAACTAAAAAAATAACATGATCAATAAACTAAATTGAACAGAACGAAAGTAGGTCAAATAATAACATTAAATTCAAAAAATTAGTATTTACATATATAATGAATTAAACAAAACGACGAGTACATGAAATTTGTATAATATTTACACATATAATAATGAATAACTCAATATATAATAATGAAATGTATAATCCATTACTCATAATTTTTTATATAAATGTAATTTTTATTGAAGAAAATAAGGGTAATTTACGAAAACTAAATATAAAATCATGATTTAATGTTAAGGACACCAATTTCTAACTTAACATATTAAGACATTTTGCTAATGTTAAGTAAAAAACATACAACCATATATAATTGAACCACTAAATTATTTTATACATTAAGTCCATTAAGTAAAAAATAAACAGCACCTAAGTCTCTCTCTTACCGTGTATAAATATTCGCAGATGTTCGCAAGTATTTAATAAATAATGTATATTTATATGTGTTCATATGGTTTATTTGAGAACAAAAATTGTTGCGAGAACCTGAGGATAATTCTCAATCATATATTTTGAAAATACATATAAAAGAGACAGTGATATTTTTGTAATTATACGAAAATTTCAAAAAATAAACGCGATGACATTTTCGTAATTATATCACTGGTGCATTCATATTTGGTGACAATTTTTAATTATATCAACATGTATATCCATTAATGCATTCCTATAGATGCATTGATGTATTCAATAAAAAAAGCTTTTTTCATATCAATATATATATCATTTAAAAGAGCATAAAAGGTTAAAATGTCAACATAAATGAATATGCATGCATTGACGCGTTTATAAAAAAACAATTTTTATCAACATGTTTATCATTTAAAGAACATAAAATGTACAAATGTCAACATGCATCAATTCATTGATACATTCATATGCATAACTTGATGATATCAGCACCGGTAGATATGAAAATGTGATGATATCAGTGACAATTTTTTGCCCAAGTGATTCGACAGCTCGGAATTGGACGAAATTTACGCACGACATGTAAAATGACCCGATTAAGAAAAGTCACTGCCTCGTCATGACGAGTGGTGTTTTTCGGTTATTCAGCCCCGATTAAGAAAACTTGATGACGCGTGGTGTTTTTCGGTTATTCAGGATCACAGCCTCGTAATGATCCAAATTTTGTTATGAACAAAAATGTTATATAATCAATATATTATTGATCCAAAATCATGTGATTAAAAATGATATGATCCAAAATACTATGATTCAAAATATTTTTATCCAAAATTTTATGATCCAAAGATAGTATAACCTGAAAATATTTTGATTCTTAATTTTTTTATGATTCAAAACTTTTATAATTGTAAAATATTAAAAACTCGAACATATATTTAATACAAAAACACAAAAAGTAAAAAAAACAAAAACAAAATAACACTAGTAACTTCAAATATGTTGTAAAAAGTAAAAAGTAAAAAAATGAAAAATAATAAAAATTAAAAAATTAAAAAACAAAAAACAAAAAAAATTAAAAAAAACTGAAAAAATAAAAATAAAATAAAACAAAAATGAAATAACTGTAAACCGATTATTAATGAATTTAAAAAAAATTAAAAATTAAAATTAAAAAAAATGAAAATAAACAGAAAAACCCACTTAAATGACGTTCGTCGCATGTGATTAGATCATCGAGTCTGTATTACTTCCAGGGACGTGCGACGCATGCGAACGCGTCACGTCCAAGTATTGGGTTTGACGGTTGCGCCTTGACGAAGTGGGTGGTGGAAAATTGTATTCGTAGTCTTTACCATTTTTTGAGTTCTCACCGGATCCACACTATATATATATATATATATATATATATATATATATATATATATATATATATATATATATATATATATATATATGTTGTTGGTATACGGTAATAACTCAAAACATACACAACGGAAGAAGAAACTAAAAATGTATTGCACCATAGATCACATGATATCATGCAACATTTGCAACTGTAAACTAACAGTGGAGTTCAAGTAATACCTTTTTTAGTTGATAAATGTAGTCTAGGATGAACAGGACCCAAACCAAACCCCTCTAATATAGTCGCACCCCAAGATAAATGATCAAACAAAATAGAGCACCACCTTTGATCTTATACACTCAAATTCATGAGTTTTCCTTGTATATTTTGATGTTCGAAGCTGAGAACCCTAGGTGGAGGAAGGAAAACGTGGGAGAAAGGAAAGAAGACATGAAGTTTAATGAGTACCCGATAATTCGCTAAAGATGAGACTTTTAAAGTCTTATCTATCCATATCCAATTCCATGATTATAGGGTTTCAAATTCAAATCAAGGTAATTCTCATTTATACCATCAATCAATATTTAAGTTTTTAATTAACATACTTTAACTTTGATATCATAATACACATAGTCCTTCATGTTTGTTTTTTATTGTCTTTAAGTCAAATCATATCTTATGTGTAACCCAAAAGGATATTGCTATATATAGTAAAATCAACAACTTTTTGTAACCATAGGCATAGAACCAACACACACACACACACACACACACACATATATATATATATATATATATATATATATATATATATATATATATATATATATATATATATATATATATATATATATATATATATATGTGTGTGTGTGTGTGTGTGTGTGTGTGTGTAAATTGATTATGCATTAATATCCAATGGTGGGATCAAAGTCGCTTATAGGATATTACATCACATAATTATTTTGGTTTTTTATTGTTTTTGAATATAATTTTTTTATGTTTTTGAAAACTAAAAAACAATTTAATTGTTTTTTAATGTTTTAATGATTTTTAATGTCTTTAGTTTTAGTAAACTATTAACATAAGTTACTTTTACATGCATAAGAATCAATGCCATCAATAAAGTCATTTTTTACAATAGGATTCGGGTCTTGTCCTTGGTTGGATTGGACCTATGTGTTTGTTTGGTTGTGTTTATTGGTTGTTTATGTGTTTTTATCATTAAAATTTGTATGTTTCGGTTAAGATATTTTATAAAATGTGTTTGTAAATTAATGCAGGGCATGCAATTTTTCGTTTTGTTGTATTTTTGAAAAATTGTAAAATACAACCATACAAAACCAAGTGGATCGAGGTCCAAGTGTCCCTTAGCCCGAAACAGTGACATCGACAACAATGTGGGGACTCACCTCCCGTCTCGGTCCAAGTGGCTTAACAAGTTGGGCCCATGCCTTTTGTGGGTCTGCTTCCCTTTCAGCCCATGGCATATGGCGTTGGGTTTCTCACCTCGTCTTGACGGGCAACAGCAACAGCATGGAGGGCCATCCACCGCCTTTGGCTCAATGAGCTGTGTCAGTGGCTGAGTGATAGAGCAGACAATATTGATTCTTGAGGAAAGATGAAAAATCATTTCATATTCTACTAGAATTCGCTAATACAATATGTAATATATACATAGTCTAATCACATCTAACTAACTACCATACGCCTAACAAACTGAAAACAGATAACTGATATGTAACTAACAACTGGTGAGCTGGCATGTACACGAGTGTATAAATACTAATATACCCCCTCAATATGGACGCTGAAAAATATCTTGAAGAGCCATCTTGGATAATAAAGGAACCATCTTGGATTTAGGAAGAGGTTTAGTAAACAAATCAGCAAGTTGATGTTGTGATCGAATAGGCATGAGTTTAACTGTGTTATCAAGGACCTTGTCACGGATAAAATGGCAATCTAGCTCGATATGTTTTGTTCTTTCGTGAAATTGTGGATTAGAGGCCAATTTGATTGCGGATTCATTATCACAAAATAGCAATGTAGGTTGGGTTGTATTGACTTGAAATGCCTGCAACAAATGCTTAAGCCATATGATTTCACTAGTAGTGGCAGCTAAAGCACGGTACTCCGCCTCAGTTGAAGAGCATGAAACAATTGTTTGTTTCTTTGATTTCCAAGAAATCAAAGAATCACCAATGAAAATGCAAAATCCAGTAATGGAACGTCTTGTGTTGGGACAACCGGCCCAATCAGAGTCACTAAAGGCTCGTAACTGTAATGACTGTTTGGAGGATAAAAACAAACCTTGACTTGGATTATGCTTTAGGTATCGTAAAAGATGATTAACAGCTTCCATATGTGGCTTGGTTGGTGAAGTAATATATTGGCTTAACCTATGAACTACATAGGTTATATCTGGTCTTGTAATGTTTAGATACATCAATCTTCCAATCAATCTTCTGTTTTGACTTGGATCCTCCAAGGGTTGACCATCAAAATTTGAAATTTTGAGTTTAGGATCCATAGGATACAACGAAGGTTTGGCACCCAACATGCCCGTATCTTGAAGTAAGTCAAGTGTGTATTTCCTTTGTGAAACAATAATTCCTTGTTTGGACCTTGCTATTTCTAGCCCCAGAAAATGTTTGAGATTACCCAAATCTTTAGGTTTAAACTCATGACTCAAACGAGTTTTGACATTATTGATTTCATCTAAAGAAGCACCGGTAAGAACTATGTCATCCACATATACTAATAGAGCAATATATGCTGGTCCAGACCCTTTATAAAACAATGAGTAATCAGCTTTAGATTGCAGAAACCCTTCAGCCAAAAGAAAAGATGAGAACTTTGCATACCATTGTCTGGATGATTGCTTAAGTCCATATAAAGACTTTTGTAGTTTGCATGCAAGTTTAGCTCGTGGTGAAAGACCTTTCGGTAAAACATAACCTTGTGCTATTTGCATGTATACATCCTCAAATAAATCACCATTGAGGAATGCGTTATTAACATAAAGTTGCAATAAAGGCCATAAATTTTGAGTAGCTAATGCAAGAAGTACCTTCACAGTAACTAATTTTGCAACTGGTGAAAATGTATCAACAAAGTCTATGCCTTCTTGTTGATTGAATCCCTTGGCAACAAGCCTTGCCTTATGGCGTTCAATTGACCCGTCTGCCCTTCTCTTAATTTTATAAACCCATTTGCATCCCAAAGCTTTGCGGTTTATAGGTAAGGGCACAATAGACCAGGTATTATTCAATTCCAGCGCATTTAACTCTTCTGTCATAGCATTGATCCATTCTTTAGATAAAGATGCTTCTTTGTAAGATTTTGGCTCAGTTTAAGCAGAAATGGCTAAGGAAAAGGACTTTTGTGCAGGAGATAATCTGGAATAATCCACAGATTGGGAGAGAGGGTATCGAACATTTGTAGATACTGATTCATTTTGAATAAGATGACAATGGTAATCTTGTAGATATGTAGGTTTGGTTTTAAGCCTTCGAGGTCTGTAAGAAATGGGTGGCGGTTATGGAACCTCTTCAGGTACATTGAGAAGGGAATCATCATTAGAAATAGTATTGTATAATTCTGTGTCATCATCTAATTCAGGATCAAGAACAGTGGGAATAATGTGAAATGGAAAAGGATTGTTATTGGATGAATATTTGGTTTGAGTGAAAGGAAATATGGTTTCATGAAAAACACTATCACGAGACATGAAAATTTGCCTTGTGTCAAGATCAAGAAATTTAAAAGCTTTCATTCTGGGTTTATAACCAATGAACACACATGTAGTAGCGCGAGGGGAAAATTTGGTACGATGAGAATTGAGAGTAGAAACAAAAGCGAGACATCCAAAAGATCTAAGCATATTGTAGTCAGGTTTTCTGTTATAAAGCTTTTCAAATGGAGATATTTTCCCAGTAGCTTGCATAGAGTCCTATTGATCAGAAAAGTAGCATGTAGAACACATTCGGACCAATATATGAGTGGTAATTTTGACTGGAAATATAAAGCACGAGCAACGTTTAACAAGTGTTGGTGCTTTCGTTCCATAATAGAATTCTGTTGTGGTCTTTCCACACAAGAAAATTGATGAAGAGTACCTTTAGCTTCAAAAAATTCAGTAAATGCTAATTCCTTAGCATTATCAGATCTAAAAGCCTTGATAGGCATCCCAAATTGAGTTTGAATCATTTGAAAGAATTTTGGAATGATAGTTTGAGCATCAGACTTCTGTCTAACCAAATAAATCCAAGTGAATCTTGAACAATCATCAACCAAAGTAATGAAATATTGATGCCCTTGATGAGAATTAACAGCATAAGGACCCCAAATATCATAATGAACTAAATCAAATTGATTGAGTTTTACATTGTTTGAAGAAGGAAAAGACAACTTCTTCTGTTTTGCTAAAGGACATATATGACATGGAATTTTATCAAAATCCTTATTTGAAACAAGAATACTATCAAGCATCTTGAGTTTATTCATAGAGGGGTGACCAAATCTTTGATGCCACAGCTGACACGTAACTGCATTGGTAGAAACTATAAAAGAATGTGGAGAATCTTCTAGCACATATAAGCCGGCTTGAACTTTACCCCTGCCAATCGTCCTCTTCTCCTTCAACTGCTTTATAAGAGCAAAATCATGATAAAATGTGACTGCAATAGTCTTAGGAATGGTTATAGATGTAATGGATATAAGGTTGAGTTCAAATTCAGGAACAAATAGAACATCCCTAAGGAGAATATGGTAATTGACCTTAATATTCCCAATATAATGAACTGAAATTCTAGATTGGTTTGGTAACAAAACCCTCGTATCTGTAATGTTCTTCATATCCAAGAATAACTCTTTATCATTACAAATATTTCGTGTTGCTCCTGAGTCTAAAATACATACATTTGATTTGTAATGACCAGCTGTAAGATTGAGAATATAGTAATTACCTGTTGAATTCTCATGAGAAGAAGTCACAGCATTTGTAGAAGCAAGTTTGCCGGATAACAAGGCTATGAGTTGCTGGCATTGTGCATTAGTGAGATTAGTCACGGCTTCACAATCATCCATAGGGGTATTATTGGTAGATTGAGAATTAAGACATGCAGAGTTTTCTTGGTTCGAATAAATGGAATTAACACGGTTATGATTTGAAGACTGATTGTTTCTATAACCTGGAGGGAATCCATGAAGTCTATAGCATTTCTCTTGAATATACCCAGTTCTTTGGCAATGAGTGCAAAATGGAGGTTTGCTATTATTCTTATAATTGGAGGTAGGGTTTGAGCGATTTTGAGACTTAGGTGCAGGATTAGAATCTCGATTATTGTTATTGTTTCGTACATTGAAAGCCATAGGAGTATTTGTTTGGTTCAAACCAACATCCTTCTGTCTCTCTTCTTGAATCACAAGGGAGAAAATCTTATTTACGGATGGCAAAGGGTCCATAAGAAGAATTTGTCCCCTAATTTGAGCATAGGTATCATTTAAACCCATCAAAAAACTCATAGTCTGCTCTATTTCTCTAGCTCCACCACAAATACACAAACCACATGTACAATTCGAACTATAATTTGCCAGTTCTTCCCAGTAAACTTTGAGTTTAGTAAAATAAGTGCTTACAGAGTCCTGACCTTGAACGAGATTCATGAGATCTCTCTTGATCTGAAATATGCGAGGTCTATTGCTTTGTTGAAAGCGTTCCTTGAGTTCATTCCAGATCGCTGCAGTAGTTTTCAGATAGATCACAGAAGCAGATATTTCTTTAGAAATTGAATTGAGAAGCCATGAGATAACAATATTATTGTTTCGGATCCATGATTTCAGCTTGACCGTATCAGCATCGGTAGGTTTAGGAAGACTTCAATCAACGAAATCCATCTTGTTCTTGACAGAGAGAGAAATTGCCATAGATATGCTCCATGAAGCATAATTGTCGCCAGTGAGAACTTGTGAGACAAGTACTAATCCTGGACTATCAGAATGATGCAAATAGTATGGATCATTTGCAGAATTTTGATCCATATTAGCTGGACGAACATTATCTCCAGACATGATTGAAAAACAGAGATTCAATTGAAGAACGGGAACGAACAATTGAAGAACGAGAACAATTGAAGAACGAGAATGAACAATTGAACAAACAGGAAATCGATATCGAAACAAGGATATCGAATGACTAAGATGCGGAAGAAACAAGATCAAAAATTGATCAGGTAATAAAAAAAATCAAAAGAGTGAAGAACAGAGTATGACGGAAACGAGAACATTTCATTTCTCTGATACCATATTGATTCTTGAGGAAAGATGAAAATCATTTCGTATTCTACTAGAATTCGCTAATACAATATGTATATATACATAGTCTAATCACAACTAACTAACTACCATACGCCTAACAAACTGAAAACAGATAACTGATATGTAACTAACAACTGGTGAGCTGGCATGTACACGAGTGTATAAATACTAATAGACAACACATGCACCCCCGACGCACGTGGAGACTGTCTCGACAGCGCGTTGATAGGATTTTTTGCAAGCAATTTTTCTGAGCCATTTGTTCAGTTTATTTAATAGTTACTTAATTTACTTTTATTTTGTGATTTATTTCTTAATTGCTCAAGAAATAATTTCTTAGAGTCGAGCTCTGACAGTTTTTTTTATTAATTGTTATTATAAACTGCTGTGATGTTTTATTTGTAATGATTTAATTTATTTGTGAAACAAACTAAATTGAAAAGTAATTTTTAATTACAATATTTATTTAAAATTTTAATCTAAAAATTGCTTTAAAAAGTTTAATTACTTGCAAGGTCATGAATTCTCGACAAAAGGTGTTCGTGACTCGACATATTTCTAGTTTTGAAAATAGAAATTAGTCCGAACTCAAATTTATAATAAAAGGCCAAAGCTTTCAGATTTAGTTCAATGTGAATTTTGATTTGTTAGGTCATAAAATAGCCGTGTACATTCTCATTTGACCACCCAGGACCCAGGTTATAAATTTTTTATTCTACGTGATTAGTTACTGTATTTGCAAAAAGAAAAAATTTAATGTGTTACTTGTTTATAAACGGCAGATCAATGTAGGATTAAGTCTGTGATCAAAATCTGAAAAACTTCATTTTAAAGTATTTAAATCCCAAAGTTAGTGATTATCTTGTTGACATGTTGAACAACCAAATAAATATTTGTGTTTTTGTGTATGCACAAGCGGTATCCCTACACTTCGTTATTGTCTTATTGAGAAGTTAACTTTTTTTTACTCGGTTGGATTTAAGTAACTTATGATTCAATGTTTGTTGGATAACTACTTTAAACATTCCTGCATATGATAAAGAAATATAGAACCCAATAAAATCGGCGTCGATATCGAGTAGTTGTGACTGCATGGCTCCAAGTCAATATTTGACTACTGCCACTCTGTTCCCAGCTGGACATTTATTTGCAAATCTTTCTAGATATAATTAATAATTTTAAAGTATGTGTATATAAAATCAGAAGCTGGTGAATTAAAGATTTGAAGTATTAGTTTAACAGATTGCTTCATGTTTCCCGACATCAAACTTTTGCAATTTATTACATTAGCTACATTTTAAAGTTATTCACCAAAATACCAAAAATAAAAGTCATATATCATAAGATGGCAATGCTTTATATTTGATAAAACATGGTCTTGCAATTTGAAAAAAAAAAAAAAAAACTCGGCGAATTAGCGAATAGGCTTTTGTTGACAAAAGTGGTGTAGCGAATGACTCCTGAAATGCATCGAATTCACGAATATAATTTATGTCAAATCGTCTCGACCGTTTGGGAAAATGGTCGTGAATATGCTTTTGTTGACGAAAGTGATGTCGCGAGTGATTTGTATAACGCATAAAATTCGTGAATTTAATTTATGTTTCGGGAATTGGTCTTGAAGTCATCCAAAGAATACTCTTTATATCATCATACTGTTGGAACTTGTTTTCTCGAAATTGTCATAAAATTTTCCTTCCGAAACAAGAATTACAAATTTAACCATTGTCAATATGACAATGATCGACCAATTTGTAGCGATTGTGAATAGCGATGATATAGATGATGATCGACCAAATAGCCCCCAAAGTCATAATTCTACGAACATCAACATATTTCGTAAGATAGGTTGAAGTCCTTAAACCTATATACATTGTTCTTGATGTTGATATTGTTCCAATTACTCCCCGTAAAATTGTTTAAGGTCTTCTAATGAGAGCATCTCCAATGACAGATCTTTTATAACAAATTATTATTTGTTAGACTACTTATCATCACTCAACACCATTTGACTAGATAATTTGTTACTATTGACCACTCAATATATATTGAATTGTCATTTTACTTTTTGATTTTGTGCATTTAACTCCTCATTCAATGATAGTTCATTTTACCACTTTAATTATATTTAATTTTTAAATATTTGTTATTTATGTACTAATTAATTAATTCTATTAACTAGTAATTGATATTTGATTTAATTTTTAATGTCTAGTAATATTTTATTCATTAAAATATGATGTGTGTTTAAAAAAATGACATATTAAATGAGTGGTTTATAGAACATTTTAGATAGATGAAGATATATTAGTCTAATTTATGAAAAAACTATTAGAGGAGATTAACCATGAGTGAATGTATTTAATTTAAGTCATAGTATATGTTAAAGAAAAACGGCGCAAGAATAACTTTAAGTTATAGTATAGATCGACCATTGAAGGTGTTTGAAGTGTTTTTTTAGTTTAATCTAATTATCTACTTGAATATTTCCTTTTAGAATCATTTAGTGGATTTGTAGAAAGTTTGCGCAATGATTTTTAAGAAGTTTTACAAGTTTTCTTTATGTTATTTTACTTGTTTGTCAATAAATTTATGATACACAACCAAAATCTTCAAATCTGATGATTACATTTTTATGAAAAACAGCAATTTACTAAGAAAAACTTCCATTCAAGTCAATGATTTATCGGTTTTACTTATTATCCAGTAGTTTTTTCATTTTCATTTAAATGAGTCCATTACCTCCATTAAATACAACACCTAAATCAGATCAACTATAATATCATTAACACCGTTGAAAAATCAAATATTTTTTTATGGAGTTAAAATCCTAATCAAATATTTTTTGGAGTTAAAATCCTTAATACGGATGATGATGATGAAGCAAATGTCTAAATGAGAGCCCGAGGCCGAGAGGAGGGGTTATAATTTAGTAATTTACAAGAGTACATTTATGTATCTAATTTCACAAGTTAAACAAGTTTGGTCCAGTTAACAATGGGGGGCCCAAATGGCGAATAAAACTGGATCCAAGCAGTAGTAGGCTACGAACGTTATATAGATAGACGAAATAATTTGCTTCTAAGTCTGTCTACTGGTCTGTTTAATGGGCCAACTCCACTCACAAAGTTATTAATATAATTTTCTGTTTAACTGCACCGGAAAGAAAGAAAGAAAAAAAGACATGTTTCAAAATTGGGACCGGAAAAAACCTAAGGACGATCTGAAAATTTAAACCGAAAATTATGATTTTTTGTAAAACACCAGAACCAAATTTGTAATTTACTCTTATATTTAGCTACCTATATCGGTTCTCCTTCGTTAATTGTGATAACTTATTACTTTCTTTATCACCTTTTGGTTCTCAAAGAAAGAAGAATATTCACTTTGTTTTTATTAGTCCTCTTATTTTACTTTCCGTTGCAATACTTTTATATCTAATGTTTACAAGAACATATTTCATTTTATAAAAATCAATAATTGTATCAATAATACATCTAATACGGTAAATGAAAAAAAAAAACAATGTAAAAGAATAAATAGGAATTATAATTTTAACATTCAAAATGTTTTTTAGAATCACGAGAATATATATTAAAATACTAGCTAGAAGTTAGCAAAAAACAAATTAGATGGAAGTGATAGCTAAGGAAGAGTTGTGGAACAAACCAACACAGTTCATATAAAAGTTCTTTCACCTCTTACAAATCTAAAAAAAGAGTAATAAACAATATCACCAAATATAACTACTTCTCTAGGTTAGACATTCCAAAGATGTGATTGTTTCGAACTTTTCAAACTACCCAAATAGCAGTAATGATCATTGCGTCTAATCTTTTCTGTTGCACCACATTCAACTTCTGGTTATGTTCCTACTTTACCTGATTTGAAATCGAGTTAGAGGTAGGACTATCAAGATCTCAGCTTCCATGTATCCATAATCATAGGCAAGAAGTAAAAAATGGCTCAGTCTCAGTAACACCCTCACAACTAGGACAGGGCTGTCTCAAGCCGATTTGGGGCCCGGGCGAAATATAAAATGGGGCCCCAAGTGTTAAATAGCTTTCTGTTGCTGATTTCTGCTTGACTGGTTATTCAAATTTCTGCTTCTGCTTAAGAAAAATAAACCTGCAACTAAAGGAGAGTAAAATATCAGAAAAAAATAAGGACGAGTCAACTGAAGAAATCTTATTTTAGTTGTAGTTCCACTCCTTTAAACACCAAAGAAAATAATTCCACCCACTAATACGAATACAGCAAGAGGGCAAACTGGTACATTGTCGCATTCTTTTGGTGGGAGGAATTATCTCAAGAATTTTTTCCTGATAAAAGTCGTTTACTTTGTACCAAGTCCACGATCTTGCTTCAAGTCAACATGACTACAGTAACGTTTCCAGCTAATGAATAGCTTGGCTAAATTGATTTCTACGTATTGCTTAATTTATCATTATTGAAGAACATACATTTCATCATTAGTTGGATCTTCAAACCTTACTTGGTTTTGGAGTGCTCCTCTTCTTCAGAAAACAGAAGCCCCAGTCGACTATGGTGAAGGGTTGAAGCACCGAAGCGGTGAGGCCGTGTCGCCGTGAGGCCTGAATAAAAGCAATCGGAGCACTGAAGCGTGAAGCGCGAATCAGTCGACTACCAAGTAACCCAGCGAGAATGAGAATCAAAGCAATCGGAATCCAAAAACCAAAGAATATTATCGGAACTGTAGAAGAGGGAAAGATATTGAAGAGGGAAAGGGGAATTCGATTAAAGATGGAAAGATAATAGAAATCGAGAATCACCATTTTTCTTGGAACTCTGAAGACTGAAGCGTCGTTTGAGAAGCCGATGAAACCGTATTATGAAGCGTGGGGCGTGGAAGTAATAGGGCAAGCACGTGAGGCATGAATTGTGTTCCCTCCTATACAGCCGACTCCTCTTTTGGGCTTTGGACTTGGATTGGGCTACCGATTTTATCAATATTTTAGTAATAATAATATTTAAAAGGGGGCCCTTTGGTGTTTGGGGGCCCGGGCGGTCGCCCAGCTTGCCCAGCTCATTGGGCCGGCCCTGAACTAGGAAAACAGGACGAATGCATGTCAATTCCTTTCTTAGTTAGCTTCGCACGTGTAGGATTATGTTTCAATGTCACTCTCCAAAGTAAGTTGTTCAATTGGATAGGAACATACTTATTTGTTAGATGCATTTTATGCATCTTTTCTAAGCCATTTTACCCTTCCTTTATTTCCGATTTTAGTCATTTTCATGCATCTTATTTCATTTTCCGGGGACAATGGTACTTTATTTGTTTTGTGTGTTTTCAGGTTGAAGCGGAGCTTTGGAATGAGCTTAAAGGAGATGGAGCGGAGCGTACAATGGAATGGAGACATTGGACGTGCTTGGATGGCTTCAAGCGAGGCTTAAAAGAAGGCTTGGAGCGGTTTTGGAGCATTGGAGGTTGAATTGGAAGCGTATGGGCGAATGAAGGAATCAAGTAATGAAGAAATGAAGTTTGAAGACCCAATACGGGTCATGTTCCACAACACGGGTCGTGTTGCACCCCAGTTCGAAATTGTTTTCTACAAAAGACCCCAACACGGGTCGTGTTCAGAGACTCATGATATACTGTCTTCAAAACACACGACTCATGTGATTTTACATGGGCCGTGTGTCGCGTAGAATTGCTATTTTGACAGTTTTTTTTCCCACGATTTTAAGGCTCTTTTGGTCCGTTTTTGGGGTAGACTTCATTTTGAAGAGAAGAAAGACGAAATTTGGAAGCCTAGTTGAGATCATAAACATTTGGAAACATCAATCTTGGTTTTAAACATTGTTTGTAAGTACATTTTGGATACATTCTGTTGCTTGTCTTGTAGAGATCTTAGCCCGAGCATGTATGGCTAGATCTCTAGAATATCCGATTCTGTTTGACATGTGGTTCAGACATCTAATCATTTGGCTATGTTTATGTTCATATGTTCATTTAGTTGTTCAAGTTTTGTAACGAATGTTTGAATTGGTTCATATTTCATTTTATTTTGGCCAATTAAATTGTTGTTTGAATCATGTTTGCAAATTTATCTATGAAATCCGTAATTGTTTTATAGATAAGTGTTAGTAGCGAATCTGAGATTAGTCTTAGTATAACTTGAATTACACATTTTTATGCTTCCGAGGCTTTGAGAAGTATTAAATGTTGAATGATTTGTTCACTTGAATCTTAATGCGTTTTTCTAACATATCCCGAGAGCTTGTTTGGTTTATGTCTAAGAAAAATAGTTTTAATTCAAAGAGCATGTTTTGGTTAGAATAACTGTGTGAACTTAAAGTGTTAGAGCTTATTACACTTTTATAAACCATCTTAGATGAAATTGACTAAACTCATAGTCTTTGTTGAATTCCTTATCAAACTTGAACAACCGAATCGGAATTGTGTTTCATTTGAGTAATTATATCTTTTAAATTGTTTGCATTTTAAATTCATTAGTTTTTAAACTGGATATCTCAAAATCCCCCTTGTGTTACTTTGTATCTTATGCTAAACAATCGATATTCAATTTAGTCCCGTGTCCCTTAGGACCGACCCTGCTTACTTTATACTATATTTTTAGTAAATTGAACAGTGAACTAGAACTAAGAATTATTATCTCAATTTATTTGTTGAGTTTGACACCTCAACATTATTTCATGTAGTTGGTACTTCACTAGTAATCAAAGTGCCACAATATATGAAAGTTCTTGTTGAGGAAAACAATAACCCATCAGACGCAAACCTTCAGCTCTCATCGTATTCTATTTAAAATCAAACCCGGACAAGATCATTTGGTTCATCGGGCCACTCGTCATGATGTCGAGAGGAATGGTCGGTTTTTATTTGTCAAGAAAGACACTCTTCCTGAAGGTGACTAGATTCTCCAAGAATGGGTTACGAAGGGTAGGATCTTTGACGCTGTTTGATTATTTGCATTTTAGGATTAAGTTAGTCGTGTATTTTCCTGTTTTTTTGTAGTTCCCAAGTTTGAAGCTCTTTTTCCTGCACACTCAGACTCCAAAGCAAAGGTTAAAGAGTTCCTTAAGATCCCTGTTGCTGAAAGGACCTTCCGAGCCCAAAGTGGAATCTTGAATCCCGAGGAGGAGTCAGAGTTTCAGACTTCCAACACTGTAAAAATGTCAACTGGTAAGATTTATGTTAAGATTTTGGATAAGATCCTTACCGAGATTCTTATTAGGATATTAGATGTATATCTATCCGTTGTTCTTGAAATACATGGGATTTTTCACAATTTTCAAGTCCACCCCGGTCCACTAAGTTTGATCTTTTAGATATGGATGATCTGCTGAAGGTCATGAAAAAGGTGAATATGTTTCTGCTATAGAAAGAAGTGGGAGGTCAACATGTGGTAGTAGGCAAAGAGAGGAAGACAGGCGTTGAAGTCATTGATGTTGAAATCTTCGACAGGATGGAACCTTCAGATGTTAAGGTCAAGGTGGATGCCATGACTCGGTCGGTAAGTGTTAACTTTTTTGAATCTTTCTATTTTATATTGGTTTAGGATTCTTACAGGATCCGTCTGGTTTTTTGAAACTTACTTCTCATTTTGTGGCGAGTATCAAAGAACAAAGGAAGGAGGTCAGGGAAAAGGAGAAGATGATCATAGAGTTGTAGGTTGAGGTTCTGCGTTCGAGCAAGGAGATGGCCGATAGGGAAGCTAGATTTGAGGTGGAAGTTCAGGAGATCACCCAAGGAGCCAAAATGCTTGTTGTTGTGTCTATCCTGCAGGCCCACTTGAAGTTGGTAGAGGATGTCACATCAGGCCACAATGAACAGTGGGAGGGGAAGTATGGCAGGAGTCCCTGGATAAACTGTTAGGTGTGATGGGTGAAGGGGTCTTCGACGAGATCAGTGTGAAGAAAGCGAGGAAGAAGGCGGAGAGGAAGAATAAAGATGATACTCCTATGGAGGGTATGTGAAGAGTATTCGAAGATTCATTCTGTTTAGTTCCCATAGTGCTTAGTAGCTGCCCCTATTAGGGTTACTTGTGATTCCTGGGATATTCGAAAGTTGTCCTTGGAAGAATTTTGAGATTTACTGGGGACATTCCCGAATGTTGTTGGGGATGTTCCTAATACTTTATTGGAGATAAACCCAAGTTCTTACCAGGGATATACCCAAGATCTTACATATGTACCCAAAATTTGTTGGGGATGTACCCGAGATCTTACTGGGGATGTCTTATTGAAACATGCCCAAACGGGAGTATAACATGAAAATGTTATGCCTTTAAATTTATACTTAGATCTAGGATATGGCTAGTTACGACGAGATTGTCAATACACCTTTTAACATATTAAAATTGCATTCTTATTTATATTACTTTTTATACGATTCACAACAGAATATGTCAACGGTGCAATAAGAATGGTTATTATTTTGATACAAATTGTATTCTTAAGAATATATGCAGTTGTAATCAATAAGAATGTAAATTACCAAAAAAATCTTTGAATGAAGTCGGATTCTTTGATAATGAATGGACAATATGTGACGATGTAATATAATATGAATTGATAATACGTGTACTTGATTAAAAACTAAGACTAAAAATCGGAATTAATTAAAACAAAAGACGGGAATTAATATAAGTATCTATATATCTTATAATAGAGGCATATTTCCAAGCACCACATTGATTTGAAACTTCTATGTCTTTTCATATTTCCAATGATTATTCAAGATAAAAATAGATTTTTTTTTTCTCTTTGTCCCACATTGATTCACATACATATATGACCTTCAATCTTTCTCTTATATAATGTCACTTAATTGCTTCCATTATACATCAAGTTTGATCATAATATGACTTTCAAGTCTACTATTAGTGATCATTTTATCACAAAACAAGTTTTTATCGCAAAGTTTTAAAGCATTCCTACTAATTTTTTTCAACTTTTTGAAGTATTGAAACTCAAAAATGAAAATTAAAATTACTCAAAACTTTTAAAAACCTTATTTGTTGAAAAATTATATGTCGTTTGTAAAAAATGAAAACGGTGTAAACATTTTTCGACTCAAGAGTATGTATATACATATAAGTTTTCATTTGTGAACGTTTTAAAATATCTCATATAAAAATATCATTCAAAACAATATGATTCAACATTAATAAATTCTCTTTTACCATTTTATTTAGATTTTTTTCTTTGTCCTACACATATCTATCTAACATTTCATCTTTCCCTTATATGATACCACTAATTTGATTACACTATCCATCAATCTTGATCATAATATGACTTTTAAGTATGTCGTAGTAAAAAATGACAATGGTGTTGATGTTTTATATATTTACCGTGATGTTTTATATATTTACCGCGATATATGTACACATATATACATATAGATACACACACACATTATAAGAAAATATTATCGAAACAATATGTTTTAAGATAAATTATTTATCTTTCACCACAATAATTTGAAGTTTTTTATTTGTATCAAGATTGCTTCGCACATTTATATTTCAATCTTTATCGTACCACAGTTTCCAAAGTGTATTATTAATTAGTAGTCAATTTATCATAAAAACATATTTTTATCTCATAGTTTCAATAGATTTTACTATTTTGTATTAGCTTCAAAAACATTGAAACTAAAAATATGAATATTAAATTGGGTTTAAAACTATTAAAAAACGATTCGGTTGCAAGTTCATAGCGTCATAGTTCAATATGTGGTGACAACGTTGATAACATTTTTCAATTTAATAAGATATCTATAAATAAAAATTTCAAACAGTAAATGTTTGAGCATCATTCAAAGTTGAAACAAATTTACTTATCTACATAATAAATCTTATAAGAGAGGCTATTCAATCAATGTGGATAAATTTTTATCACGTATCACATTTATTTGAATACTTTTAGAAAAAAATAGAAGTGGGCACTGGTGGGTACCCATCCAAATTTTACAAAATTGGTCTTAAAGCTCGAACCAATAGTTCATTGAATGTTTTAACCGTTGTCTAAGTCGGTTACAGTCAATAACACAAAAGAACAAATATATGAGGAAAATAGTTTTAGTCTCTCTACTTATAAAGACTTGCTTTCCCTTGGAATTTGTTAATTAAACTATGTGGGATGAAAAATATATTAACCTCTTTACTTATAGATGTTTGATTTCACTTTAGTTGTGTTTCTTAAGCGATGTGGGATAAGAAAATGAAATAAAATAACACACTATAAAAGAAAGTTTGATCCAACATCGTCATGATAAACCAACTTAAGAAAAAAAAAATTATTCTATAAATAAATGTCTTTCTCAAAGTAAAACAATATATAAATGATTAGTCAATTTTTATTGTTGGAAACATTTCCAAATAGTTAATTTCAAAGAAATATATAGTAAAAGTTTTATATATTTTATTTTAATGAGTTCGAACTTTAAAAGTATAGCAGGTCAATCTCGATATAAACTCTGTATTCCTTCATCAAGTTGCACAAAACAGCATGCACCATACTATATAATCAAATTTTAAACTTTCGTGATACAGTTTGTGCTTTTCAAAATCTCAAATCGCATAATTTGTGCCATGTGTGGTTTTAACTATATATCGTACGGTAAACACCATTAGAATATGTCTCTATTCTTATCAATAAAAGCGTATTATTCAAAATACTTGAGTGCCAATGAAAACCTTTGCAAAACTATATCAAAATACATACAATATCCCTCAATTTTATCAATGCACAAAGTGTAGGCAGATGATATTAAAATCATGTAGTTTGGGATAACTATTTATATTGAACCATATTAATTCTAATTTTATTTCATGAATTGTATTCATTTATTGTAATTTTTATAGTTTTTTGTCTTCTAAAATTTTGATACATGTATATATTATCATATAATTGAAAAGAATAAAGACTTTTTATATAAACTTTTTAAAAATAGTATGATAATAACATGTATTTGTCTATATTTTAACTATATAATTTTCTTTCTGCGCAACGCGCGGGCATTCGCCTAGTATAATTATATTAGAACTAAAATTGAAATTGAATAGAGATCTGACATTAATTTTAAAATGATAAAATGGTCAAACATGCATTCCGTGGAAATCACACATTGTTTAAATAATAAATAAACATAAGAAGTCAATAATACACTCTAAATGGTTTCAGTTTAAAAACAAATTAATTTTTTTTCTTTTCAATAAGCTGCTCATCATAACCATTCACTTTTTTGTTTTTAAATTTTTTTTGGATACACAAACTATCGAAAATTATTAGAAACTTTTTCTTAACAAAAAAATTCTCATTATTTTTTATTATTTAAATATTTCTTTATTTTTTGAACTCTAAGATGAATGGCGATGATTGCAACTCATATTTCTCAATAAAATCTGATGGACTCAAATGAACTTCTATATTATATCATAAAAATGTTAAATATTTGTATAAGTTTTACGTTAACTGGAAAAGATAAAATTCTTAAACACAAAAAATAGATGCATGTTGAAATATGCATGCATGACGCTTTTTTTAGAGCTTAGCTTTTGAAAAAACTTACATAAAAAAATGATAAAAGTTTATTATCTTTTATGTTCTAAATTGTGGTGTGTATATCAAAATATAACTACAAACTTTAAAAATATTTTCTTTTTGCATTGAATGCATGCATGCATGATATTGATCTTTTACCGATTAGATTTTATATATAGAATAAAATAAATGAATTGAAAAAATTATATTTATTTATTATTTTTGTCATTTTTTATTTAATAATAAATAAATAAAATAAAATAAAAAATAGAAAAATTTAGTATTTTTGTAATATTCTAATAAAATATTCTTTTGGAATATATGTAACATTCTAATAGAGTATTTATTATTATTATCTTTTGTTTAAATTTTTTTTGGATACATAGACTAACGAAAATTACTAGAAACATTTTTAAAAAAAAAATTCATTATTTTTTGCTATTTTAATTTTTTTTATTTTTTGAATTCTAAGATAAGTGGTTAGGATTGTATCTTCATTTCTCACAAAAATCAATTAGCCTCTAATAAACTTATATATATATATATATATATATATATATATATATATATATATATATATATATATATATATATATATATATATATATATATATATATATATAGGTTCAAATAGGATGGTAAGTATCGTGCGAACGTAGGATGGAATCTCGTCCATTATATATATATATATATATATATATATATATATATATATATATATATATATATATATATATATATATATATATATACATATATATATATATATATACATATATATATATATACATATATATATATATATACATATATATATATATATATATATACATATATATATATATACATATATATATATATACATATATATATATATATATATATATATATATATATATACATATATATATATATATATATATATATATATATATATATATATATATATATATATATATATAGGTTCAAATAGGATGGTAAGTATCGTGTGAACGTAGGATGGAATCTCGTCCATTTATGTCATAAGGATACGATCGGTATTTCAACTAGTTTTCCGAATTTGAAAATAAAATATGTTTACGCTAATTAAGATTTAAAATTTATAATCGTAACCGACAATCCTATAATCGTGAATTCAAATTTGATTTCATAATCAATTCTTCGTTCTTAAATCCCGATTTTGTTATTGTTAATTGGTAGATCGCTAATTTTTTAAGAATTCTTTTTTTATGCACAGTTGTTTGTATCGGAATTATATTCAAGTATAATGTCTGATTTTGTTCTTGTCAATTAGAATCTATTATGTTTTAAATGTGTTAGTTTATGCTAATTTGGATGTGCGAACTATATAACTTTAACAATTATGTTCTGTAACATATGTTTTGTAATGGCGAAGCTCATTCTCTGAGAATGGTTGATACTTTTAGTTGTGTATTGTCATTCTAAGATAATGAAGTCATTTGGTTAGAGTTTGTTAATTAATCAGGTGTTGTTTTCAGGAGAATATGGCTTATTGGATGTGTGTTTGCGTTTTGATGGTTGTAGAAGTGGGATTGTTCTGGAAGTATACTTTTGATGATTATGTTTATGAATTTGAAGATGTGTGCAGTCAGAATAAGAGATATTGTAAAATATGTAATAAGTTAGGTGATCATGATAGCAGAAATTGCTCGTTTAGATCCTTTTAGTTGTATTGATTCATTCAAATGTTCGTAGACTTATGTTCTGAATGATTTTGTGGTTTTGTAATGGGATGTGGTTTTTCTTTGAGAATAAGATGAGTTTCATTCAAATGTTCTGAATGATGTTTGTATTATTTTATAAGAATTAGTATGATTTTTTTTAAATATGCAATTTCATTCTTCGAGAATAACATGTTAATAAATAATGTTGGTGATACGATCTTAAATAATCTGATTTATTTTCGAGAATAACAAGTTAATAAAATGTGTAGTATTTGGTTGTGGGGTTTTGTAATGTTTTATGTTACTGTCACATTTATTTGAGTTGTTCTATGAGAATTTGTATGATTTTTTCATGTAAATTAAATGTGTCAGTCCTTAATCGTGTTAATTGTTATGTTGGTTATGCCATTCTAAGATAATGGTGTTCACTATTATGTTGGTTAGGTCATTATTAGAGAATGTTGTTAACTGTTATGCGCCATTCTCAGAGAATGGATGTGTACATGTTGGTTACGTCATTCTTAGAGAATGGTGTTGCTTTATATATAGCTTAGGCCATTCTTAGAGAATGGATGTTTTTATGATATATTATTTCTTAATGTGTTGAGTCTGTTTATATTTAGCCTGAAATGTACGGCCTTCTTAATTCTCATAGTATTATTCCTTTTTTTAATTCTCATAGTATTATTCCTTTTTTTTAGCTTGAAGTATATGTCATTCTTAGAGAATGGTGTTGGTTTTTATGCAACCTGAACTATTATTCTTAGAACAATCTTTAAGAAACATGTGTATTCACATTCTCTGAGAATACACCATTAATATCACAGATTATTCTATTGAACAAACATTAATAGTAAAGAACAAACGTTTATTTATTTGGATAGTATACATTCAACGTTTCGTGTTGGTTTATACATAGCATCATCTTCATTTTTTTCTTCTTCTTCTATGATCTTCTTTTTTGATTTCCTTTTTCCAGCTCTCATGTCTTCTTTTTCTTTAACTGATTCTTCCTTTAATTATTTTCCTATGTTTCGTTTCTTGGCTGAATGCTCAAATTTGTTTTTATCTGTGTTTTTTTTTGTTGAACTTACAATATCAATAGCATCTGTCTTTTCCTTGTCTTTATCATTATTCTTTCTTGATTTTGATGGTGTAATTCCTGTGAATAGGTTAATAACAAAGTCAGTCATACATATAAACATTAAACCGATGTCAAAAAACCATGCCATAATCATCATCATGTATATTCTTTGAAAATGTATTATCAAAGTAACAACTTTTGTATTCAAACTTAACAGTTGAATAAATGTGTATTACCATTCTCTGAGAATGACCATACTCCAATGCATTTTGAATTTGATGGTACATATATATTTTTCATTTGTAGTTTGACAGTAGAGAATATAATGTGTATTACCATTCTCTGATAATGACCACACTAAGAGAATAGATTCCATATCCCAATTCTTTGAGAACGCAGGGTCCACTACTCACAAATATACCCTGCTCATTCTCAGAGAATTAAAGTAACACAAATTACAAATAAATTATCACAGTTTCGTTTTCTCAAATGTAATTTTATCATAACATAATTATTCACATTTGTTAATCACACAAATTACATATTTACGTATTACATATTTTTCATTTGTAGTTCATTCTTAGAAAATAGGTTTCATATTCCCATTCTTTGATAATACAGAGTCCAAAAATCAGAAATAATATTTCACATTTCATTTTACAAATGTAAATAGACCATAACATAATTATTCATATTTCTCATTCACAGAGAATACCCAAATTTTTTTTCAAACCCTACTCTTCCAAACTCGAATGTTACTTGCAATTATTAGAGAATGCTACACTATCAATCGAAGTCAAGCATTACCTTTAAACGGTTCCACGAAATCATCTAAATCTTCGTCTGTAATTGGGTTCTCCGCAGTGTTCGTGAAATTGAACTTGATATTCTCTCTTAGCATGAGCAGCTTCTCCTTCGTGCCATAACTTCGTCGCGAAGAATCGTCTTCAGGCATGTGTTTTCTTCTGAGAATGGTGGGTTTTCGTCTCACAGTGGTGTGTTTTCATTTTTGGGACGTATGATTAGGTTTTGATTCTCAGTACATGTTAATGGTAGTGTAACCACCTACATAATCAATAATCGTGTCCCCGTGATACTAGCGATATTTGTGTTATTTGATAATTTCCATTTTAATATGTTATATAATTTTACTGTAATGCCCTTTAGCGACCGTTTATTAAAAAACTGCCTACACACCAATTCTTAACTTATGCATATTAACCGGCCTTCTCAACACTATGTTCCGGTGTGACACCATCTGCTCATTCAAGTCGACATTTCAATCCCAACAGGGTTCACATCCATTCAACCCACACATGTGTATCCCTTCTCTATTCCCAACTACGACTCTACCGCTTTCCCATTCTCTCTCTTTTATCTTCCAAACATTTTTATATGTGGGAAATTGCAACTCAGGGGAAAAAGGGGTCGATTCCAACCAACAATTGGCATCCGACAGCGAAATCTTTAGCGATCCCAAAGTCGAGAAGAAAATCACATGGCACTTTCACTATTTAACTTCACAAACTACATCCATAACCCAATTTCGTTTGTATTCCTTTCATGTAATTGGTATGGAATCGACCAAGAACAAAATTACATTTTTCTGGAAACTGAATTCTTCTTTACTGTGAAATTGAATCGAATAGACAACGGTAAAGGAAGAATATTTCTCCTTTATTTGCAAACGATGTCGACTTTCTTCTACCGCCTCTCTATTTCCCTACTGGATGTAAGTTGTTTTTTCATCAATTAAGGCTACAATATAAATATTTAATTTGGGCTTTGGTTTGTCTTATGGGAACCGCATGATTGAAGAGGAGGGATTGAAATAAAGTTTGCTTGAATCTGATCATCTTATACTCAAGATTCTTCACTCAATTCATCATCTTGCATGTTCCTACTTCATATTTTGGTAAGCCCTATATGATTTCTATTCTGTTACAAATGAAGCATATGGGTTGTTAAGTCAAGTGCGATATTGGATTACCAAGGGATGATTTGCATAAAATTAACTTGCATAAAAATCAAAATCTCCTTCCTATACAACATATACACATATTTTAGGGCTTTTTGGTTCTTAGCACAATTTGATTATGGGTTTTTCTCATTTCCGGGTTCATCCTATATTGTAATTGGTTTTTAAAATCATTGTGTTCTGAATGTTGGCTTTGAATATTGTTGTATGCAAAATTTCGCTCTTGATTCAGTTGATTCCATCTTAGGTCTAAAAACATCACAATTGATCGGTATCAATGATTCCTTATTTGTTAAAGGTGGTACTAGCAAACTCCTGTTGATGCCACTCAAACATTATATGCACTGTAAAGTTTTGCAGCCTTGGTTTATTTTTAATATGTTAAATCAATGTTTGATAAAGTTTTAGAAAACATATATTTGACTTTTTTGATAAATTCATGGCTTGTAAAGGGCATTTTCACATCAAAAACTTTCTACTATAATACGACACATGTATATGTTTTAAAGCTGATGATCAAATTAGTAGGCTAATACGGAAACGGTTCCATAATTTCACAGATTGTTTATCATTTTCTATAGGTACCACACTTATCATACATTTCTTTTGAGACATGATAGGCCTGTAATTACATTTCCAACAGGCCTGGCAATAATTGTGTCTCAAATCCCATTTGTTCAAGTTCAAATATATACAATTTGTTGGATGAAATCCACCATTACAATCACAAGCCATGGTGAACACATCAATGCCAGTGCAATCATATTGCACCAAAAGTATAGAACTTGGACCGTAGCAAAATACACGTCTCCTAAATCGATGAACTACGCCTAAAACTAGTTATATCATATATAAGAGTTTTGAAGTTGTTAGAGTAGAAGCTACAATAATTGGTGCTGGTCCTGTTGTTGCAATTCCAAATGCGGTGTATTCAACTGGTTTAGAGCTTGATAACATTGATCTTTTTATGGTTCTTTACCAGTTTCATCAATTAAAGGTGTTAGAATTTTCAAAAAACCTCTGTGGCTCTACAGAAGAAGTATTAATTAATGACATAGCTAAAGATTTTCAAAGCATGCATAAGAGATATGTGATTTAAGTGCTAAATGCAAGAAATATCATGACACTTTTATCTATTTGTGTATTATAACATTCTACTTTCACCCCCTTCTATTGTTAGAAACTGTTATTAAATGGACCTCGGTTTGGCAGCATACTTCAATATGTAAAGAGTATAAATACTTTTTACTGACATTGTGTTTGCAGATATGATTATGCCTCATGACGTAATTTCGCTTGATTTTTTTGCTTATATTTGGGAGAACTTGTTCCGTCGGTATTTCTGCTAAGCACGACCCACAAAGGGCAAGAGGACTTTAATACTTGCATATCGTGAACCAAATGAGAACGAATACAAAGATTTCAATGAAAATTCATTGAAGCCAAGAACTCGGTTACAGCAGAATGAGATGATTTGATAAGTGAAGTGACATATGTGATTGAGAACAATTTTATACTTCTTTGTACATCAATCAAAGATACATTTTTATTTTTTATAAAAATCCAAAAATATATTTTTCTTCAAAAAAACATGGAGACAAAGTTGTTCATATTACCATTTTAGTACATTTGCAAAAGAAACTCAAAAATATGATTAATAAGGGGTGTGACCTTTTGATTAAAGACCTTTTGATTAAAGGAACTCTCAATTCATTTTTTGGTTATAACCTTTTTTTTGCAAAAAATATCTAAAATAATGAAATTTCTTAAAATTTGATTATTTACACAATGAACATAAATATGAAAATTACAAAAAAAAACTAAAATTGTTTATTTTGCATAAAAATCCAAAAAATATTATGATTCAAAGTTATTATGTTTCAACATTTTGTGATGCTTAATTTGTTATGATCTAAGATATTTATGATTCAAATATAATCAACAATGACATGATCCAAAGTATTTATGATCCAAAAATATTATGTTTCAATATGTTTATGATGCTTAATTTCTCATGATCCAAAGTATTTATGATGAAAAATATTATGATCCAAAATGGTATGAATATGATTCTAAGTATTATGATCCAAAATGATATGATTCAAAACTTTATGATTCAAAATGTCCTAAAAACATTAAAATAAATAAAATAAAATAAATGTTATGAGAAAAATGATTATTCTGTTTGAAAAATATTACTATCCTCAAATTATTGTGATCCAAAACAATATGATTTAAAATGATACGATCAAAAACACTATGATCTAAAATGTTATGATCTAAAAATAAATAAAAATCTTTAAAATGAATATAACTTTATTAAAAAAAACTGAAAAACTTATATTTTGCTAAAAAGTTAAAAGAAAAATTAAAAATTAAAAAACCAAAAAGAATAAAAAAACCACATAAATTACGTTTCACGAACATGCGTTGCATACGATCTTATTTTCGAATCCATATTATGTTCCACGGACGTGCGTGCACGTAATTGTGTCACGTCAAATGACGACATTTAACGTTCTTATATTAACAAGATGGTTGGTCGGAAATTGTGGTTGTGTTGTTTACAATTTTTTGGGTTCTTATCGGATTGAGACCCTATGTATGTATGTATGTATGTATGTATGTATGTATGTATGTATGTATGTATGTATATATATATATATATATATATATATATATATATATATATATATATATATATATATATTACATACAATTTGCATGTCAAAGAGGCCTCCGTAGGACTAGTTCATCACTAAATTAATGGCTTTCGCCGTGTTCATCTTCGTCTTACTTCTCAAAGTCTCCACCGCGCTTTCTAGTCAGAACCTAACCAATCTATTTTCAGCCGTCCTCATTTTCGGCGACTCCACGGCGGATTCTGGCAACAACAACTACATAGACACGCCATTCAAAGCCGACCACCCCCCATACGGGGAAGACTTTCCGGGAAAAATCCCCACCGGCCGGTTTTCTAACGGAAAACTCGTGTCTGACTTTTGGGCGTCTCTTATGGGAATAAAACAAACCATTCCTCCGTTCCTGCAACCAAATATCTCGGATTTCGATATCCGTACCGGAGTGAACTTCGCTTCCGCCGGATCGGGGTACGATGACATGACCGCTCGGATTTCTCAGGTGATTCCTGTGACGAAACAGATGTATTACTTTAAGGATTATATAAATAGATTGAAGAAAGTTGTGGGGGTAGAAGAAGCAAAAAGGATAATCGAGGGGGCGTTGGTGTCAGTTAGTGCTGGAACTAATGATTTCACCATCAGTTACTATGATCTGCCTTCTAGAAGAGACGATTTCTCCATGGACGAATACCAGGATTTTATATTGAAGAAGCTTCAAAACTTTATCAATGTAACTCTCTCTCTCTCTCTCACACAAACACACTATATATCTCTTTCTGAACATTTGTTAATGTGATGTGGTTGATAGGAGCTGTACAAGCTCGGATGTCGAACAATGGTGGTTTCAGGGCTGCCCCCGATGGGGTGTTTACCGATTCAAATGTTGTCCAGATTCTCGAGCACATGCTTGAAGGATCAGAACACCGATGCTCGAATTTACAATCGGAAACTCGCGACTTTGCTACCGCAGATTCAATCTTCTCTGGAAGGAAGCCGGATTCTCTACGCAGATATCTACACTCCGATGATGGAGATGATCCGAAATCCTCGAAAACATGGTAAATTTGTGACATTAATTTCCAACAATGAAAGCAATTTCTATTCATTTAAGATGAAACAAAACGAGTAAATATTTTATTGTAAATATTTTGAAAATACCTAATTCTATAAACATTGTTGCAGTTTGATTTTTTTCTTTATCTGAAACAATTTTTTTAATTAAATCATTAAAAGTCTTTTCTTCAAAAAAATCATTCTAAGTTTTTTTTTTCATTAATGAGTTGCAAAAAGTAGCCGAAGATTTATTTTGGTTGAAGATAGTTTTTTTTTAATTCAAACATTTAATGGTTAAATCGAAAAGAAATTTTGTTCGAGTGATCAATCCGAATAAATTCTAAACTATAGTAATTTGTGTAGCATGCAAAGTTTTATGTTGTTATATTTTTAAAAGCAAACTCTAGATGCATAACTTTTTTTTTTAGTTCCATGTAGATTGAAAAAAAATCAGCATAGTTTATATGGAATTCGCCCAATTAAAAACATGAAATCATAAAGTTGCTTAAAAAGGGAAACGGTTACATACGAAGTATATATGACACCTAAGATTCAAAGTTTGTCTTAAATTTTTATTTAGTCATCAAAGTTTGAATATCATTAAATGAAAAAAAAAACTTTTACAAAAAAATTGTAGTTAATGCAATATGAACATAGTTTAATGCTCCAACAACTTCTTTTATTTTTAAACAAAATTACAAAAACTATCAATAGAATATTACTCCAATCTATTAAATAAAACACTTCAAAACAATGTAAGCACCTAAGTATCTTTCAAGTTGCTTTCAAAGAGTGTGACTTGTATCAGTCGTTTCCTTTCTTATCGTTTTTCGAATATAACAATAAAAGATTCTGCTACATACATAAGATAAATAACATAATTTCACATACTTGTTTGTTATAGTATACGATATATTGCTTTCTTTTCTTTAATTGTGATAAATGATAATATATGAATTTTAATCTTAAGATGTAAATAAATTGATATGTTTTTTGCAGGATTTACCCATACGAGACTGGGATGCTGTGGAACTGGGTTGTTGGAAGCAGGACCGATATGTACATATCTTACTCCAATATGTACAAACCCTTCAAGCTATTTGTTTTTTGATAGCATTCATCCAAGTGAAGCTGCGTACCGTTACGTTACCAAAACCCTTTTGAATCAAATCATCCGTCACCTGAATATCTCCGGCCATGTTTTCTGAGTTTCTGAAGTAAAAACTAGAATAGACTTGTTTTTTTCCTAAACAGAAATGATTGGATCCATAACAATGTGTAATGCTCGCAAAAGGTCATGTTAGTGCAAACGTATTGCTTTGGAAATAGTCATTATCATTTGGCAATTGGTCGTATCATAATTAGATTTACAAATTAACTTTACTATATGGAATTATGGATTATGTTTAAGATAAAATCACAAAGCAAACCACAATTACCAAAATAACTATTATATGATTTTATTTCTATAAAGTAATCATTGTTGGGATCTGGGATCGGCACACAACTTTCGGTACCGATCGATCCCTCGACTAAGTACTTCAACAAAACAACCAACTTCACAATTATTTAGACTAGGGATTAATATGAAGAATTGATTTTAAAACACAATGATATAAAGTGATTCACTTGATAATGAATCAAACTATGTCCACTGTAAGAATTTCATTGATAACTTCAATGTTTTATAAGAGAAAAACTAAGACTATCTTCACAATGTTCACAACTCAATATTGTATATCTACCACTTGATATTTGATGATATCTTGACACTTGGCATATCATATCCTTGTGAAGGATAACAAGATTTATACAAGCAAATATGGAAGACTGAATACGCAAGGTTTTGGACGGGAATGTCAAAATAGGCCTGAGCACCTAGTCGCTTTATAGTATGTGAAGCGACATACCATGCTCCCCACGCTGCCCTGACATTTTGATATTGTACCTTCGTGTATTCTCAAGGTATCTTAAAAGTCGATGTGACAACACCAAGTCAGAGTATAACCGAGGACTCCTCCTTCGGTTGTGCGACCCCTCTTTGGACTGCGATTTAGAAACATTGCCACGGACGAGATTGTGTAACTTGTCTGACTATGCTTCTGCAATACAGTCGGATTACACTTTGGTCAGAGGCCAATTCTTCGCATGAGGAAACTCTCCGGTCTGAACTGAGCTTTGGTTAGAGAACACTACAGCCTCACCTTCTTCTGCTGCTGATACATTCACTCATGTGATCATAGACCAAGCTACAGCTGTCATAGTGAACAACGGTCTATAGAAGATACTTGGTGATAGGCTTTTCCTGATATAGCTCTTTTATTCTGATGAAGTTTACTCTATATCACAAAACTTTGGTCTGATAACCCCCTTGGCTATCACCAACTCTTGTTGTCTATCTTGGATTGCCTTCTTCGCATGCTGAACCGAAGTAGACGTATCTCATGATCCGGAAGAGGTTTGACCTTCCTTGGTCCTACTGATCCTATACTTTTCGCTCCCACCCCTTCTTTTGATCTACTGAAGAAGCACTTTTCTCATTCTGTTTGAGATGCCCCCGACTCGTTATATCTTCTTCCACTGTCGATCTGCTTTAGTTTGTCTGACCGGAGCGAAGAACTTTCTTGACTGAGAATTGACGATTCGTCTAAGGCGCAGACCTCAACAACACTGGCAATTTTTCGCCTCTGTTTCTAGTTGCTTCGGACAGCTGAATCTTCTTTGTTCATCTGGACTTCTCCGGTTCAGATTAGTCTTTTGCTCAACAATCATCAAATTTGTAACGAACTCATGTAAATTGCTTTTTGTATAGTTTCTATAAAAGACTTTAAAGGTTGTTTGATAAAGGCTGATTAAGTAAGATCTGATTGGGTCAACACTTGACTCAATCAGACACAACTATGAATATGACCGAGGAAAAGGCAAATTAGATGAGCTAGGATCGAATCATAGGCATATCAGTGTGATATCAAACAATATGAATCTGATCGAGTGAGATTTAGTCTCCTACAAATTTAGTAAGAGGCATATCAAACAGCGGCCTAATAAACAAAAAAATCATATACTATAAAATTGCTCATGTGTTCATATAAAATTAGTAATACAACATATTCCTTGTCGTTGTATATAATTTTCAGCAGGCTCCTACTTTTACAAGGGATAATGGAGGTCAGCTACACAGAAAATGCTAAGCGTCCAGCAACATAGGACTCCCCATAACATATGTGGATGTTTGGCTCTACAAAACTTCCATCAACTTCTTAATGTTAGATGACTTTTTGTTTTCATATCCCTTTATTCTTATATCAGTGAACATAAGGCATGGATTGAATCATGCCCATGGAGGTACAATATTGGTTTCTTGATATGTGAATGTAAATAAGATTGTCAAACTCATTTGGGTACGGGCACACACTCAAATCTATTCAATTTTCAAGGTGCCCCACCGATATCACACTTCAACAATTGGAGGAACGGATCTCAATATTGGGTATATACATTCATCACCAAGTTTCATATTGCACTGATGGTAGCCTTTATAATTGCCTTATTCAGAATTGTGTTTAAGTATATCAAGATATAATGTTATGCCTGCTTAGAAGCCATTGTATACCTCATTTTTACGTATATTAAAATCTAACTCATTTATCAAGATTCACTAAAAGATGTTGATCCATGAAGTGACATCATAAGGTGGGTCATTTCAATATTCACAAATTATATATATATATATATATATATATATATATATATATATATATATATATATATATATATATATATATATATATATATATATATATATATCATCACTCTTTCATATGTATTAAACTATTAATACATAATTACTCTCGTAATATGACTGCCTGTGGAGGTTTAAAGTAGTTAACAACTATTCACAGATATAAACATGCTAATATAGAACACAACGACTTTAGTGAAAACAATTTTACTTGGTACATTAATTCATAACTGGAAAACATCATTGTTTAATGTTCCAATATCTAGATATTGAAAATATCTAACAAATGGAAATGAACTACTCAAGCAACAAAATCCAAGACCTTTAGCAAAATCATGATTTGTCAAAAGGGTTGATCTTTGTATACAACCCATTTATTTCATGTACATGAACTTTTAATAACCATTGACTTTGCGTGTTTAGAGATTATCAGGAATCGTGAAGAAAAAAGTGTTTACTGGTGGAAGTCATTCCTATATGTAAGTATTATGATACTAGCATTGTCATGATATATCACTCTTAGGGGATTCAATGTAGCATTCTACTCCGAGTCATTTCATTTAACTTCTAAAGTTGAATATGATGCTGGTGACATATTTAGACTTCCTTTGTAAGATGTGTCACAATACTCTATCATAAGCCGTTAGTTGTGTTTCATATATTATAGAAAACATAGTCTAGCCGGTTAATTAATAATCATCTTAATAGTATGAATAATTCCAAATGAGGTTGACTAGAGTGCCATCACAAACTTATTTAATGTTTTTGGGTACCCAAGTATTAAGTGGCCATATAAGGATCAACTCATCCTAAAATAGATGCATATGATCATTTGATCAAAACCCTTTTCAAAAACTATAAAGTTTGTCCCCATTTTAGAGCTCTTCACAAAAGTCATTTCGCAAATTAAACAAGTTTTACAAGCAGTATTTCACATAAGGTACTCACATCCAACACGCTTCTCAAGATATATAAAGGGTTCATTTACACCTATAGATGTATAATTAAGTAGAATGGTATACTTAATTAGCTTTAATATTTATTTTAGGTTTATATTAGGATCACTAAAAAATGATAATTAGTTTGGGTTTTCATCCATGATTTGCATCAAGGATGTTATATATAAACTCCTAAACATATTAACACCTTAATAACCTGAACAATTTCTAAATTAGGTAAAGCTCCATTTTTGTATGTATAAAACTTTACTCAAGAACCAACCATGCCATAGATGGATCAACACTAACCAGTAACCACATACAAATGGTGACAATTTAGTGAACAAAAAATCCATACACTAACAGCAAAACATTGTACAAATTATACAATTACATACCACAATATGGTACAACACAAATCAATAATTACTTACTTCCTCAAATTTCACTTCACTTCCGGCCACCTCCCGCCACTGCGGTTGCCTGAAACAAGTCATCAATTCGAGCTTCAACATCTTCAATGCTGAATTTAACATGTTTATCTGCATATTTCCCAATATCTTGAAGATTATGAAACCTCCCAAGAAAATTTCTGTAAGCAGGGAGCAAAGTTCCAGCTACTGAAATCTTCAATTCCTCTCTCAGTTGTTCATCGAATATGGCCCATGTTGATTGAGTTCTAAAAATCTCGTCAAATTGTGAATTGAAGAGTTTAAGTTTGTCCTTCAAAGCTTTGGAAGCAACATTTGAAGATAAATTACTGTTGTCGAGTTTTAAAGTGTTGAGAATCTTGTGCCATGAGCTTCGTTGGTAATTTACATGATGTTGTCTCACTTTTGATGTTTGTTTTCGGATCCAATCGTCACCTAGAAGAGATCCTAATTCATCGTCTTTAACTTTTTTGACAATGTACCGGCCGTTGTTCATCATGAAGACAGATGATAATGCTGGGTCTCTGTAGATCTTTGATTTTGATTCTAAGTTGCTCTCTAGAACGTCCATGATCCATGAGATTTGAACGGGTAAAGAAGAAGATGATGATGGAGAAGATAGGTCGTGATTGTCGTTGAATACTTGTTCTAGGGTTGGTCGGGAACAAGCAGCACGGAGGTAATTCATGACGTAACGGGTGATTGGATGAAGACCACCGCCGGGAACGGCGGCTTTGGCTGGATCACGCCGGATTAGATTCTCTAACTCCATGAATATGCCTCTGATTGATTCCCCTAACCTCTTCCAAACTCCTGTGGCTTCGTTTCTTAAGAATAAACAGTATTGATCGGAAAATAATACCTCGAATTCTGGTAATAGATCCTTCACGGCTTCGTATACATCGAGAATTTTGAACAGTCTCTCTGGTGCTCTGCTCCCCATTGCGATTCCATTAGCGAAATTTAGCAGCTCCATGGTGGAAACCCTACATACATCCATGAAGGAGAGATCGGCGGCGGCGGCGGTAGCGGAGGAGTAACCGAAGACGCGATCGCAAAGTCGTCGCTCGCTAGGGTAAAAAACTCGAACCGCCATGTTAATTGCTTTGACCCATTTCTCGATTTCAACATCGTTATCGTCATCTTCTAGAGGTTTACTCGAATTCTGTAACCCTAAAAAACCTAACCTCGAGAGGCTTTCTTCTAAGAAATCCCTCCGGCAGGTGCTGTAAGCAAGCGAGCACTCCTTACCGTAGCCGGCAGCGATCATCCTTTTCGCGATTTCGTGTAGATCGTTGATTGTACCAGACGGAAGCGCGTCGATCGTGATATTATAATCCGACACCGGATGCGCTACAGGAATCGCCACATCATCGAATCCCTCATCTTCATCGTCATCTGAATCTAAGTAACCCCCAACACCACCTCCCGCAGCGTTATCGGAAGATTCAGCGCCGCCACGTCCGATTAACAGCTTAAACTCCTCCTCAAGCCGAAACATACACTGCTGGAGCAAATCCTCCGCTCGGTCAAGACACTGCGTAACCGCCTTGTCGTCAGCCATCGCACTCCACTCACGAATCACGGCGACTAACTCGTCCACGTCATCGAGAAACGACGAAGCGTCGGCAGAGTCAGACCATATCGGCTGATCAACAGTGATGTATCTGGATATCCGTCGGTCAATCGTTCTGAGTGTCTGATCAAGTGCAGCTCCGCCGTCGTTGCCGGAAAGACTTTCATGTAACTTTTCCCTTAATCGGCCATCAAAGTTAGAGAATATTTGGAGTATATCATCGGCCATGGCATTATCAGTGTTACCTAGAGTTTTAGCTATGTGACGAGCCACGGCAATGAGCTTCTCTTCGCCGGTTTCAGCCATGGTTTACAACTGGTTTTTGGAAGTATGAATAAAAAAATCTTTAGGTCATGAACTGGAATACATCAATCTTAGGATTTGTGCGTGATTTGTGTTTGGATTGAGATGTGTTAGTAGTTGCTGAAATGAAGAAATATCAAGGAAAACGCGGATGAAAACAGTGAAGGATATGATGGGGGCGTATCTGGGGTAGGGAAGGAGGGAGGAAGAAGACTAGTCATAGGAAAAATATTACATTATTACCCTTTTGTTTCCAGAAGTTGCTAAATGGAAGTATCCATTGGGTTAAACGATTTTTCATAAAAAAAACGAATACATATCGCACTTGGTTAAATCAGACTGAGTGAAATTAATATTGTACTATATAAACATATTCTACATGTTATATTTTTATTTTATTATAAACAAAATTAATATCGTACGTATGTGGAAAAACATATTAATCTTAACATTAATCATTGAGATCATGTGTCTATGACTAAATAATACATAATAAAATGCTTATTTATGTTTACTTTGGAATGAATTATTAATATTTGTTATGGAGGTCATGTGTTTATGACTTTAAGGCTAAATAATTCACATATACATCAATGCTTAATTATGTAATCAATTAGTTATTTTTGCATGATTAAATAGATGGTTAATTGTAGAAACAATTTGTTATTAGTGATTTTTGTTTGTAAATTTGTTAGATGCATAAATGATTCTGATATTACATCTGTTTTGACCACGAACGATGATTAACTATTTAACTTTATATAGTATATATATGAACAATCGAAACTTCATAAATAAAATAAATTAACATCAATAAATCATGAATAATAACGAACTGTTTTTTAAACATTGCTTTTCAACTCATTAATAAATGTTAATAATTAGGGGTGCAAACGAGCCGAGCCGGTCCCGAGCCTGATCAAGTTCGGCTCGGGCTCGACACGTTACGAGCTTTATGGACCCAAGCTCGGCTCGGGCTCGTTAAGAAATATACAGGCTCGGCTCGGGCTCGGGCTCGGGCTAGGCTCGTTTAATTCTTAACAAGCCTAAACGAGCTTAAGCTCTGCTAGAGCTCGTTTACTCTAATGCAGAAAAATAACAACTTACTTAATAACTTAAATGATTAAATACGTTTTAATATATATATATATATATATATATATATATATATATATATATATATATATATGCTCGTTTAGGGCTCGCGAGCCTAATCGAGCTTGGTGACACAGGCTCGGTTCGAGCTCGTTTAATAAACGAGTCTTATATTTAAGCTCGGGCTCGTTTAAAATCGGTCTCGAGCAGAGCTTTTATCGAGCCGGTCCCGGGTAGCTCACGAGTCGGCTCGACTCATTTGCACCCCTATTAATAATTACTAACATCCTGCTTTTTAACCGTCTCATTTGATCCATTGCTCTAACTTCGTTGTAGATGTTATGTAAATGTTCATTAGAAAATGAACATTTTATACCATCATAATATTTGAAATGTTCATTTTCTATCATCATAATCTTTTTTTTTTTTTTTTGTTAGACAATCTTAGTATAAAATTTTGTTTGTGTAAAACTAAAATTTTGAACCAATTACATAGTGACATGAATGTCACACTTATTTGTTTACGTGAATTCTTTTCATATACCGTTTATTGTTATTATCATTACTTTATTTATTATCAAATCGACAAAAACCAATTTGGCTACAGGCTAAACACAAAATTTTACTACAAACCGAAACAAAATAACAAACTTGTATTTAAAGAAACATTTTAAATGAGTCATTTGGATGTAAGCACAATCTAGAAAAATATATATTGAAATAAAATATCAAAAGGGCTGGGGTAAATACATAATTGTAATGAAATATATGTTTATACCTTTTTAATGGTTTAAAGGGTAAAGTAAAGCAATCACTTTAAGAAACTAGGCGCCAAAGCGGTCAAAATACATCCAAAAGAAAGCGAACACATCCAACTTTACCAGGATATTAATCCTACTATTCATTACATTTTGAAATAAAGTGTAAATAGAATAAGAGCACGTATATTACATTACATTTGATATGTAACATTATTAAAAGCAACACTAATAATAAAAATAAAAATATTACTATTATTATCGAATATTATCACAAAAGGCCAAACAACTGTTATAGTTTTTACCAATATGATCATTAATCGATTTTTTATAGTTTAAACCATTAAACTTGTCGATGACATGTTATTTATATCAAAATTTTATTTTCTTTATCCGATTTAACAATTAACCAACTATATTTGGGGGAGGGGGAGGGGGGGAGGGGGGATACTACATGCCGTTTTATTTAGTTTTTTAAATTATACATTAAAATTTAGGTTTTTTTTGTATATATTCGATATTTTATTCCCTTCAATTAAAAAATATATATTATTACAATTATTATATTATTATCATCAACAATAAGCAAAATGCTTTATATATATATATATATATATATATATATATATATATATATATATATATATATATATATATATATATATATATATATATATATATATATATATATATATATATATGATCGGGTGAGGACTCTTCTTAAAGTGAGAACTCGTGAGGACACCTTAAAAAAACTGAAAAAAATTAAAAAATATATAAATAATAAAATTGATCATAGTACTATATTGATGAGAAAAAAATTCGAAAAAAAACTTTTGGATCATTATTTTTTTTATAATGAAACAATGATCCACAAAATAAAATTTTTTGTGGATCATTACGGTTTCTCAATGATCCAATTTTTTTCCAATTTTTTTTGGATCATGATATAGTACTATTCTCGATTTTATGATTTGTATTTTTTATATTTTTTTCAATTTTTTAAGGTGTCCTTACGAGTACTCACCGGAACGGGACCCTATATATATATATATATATATATATATATATATATATATATATTAGGTTAATAACCCGTGTACTACACGGGTGGAGGAAGTAAAAGTAAAATATTAAAATGGACTTGAATATGAAAGTTGAATACTATAACCAAAATAATCTTTAGATAGTGTTTAGTTTTCTTTCGGTGAACAATTTGGTTCTGAAGATTAGCATGTAACTACAAATATATATGAAATAGTCTAAATAATCAAATCGGAAATAGATATTAACAAAAGTATGGGAAAACAAATGAAATATAGGAAACCAATCAAATTGTTTGGTTAAAGTTGTTCGACTTATTGGAAACTAATACAAAAACTTTATTTTTTATGTGATTCCTTAGAATAATTTTTGCATGATACATCAAATTTATTAGTCTTGATATTTCATATTGAACTTGAGATAGTTAATAACTTTAATATGGGCATGCTTTCAATTTATTAAGAGAAAGTAATAAAATTTATGGGTTGGATTAACGAAAAACGTAAGTTTAATTGATTAAAGAATTGCTGCAGGTTGGTCTAGACTTTGATGCTCAGTTGGTGCTTGTCAACTGATCTATAAGAATCTTATAACACAAATGCAAGATTGTCCTCATATGTGCAAATTAAAATCAAGATTTACTATCAATAAAATCAAGTGAATTAAAAACAGTTTGGGTGAAAAAAATAATATTATTATTATTCCTCATGCACAAATTATTAGATCATCCTGCAATCATGAATTCTTCTCTCGACTTCCATCCAATGATTCCTATTTCCTCACATTTTAGTCTCCTTTTCTCGACTTCCATGACTTAAACTGATTAGCAGTAATGAGCTTGAGGTTCTGCTAGACAGTACAGAGTATAGATACAAACTTTGGTCACCCCTTTTGACTTTCAAAATACAATGCCTGGAAAAGAAATGAACTAAAAGTACAATGCTAAAATTAGGCAATGTTTTCAAATTACAATGCCTTATTAAGAAAATAAATAAAAAACACAGTGTTGTTATAGAAAAATGATGGTATGAAGCTAATAAAAATAGAAAAATGAGACTACATTGTAATTTATTGCATCATTTACCGTGGATCATTGCCGGATAAAGATATGACGACAAACCTGGTAATAAAGGTGTACAAAAACTTTAATATGAGGGTATAAAAAATATGAAAGTAATATGTTGCACTATCAAGAAATGTAAGCAGGGTGCTTAGAAGTTAGAACACAGATACAAAACAAACAAGGAAAATTCTATTTCTTCCTACTTTATCCTCCTAATTCATCCTCCTAACCTACTAAATTTTGACATGTGGAATCCATTATTTCTCTCTCTTAATTTCTTCTTTTGATTTTGACTCTTGTCTTGATCATGTGATTAGGAATAAAATTAGGAAGATTTTTTAGGAGGATATAGAACCTCTCAACAAACAAAACATAAAAGGAATGTACATTGCTATTTTTTGAATTTGACCCAAAAACCTAAATGCAAACAACAAAAAAAACTTATACTTATTTTTATGATGTAGTATCCTACTTTTGTTCAAGTAAAATCATAAACACCATATTCTAAGCATTCAATTTAATAACATATATCTTTAAACAAAATAATAAACACCATCGGTTATATCAAGTTTTCATAAGTTTAAGCAAAAAGATAAACACCGGTTTTTGTTGCTTTCATCTAACAGAACATAGAACCAATATTCCTCTTTCAGCCTTATCGTCTCATCTAGTTGCCTAATGTGACCAAAATGCAGCACGTTTCACCAAATAATGTTTAATTGCCTTTTTACTAAAAGAAAGACATTTTTTGAGCATAAAAATAATAATAAACACCGAGAGTATGCAGTCTGATCCTGCTAGTGCAACATTTCCTAAATTTGTCATTTGTATTCTATTCTTCCATAAAATTTTCCACCTAAAGTAATAACATTAACATGTTACTCACAAACCACATACTAAATATCAAATAAGAAAGCATATATGTAGCGAAATATGATAACAGATAACCAAGCGTGAAAAAGGTGCAAAAAAGTAAGGAAAAGCATCAAGTTTTCTAATGTTCATGCTCACCTGGTCAGTCACACTTAAAAATAAAGTTGAACACAAAGTATCAACATAAATCATATGAGGTAGTCTAAGTCAAACCAATGTTTTTATACAAAATACGATTTAGAACTGCCTCCAGTTCCAGTTTAACAAAAAGATTTAATATCTCAATCTTGATTTTACAACATTAGTGTAAGAGAATGAGCATTTACACGCCTTGATGTATGCCCCACCAGCAAGATTACGAAGCTCCTAAACAAATGCAGTAGGAGTTGACAATTGACCATTATCATCACCTGGAGAACTTTCTTTAACCATTGTGGATGAATACTTTTTTATGCGAAGACATATGAATTGCAATATAGCCAAAATTAATAGAGTATTTGTTTACACATAGAAGAAATACCTTCAAAGCAAGCCACTTGAAAGCCTTTTTAACCTGAGATTCAAAATCACAAGATTAAATCTTAGTTTTATATGTAAAAACACAACAAACTCATAACATCTTACCAAAACCACCGCTCATCGTCATCTTCAGCCACGGTCTCCATTAGTACTTTTAGATACAAAACTACCTTTGTAGATTGACCCTGTCATGACCATATGCCAAAAAAAATGTATGTTATAAATCTCAAAAGAATATAGATAAAATATATACCTTGGAGTGCTTGTTTTAGTTGTTCATATTTTCCTATAATTCTAAGAAACATTCTCAAAGAGAAATACACGAACACTATGAGTGTGATGGCAACTGGAATCACAATCTTGACTACAATAGGAGGATGGGCATCAAAATGTCAAAAATTTTACCTTAATTAGTTCCTTTACAGACCTCAATCAATGAAAACATAAGAAAAAAAACATCAACAAATACAAGTGTTTATACCTCAGATCTAAAATCAGTAGGATGCTCGATGGTAGTAGTGAAGAAGATTGGTGTGAAGTTGACGTGCTCAGAGTTGGGCCTCCCGATAGAAGAAATCGTCGTCTTGCTTTAGAATTCCTGCACAATGGTAGATGGATTATTGAAACTTTGTAAAAAAAAATTCAAATCATTGGAAATAAACTACTTTGATATTTCAGTCAATGACCTCTGATCATTCGCTGCGCAACCGACATTTACTAACAGAATCAAATTAGCAATGTAAAACAGAAGAACCTAAAGAATTAGCAGCGCCGTTAGAAACAGGGCCACCGGCATCAGCAGCAGCATGACATATTGGATTAACATAACTGTAAAAATCGCAGAACATGTACTACAAATGAGGAATTAGGGCACGATAAACAATCCGACTTTTGTAGATGGCGATATAATGAAGAAGAATCAAGCATGAAAATCGGTTACCAACTATGTAGCGATTGAGGTTGAACGAATGAACATATACGTTTGTAGGTGGCGATATAAATGAAGAATAATAAAAAAACCAGTTACCGATTTTGTAGCGATTGAGTTTGAACGAATCAACATATACGGGAGATCTGATTTTCAAGATTAGGAGGATAGACGTAAAATCAGGAATTAATTCCAAATTGACATTTTATTCCTGATTTTTAGATGTAACTGATGTAAGTTACAGTGAAATAGTCGGAGGTTATAGGATGGAAATTAATGTGATTGTATTTAAATTTTCTGGAATATTAGTTACGGGATAATTTTGTGGAAGATCAGTTACGAGATTGTTATAGATTAGGCGGGAAAATAAATCATAGAGCTCCCATAGAATGACACGTGGCAGAAAACACATCTAGAAAAAGGACATGTGGCAAGTTTAGGATTACTTTATTAGAATGCATAGATATATATATATATATATATATATATATATATATATATATATATATATAACATATATATATATATATATATATATATATATATAACATATATATATATATATATATATATATATATATATATATATATATATATATTGTTGGAAATCAAGGTTCATGTAGTTAGTTTCAAAAACTAGAGTTTGCAACGGAAGCATAAAATCATGAACACAAATTCCATTTTCAAGAGGATCATGCTACATGCATGTAAAGATAACATGAAGAACAAACATAGATTGAGTTCAAGATCATAACCTTTGTTCTTGGGTTTGGTTTGGATGTTTTTGATAGCTAGGAATCAAATTAGAATCCCTCTATAGTTGATCCACCACAAGCTTGAACACCCTTGAATGCTAGTTCCACAACTTGCAAGATGAAAACCCTTTTCTTCTCATTTCTTCTCTTGGCAAAAAAACGATTTTGCTTAGGCACTTAGGGAGAGTCTTTGGCTGATTTTAAGATGCAAAAGATAGATAGCACACTAGCCACATGATCAGCCATTATATCACACAAAAAGGAGAAAGCAAATGTCACTAGCTAGAAAGGAAAGACCCATGTGATTTCTATATACAAAAGCTAGAAAACACATGGCATCTTCCACCATCTTAACAACTCAATGCATGCTTTTATGTCTCCCATCATGGCTTAAATTATGGATGATCAAGTGTAGTGCTAGTAGGTTTATTATTTATAAAACTTATATATAATTATAAGCTTATAAATAATACATCTTCTTATTTCTTAAATGGGATAACATTTAACCCATAATCATATAAATAAACCATCTATATATACAATCTAAATTGTATAATTATATATATATATATATATATATACATATATATATATATATATATATATATATATATATATATATATATATATATATTATTTAATTTACCAATTAAATAAAAGGCTTACTTATAAATCAATTAAATCGTTTTAACAATTTAAACAATTTAATTGTTACACTTAATTAATTCATCACATATGAATTACTAATCAACCTTTAATTTTGTAGTTATTATTATTTACCTCAAATAATAACCTACAAGATTAAATTGCAAGTTTAGTATCATTTGATGTTAAATCAAATTTAACGTTCTAAATGATCAATTGGTGTCAAACTTGTTGTTGGTGTGACCCTATAGGATCATGTATTATTAATAATATCATTTTATGATCATCCTTGGGCATATAGAACTAACAATCTCCCACTTGCACAAGGTTGCATCATAGAATGATATCGACAGTGGTAAACGTCTAGCAACATTTCACTGCCCCCAATAACACATGACATTGTACCATTCAACAACATTCAATTCTTCAGAAAACACGAGGCTCTAATTGATGTATAAGGTTATCTATCAATTATCCCTTTGTCACAGACATCATGTTGAACATGAGACATGGATCTTAATCATTCTCATTTTATGTTCAACTTTCAAACAGGCGCCTTAGATGTCTAACTCTCAACACATAAGAGGAACAAATCCCGTCTTGACTACATACGCCCCTCATATAGTTAGTACTATGCATGAGTATGGCCTTTATGGTTGTCTGTATTTCAAGAACAACAGTAAACCATATCAAAGCATAGTACACTCTACACTTGAGTCCCAAATATGTATCTCAGGTCAAAGGATACAATGATAATACCTTTATTCAAGAATCACTTATGATGATGATCCATGGAGTGATCTTGAAACGGGTCAAGTCCAATACTTGTTCACTGACAAGTACCTATGAATTTGGTTGCAACCTTTTGCTACTTTTACCCATAAAAGTCAACCAATCCAATTCATATTAGTCTTACTTCATAATTGCTCCCACAACTATGATCGACTATGGACGTTTAGAATAACTAATTTATTCAAGGATTAAACATGCTAATAAAACACAATAATTATGAATGAAACATCACGTCACATATATTACATAATTCTTGTCGTTTACATAAGTTCATATTCATAAAACATTAAAACATAAATCAAATCCATTCATTAGAAAAACGGAGTCATATACCCTTAGCATGACTTTCATGCTTAGTTTGGGGTAAAGGTTTCGTGAATGGGTCTGCCAAATTTTGATCTGTATGAACCTTGTGAATACTTATTTCACCATTCTTAACTTCATGTCTAATGTAGTTATACCTTCGGTGAATGTGTTTGGTTTTTTGATGCAATCTAGGTTCCTTTGCTTGAGCTATAGCACCTAGATTGTCACAGAAGATTTCTATAGGGTCCCGAATGGAAGGAACAACCCCTAGATCTTCTATGAACTTTCTCATCCAGACAGCTTCTTGAGCAGCTTCTGAAGCAGCAACATATTCTGATTCTGTAGTGGATTATGCAATCACTTCTTATTTGGAACTCTTCCAAGACACGGCTCCTCCATTTAAAATAAAGACATACCCAGATTGAGATTTCGAATCATCCCTATCTGTTTGGAAGCTTGCGTCAGTGTAACCCTTTACCTTTAAGCTTTCTTCCAAACCGCCGTAAACTAAGAACATATCTTTAGTTCTTGCCAAGTACTTAAGAATGTTCTTTACAGCAGTCCAGTGGGCTTCACCTGGGTTCTGTTGATACCTACTAGTCATACTTAAGGCACATGAGACGTCGGGCCTAGTGCATAACATGGCATACATGATGGACCCAATTGCCGAAGCATATGGGACATGTTTCATCCTTTCAAGTTCAGTCCTAGTGTTTGGGCACTGAGACTTGCTTAGGATGGTGCCATGCGGCATTGGCAAGAATCCTCTTTTGGAGTCTTGCATCTTGAACCTTTTCAAGATTTTATCAATATATACACTTTGGCTAAGACCAATAAGTCTCTTAGATCTGTCTCTATATATCTTTATGCCTAATACATAAGCAGCTTCCCCTAGATCCTTCATTGAGAAACAACTCTCAAGGAACGCTTTGACACCTTTTAAGGTTGGGATGTCATTTCCAAATAAAAGTATGTCATCTACATACAATACTAGGATTATGACAATGCTCCCACTAGCTTTCTTGTAAACACAGGAGTCATCCTCATTTTTGATGAATCCAAAACTCGTAATCTTTTCATCAAAACGGATGTTCCATGTTCGAGACGCTTGCTTTAATCCATAGATAGATCTTTTAAGCTTGCACACTTTGTTTGGATGCTTGGGATCGACAAAACCTTCAGGTTGATCCATATAGACATCTTCCAATAAGTATCCATTAAGGAAAGCGGTCTTGACATCCATTTGCCATATCTCATAATCATAGTACGCGGCTATGGCAAAAAGTATCCTAATTGACTTGATCATTGCCACTGGAGAAAAGGTCTCATCATAGTCAATACCATGAGTCTGTGAGTATCCTTTAGCGACAAGTCTAGCCTTAAAAGTGTGAACATTTCCATCCACGTCGATTTTCCTTTTGAAAACCCATTTGTTCCCAACAGTCTTACAATTGGTGGGAAGATTAACCAAGTTCCAAACTTGATTATCGTGCATGGATTGCATCTCAGTGTTCATGGCCTCAAGCCATTTATCAGATTCAGGATCTGATATTGCACTCTGATAGTTGACGGGTTCATCAGAATCTATCGTATAACATTCCTCTTCCATCAAAAGGTAACCATACCTTTCTGGTTCAATTCGAACCCTACCAGATTTGCAAACACCTTGTGTTACAATTTGTTCCTGATCAACCGTTTGTTCAGGTTCAACAATTTCTTGTTGAATGCTAGATTTAACTTCTTGTGTATCAGGTTGTGGTTCCTGAAGTTCCTCAAGTTCCACAAACCTCCCACTAGCCTCTTCCGTCAGAAACTTGTTTTCTAGGAACTCAGCTTTTCGAGAAATAAATATCTTATTCTCGATGGGATTGTAGAAATAGTATTGACACTTCGTTTTTATTTCTTCTTTTTATAATTTATTTAGCACGTTTTATTTCATTTTTAGTATAATTCGCATGCATATTTTGTATTTTTATATTTTTATCATTCGGGGATACCTTCTAGTCTTTTTATGTTTAAATGTAGATTTTAATGAAGACTAGCGGGAGCGGGATGAGCCAAACGGGAGATTATAGCGGATGGAGCGGGACTATATTTTGAGGCGCGGAATTTTCGGAAACTCGGATATTTTAGCGGGCTTGGACTTGAAGCAAACATTTGGATCAAGAATGAAGATTTGGGCTCACTTGGGTTTACCTAGTCCAAATGAGGGTTAAATTGGGCCAAAAACCGGGTATTTCCCAAAGAAGAAAAGTGACAAAAGGGCTTTTTGCGAGTTGGATCGGATCAGGCCCAAAGTGGGCATTTTGCACTTTTGCGCGACCCGCGCAAAAACGCGCAGAAGGGCTATTTTGTCATTTCGCGAATGTTTCAGCTTTAAGGGGCATTTGGGCAAGGGTTTTCATCATCTTTGACACGATTTTTCAGAGGGTTTTCGTGGAGAACAACCCTTGGAGCCTAGGAGAAGAGTTCTTGAAGCTTTGTTCTTCATTTTCTTCACTTGGATTTGTACACTTGCAACAATCAATGTTTGGTATTTCTTATCTTTGTTCTTGCTTTGTTATGAGTAACTAAACCCTACATAGTTAGTGTTGGGTGAAATCTCTTGGATGATTTTCTAGTTTGAATGGTTCTTGAATCTTTGTTAAATTCATGATTGAAACTTTGTTTTAATTATCATATTGTTGGATGCTTTGATTTCATGAGTCTAAGTGTTTAATGATTATTGTTATTTGTTTTTAAGATTACGTAATCGATTTTAGAAACAAATTAGTAACAAATGATTGCGGATGCTCATTATCTCATTTCAAAATCATGGAGTTTTAATCTTTAAGGTAGAAGTTAAGCTTTTAGCTTCCTTTAAATTTGGTGATTCTTAAAGTATAATGCTAGTTAATTTATTTAAACCAAATGCTTATTTGATTTATGACTTTGATTAAGAAGGATGTCATAGAGCTTTCTTGATATCCATACAAAGTAAGAAGAATCTAGATAACTCTAGCTTTAGAGTTGTTATAACCATTTTGATTTGAGCAAGGATATTGCACCTAGAACCATAATGATAAACTAGATAATTGATTCAAGATATGGAACCCAATGCTAACTCATTTTCTCCTAATTTGTCAAATTACCATTTTCACAAATAGCAACCTACTTTACTATTTCTCTATTTTTAGTCAACTTAGTTCAAAACAATCAAAACCCCCCTTTTTACTTTATTTTGTTTAAAATTATATATCGTTTTGAATTGATCGCATTGTTTTACAAATTGAACCAATCTCCGTGGATACGATCCTTTACCGCTATACACTATTTTGTGTTAGAGAATTAAGGTTTATTTTTGTTGGCCTCGACAACCACCAAGTATCCAAGACAATCTTTTGGATACCCTACAAAGATACATTTAGTTGAACGGGGTTCTAATTTGTTTGAAGCTTCTTGTCTAACATAAGCTTCACAACCCCATACCTTGAGATAGGATAAAGATGGAACCCTTCCATGCCATATCTCATAAGGCGTTTTATCTACCTTCTTAATAGGTGCCATGTTTAGGAGACGAGCAGCTGTTTGTAAAGCATAACCCCAAAAAGATAAAGGTAGAGTACTTCTACTCATCATGGATCGAACCATATCCAATAGTGTTCGGTTCCGCCTCTCAGACACACCATTAAGTTGTGGTGTTCCAGGTGGAGTAAGTTGTGAAACAATTCCACAAGTCTTACAATGATCCATAAAGTTTGTACTTAAGTACTCACCTCCTCTATCAGAACGAAGAACTTTAATTGTTTTGTTGAGTTGATTTTCCACTTCACTTTGAAACGTTTTGAACATTTCAAACGCCACATGTTTATTTTTAATCAAATAAACATATCCAAAACGACTAAAGTCGTCAGTGAAGGTGATGAAATATCTTTCACCATATCTAGTCATTGGCTTGAAAGGACCACATACATCCGTATGTATGATTCCTAACAAGTCCTTTGCTCTCTCATTGGTTCCGGAGAAAGGAGCTTTAGTCATCTTGCCATGTAAACAAGATTCACATATATCAAATGAGTCATTCTCATTTGCCTTCAAAAGTCCACTCTTTTGAAGTTGGGATATGCGATTCTTGTTTATATGCCCAAGGCGACAATGCCATAGATAGGTTTGACTCAAATCAAATTTGGGTTTCTTGGTGAAAGTGTGGTATAAAGAGTCATTGTTAGTCTTTTCATCAAGGTTTACTTCATAAATTCCATTTAAAGGCCTAGCCTCAAAATAGAATACATTATTTTTGTAAACACAAATATCATCATTATTAAAGGAAAGATCAAATCCACATTGTCTTAATTTAGCAACCGAAATAATATTCCTAGTCAAGCTAGGAACATAGTAAACATTCAACAATGTCACACACAAGCCATTAGGTAGTAATAAATTAAAACTTCCAATTGAATCCACCGCAACCCTTGCATTGTTTCCAACCCGAAGTACTACCTCATTTGCCTTCAGTTGCCTACTCCTTTTGAACCCCTGCAACATATTACATATGTGAGTTCCATAACCAGTATCAAATACCCATGTGTTAGGAGATAAATTATAAAGTTCTAGGTCTATCACATAGATACCTAAAGTGCCTTCACCGGCCTTCTTTTTCTTCAACTCCGCAAGATAAGTAGGGCAATTTCTCTTCCAATGCCCAGCTTTGCCACATTCAAAGCATGTGTCTTCTTTGGCAACCTTTGCCTTCTTCTTGGGCGGATGGGAAGGTTGGACAACTTTCTTGCCCTTACCTTTGAAAGCTTTTGCTTTCCCTTTGCCCTTGGAGTTGGTGGGGTGTTCTGGTCTAGTTCTCTTTGTTCCACCTTCCTTGATCATGAGAACTTGAGTGGTTTTCTTAGGCAGATTCTTTTCCCCGGTAATTAGCATCCCATGTAATTCCGGGATAGTCTTGTTTAAACCATTCATGTTATAATTCATGACAAAAGGATCAAAGGACTTTGTCAAGGAGTTAAGGATCAAATCCGTTGCTAGCTCTTCGGGCATCACAACTCCAAGACGTGCCAAATGATCAATGTGACTCTTCATTTTGAGCACATAAGAGCTTACCGACTGCCCATCCTCCATCTTGAAAGCATGGAAAGCCCGAACAGTTTCGAACCTTTCCGTTCTTGCAAGTTGTTGGAACATTTCCTTTAGTTGATTAATCATGTCATAGGCTGAATGATTCTCCAAATCCTTCTGAAGGTCGGGAATCATGGTTGCCAACATGAGGCATGATGCATCGATGGAATCATCCATCTTTTTAAGCCATGCATCGTGTGCGGACTTAGGAGTGGCAGGGGGCTCTTCTGTAAGTGGTTAATTGAGAACATATTCTTTCTTTTCTTGTTTGAGAACAATTCTCACACTACGGTACCAATCCAAGAAGTTGGTATGGTTAAGTTTTTCTCCTTCAAGGAGAGACCGTAGTGAGGTTTTGTTAGGAGCCGAGTGTGTGTTGTTTGGTGCCATCTACAAAATTTTAACAAGGTTCTATTTAGTAAATTATGATATTAAGTCCTTAATAATTAATACCCTTTCTTGTTTCATAAACTTTAATTAATTAAGGTCTAGAATCCAAGTTGCATTACGAATAAGTGGTTAGGTATCCTTTATCCCACCTATTCGAATCAACAAGGTAGGTAACGGTTTACCAATTATATCCAAATATAATTTCTAGATTTATGGGATCCCATTATAACATTTATAAGTTTGGCATGTTTGATCCCATCTATGCCTTGGATTTCTAATGCTTAGGTGACCTTTATCACAAGAGATTTCCAAACGAATCATCCTATTTAAACGGACGTGTAGTTTTGACAACTATTGATGGTTAGGTGTCCTTTATCCCATCAATATTGCAAAACTACTTCTTGTATCACAAGAAGACTCCAAGTGGTTAGGTATCCTTTATCCCACAAGGAAATACAAGTGATACAATGAGTGTCTTTAAGAAGGACGGCATAGATTCGTATTTCATAAGGGATTTGAATGTTTTACAATTCTAATTTTGAAAAAACATATGGTATCATGTAGATTGCATGCATCCAATGAACATGGTACCATTAAATCTTATTTTGTTAATTGGTTTCTAAATCATAAAATCTCCATTTTATTGATTCTTTGTTTGTGGTCAAGATTACAATTAATATCCAATATTAAGTTTGAGTTTGATCACATATATTAGAACCAATTTATAATCCTAAATAATTACCATTATTACTTAGGGTTGGAGTTTGTAAGAGTTTATAAAATCTCCATTTTATGTCTTGTTTCAATCATTTTCAAAACTTAACTTAATAAGTTTTAAAACAAAACCCATTTTAATAAAACCAATTTTATCACATCTTATGTTTTAATTGTCAATTTTTGAAAATACAAACTCCTTGATGATCATGTTTAATTATCTAGGTTGTCTAGCATGCAAAATCTTATTTTCATCCACAACATAACATAATAAAACATTCAATCATCACAAGCATGCATGGGTGCATAAACACAAGCCAACTAGTTTGATATTTCATGTGAGCCACACATGAAATATCAAGTCCAAACCTAGGGACAAAAGAGTGACAAAAACTCAACCAAATGATCTTCGATTTGGCTACAATTTTTCCAAGCTTCTTATATCACCAAATGACACTTGAACCACCATTTCTTGACATCATAGAGTGAGATGTGATTTTTCTTTGGTACCCATGAAAGTTGCGACAGGCAGGGGGGACAGGAAGAAAATTTGTGGTTTTTTGTTGCATTTTTCAATTCATTCTTGGCTATATTGATGCTAATACTTGTTGAAACTTAATGTATATACTAGATATTAAAGTTACCAACAAGTATATCACCAAATGACCAAGATATGAATTTATAAAACACTTCCAAAACATTTTTGAAATCTGGACAGCAGCTCTTCAGAAAGTGCTGCTGTTGGGTGCAATCTTCTCTTGGTCTTTTACTTCCTTCTCTCGTTACATTTTGTGAAATAAATAAAATACAACTATTCTAATATTTACAAAATGAATATTAAGAAGGAAATAACTAATTATTATTACAAACCATTTGAATAAATGAATAGATTACAACCATATCGAACACAAACACAAAACATGCATCATATGGTCCTTGGCTTGTTTATGCACCATTTTATCACATAAAATCATAAGAAAATCAACACTTTGTTTTTCTAAGGCAACAATTTATGTAACCAAAAGCATGCATACATAAGATATAGTTGGTTACATAAAATCATAGATTATATATATGCATGTTGCCAAAGAAGCCATGCATGAAACTTTCATTTAAGAAGATGAACATTCATGGCTTCCAAAAACCAAGTTTATCCAAATAAACTTATTATCTAAACATGCAATATAGCCATGGCTCTGATACCAATTGTTGGAAATCAAGGTTCATGTAGTTAGTTTCAAAAACTAGAGTTTGCAACGGAAGCATAAAATCATGAACACAAATTCCATTTTCAAGAGGATCATGCTACATGCATGTAGAGATAACATGAAGAACAAACATAGATTGAGTTCAAGATCATAACCTTTGTTCTTGGGTTTGGTTTGGATGTTTTTGATAGCTAGGAATCAAATTAGAATCCCTCTATAGTTGATCCACCACAAGCTTGAACACCCTTGAATGCTAGTTCCACAACTTGCAAGATGAAAACCCTTTTCTTCTCCTTTCTTCTCTTGGCAAAAAAACGATTTTGCTTAGGCACTTAGGGAGAGTCTTTGGCTGATTTTAAGATGCAAAAAATAGATAGCACACTAGCCACATGATCGGCCATTATATCACACAAAAAGGAGAAAGCAAATGTCACTAGCTAGAAAGGAAAGACCCATGTGATTTCTATATACAAAAGCTAGAAAACACATGGCATCTTCCACCATCTTAACAACTCAATGCATGCTTTTATGTCTCCCATCATGGCTTAAATTATGGATGATCAAGTGTAGTGCTAGTAGGTTTATTATTTATAAAACTTATATATAATTATAAGCTTATAAATAATACATCTTCTTATTTCTTAAATGGGATAACATTTAACCCATAATCATATAAATAAACCATCTATATATACAATCTAAATTGTATAATTATATATATATATACATATATATATATATATATATATATATATATTATTTAATTTACCAATTAAATAAAAGGCTTACTTATAAATCAATTAAATCGTTTTAACAATTTAAACAATTTAATTGTTACACTTAATTAATTCATCACATATGAATTACTAATCAACCTTTAATTTTGTAGTTATTATTATTTACCTCAAATAATAACCTACAAGATTAAATTGCAAGTTTAGTATCATTTGATGTTAAATCAAATTTAACGTTCTAAATGATCAATTGGTGTCAAACTTGTTGTTGGTGTGACCCTATAGGATCATGTATTATTAATAATATCATTTTATGATCATCATTGGGCATATAGAATTAACATATATATATATATATATATATATATATATATATATATATATATATATATATATATATATATATATATATATATATATATATATATATATATATATATGTGTGTGTGTGTGTGTGTGTGTGTGTGTGTGTGTGTGTGGAGTTCAATATTGTCTGTTCAATTGACCCCTTATGAAGAAAATGGAGACTCTAACTTAGATAGACATTATAGTAATGTGTTGTACCAATGTAAAACACACTAACATTCCTCCTAAGAGATGGAGGCTCGATAAAGATAAACAATTACATGTTAAGTCACGAGGGTGCAATATGCATGTTCTGGTACCATGTAAGATATATGTGGAGTCCAATATTGTCTCTTCAAAAGAGTTATTATGGAGAGAGATGAGACTCATATATAGACACTTATAAGACCATGTAAGATATGTGTAGAATTAAATATTGTCTCTTCAAAAGAGCCATTATAGAGAGCAAGAAGACTCCAACATATATTGACATTTATATGTCAGTGTCGCACCAATGTAGGATACACTAACAAAACTCATGTTTCAATCTTTTTCGATTCTTGTGATACTTTTGAAGGCTTGAAACCAACCAACACACAAAAAGCTTATGAATCTAACTCATCTCCAAATATGGAAATCGAGCTTCACACAAACACAAATCCTTATTAGATATTCTCATTCGATTTGTTGGAGAACAAATTAAAGATATATAAATTGTATGCCATTAATGATGTTTGTCTTCCCTCTCTTCTTTCCCTCGGTTAGATTAAATTGGACTTTGTTTTCATATACTCTTTCAAAAGTAAACCTCATTAAAGACATGTATTAGAAATCCATCATTTGCTTTTAAGTTGTTTCTCGTTGAAGAAGATGCCATCGTAAACTGGAGATCTACAATAAGTTTGAACATTCAAATATTTATTGGTAAATTTGAAATCGTATGTCATGACTTCTCAAACTCTAGTATAAGACAAGAGTATAGATCTGACTCACAACAAACCCAAGCACTTACACATTGAGATAAAGTTGAATAAAGTCACACAAACCAATATATAAAATGAAACCAATAAGTGGAGATGTGATAGAGATTAAGTATTTATAGAAAGCTTGAAGAACCTTTGATAAAATCGTCTAGAGAGAGTTTTAAATAAAAATTCCTTTTCCAAATAACCAAAGGGACGAGAATATAATATTGAAGAGAGGTTACAATAGTCAACTTGAATTTGGTCAAACTCGATTGATGGAGTTTTTAAAAAAGTTGTTGGCAAATTCTAAACAACATGGTCTCAGCAAGTCAAATTTGATTTTCTTCGGGTGCATTTTATACATGAACGTGTCTTTTTACACTTTAAAACCAAGTTTACGATTCAAAAAATAACCAAAATGTTTAAACTCACTCTTTTATTAAGGGAAATCTCTAATAAAGTCTCATTATTTTAGGTTAGTTTATGAAAAAGTCCCAAAATTAATTTTTTTCAAAAAAAGACAAAATATCGGCTAGCATATTCATTTTAGCTCTTTCATCCGGTTTACCAAGTTTTCTAGATTGTAAATTTTCAATAAAGTCTCACTATTTTTGATCAGTTTATGAAAAGTCCCAATATTAATTTTTTTACACAAAATAATAGGATTTTTTAATAAACAAACCCAAAATAATTGGACTTTATTGGAGATTTCCAATTTAGAAAATCTGTTAAACCTGAAGAAAGGGCTAAACTGAATACATTAGCCGATATATTGTCTTTTACTATAAATAAAATTAATGTTAGAACTTTTTCATAAATTGACTCAATATAATGTGATTTTATTGAAGATTTCTCTTTATTAATATATATATATATATATATATATATATATATATATATATATATATATATATATATATATATATATATATATATATATATCCTCACTCCACGCAAATGAAGGCTAAAGATATTAATGCCTAGTTTGCGGCCTCTGTGCTAGGCAGTGTTGTGAGTACCCGGGGCTGCTGGTTTAACCAGTAGTCAGTTGTCTGCAGGGCGTCCTTACGGGGTGGGCGTGTGCTATGTGCCAGGGTTTGCCGATTGCGTGTGCGGGTCTAGTCTCTGTGCAGCATCTACTTGGAGAAAGGGAAGGTTCAACGGTATAATGACCGAGCAGTCCCATATGTACCTAGCTAGGCTGTAGTATATTACGTACCCGTGTAATAGGATTTATCCCTAACTTGCAATATATATATATATATATATATATATATATATATATATATATATATATATATATATATATATATATATATATATATATATATATATATATACACACACACACACACACATCAGTGGTGGTTGGATTGGCTACGGCCCTTGCCTCTCCTAGGAGAGGTTGTGGGTTCGAGCCTCACTCCACGCAAACATAAGGCTAAAGATATTAATGCCTAGTTTGTGGCCTCTGTGCTAGACGGTGTTTTGTGTACCCGGGGGCTAGGTATTACCCAATCAGTTGCTTGCAGGGCGTCTTTCCGGGGTGGGCGTGTGCTATGCACCAAGGTTTGCCGGTTGCGGGTGTGGGTCTAGTCTCTGTGCAGTCTCCTCGGCAAAGGGTTGACAACGAAGAACTGTAGTTAGCTACGACTCATGTAATCGGATTCATCCTTAACTTGCAATATATATATATATATATATATATATATATATATATATATATATATATATATATATATATATATATATATATATATATATATATATATATATATATATATGAATAGTCTAAAGTATTACATTGAGATTATTGAAATATAATCTTGACTTGCATTAATCATAATTCGCTTGGAGTGTTGTTACATGCATAACAATGCAACGACCCGCTTTCTGTGGCAATTTTCAGTCTTGATAAATCTTCGATTTGATCTCAAAGATACCATCTTCTGTATCAATCTAATCTAATGATCATCGATCCAATAAACTCATGGGACAGATACATCCAAATACATTATCTAGTGTTTAATTAAATCACTAGTTTTTATAAATTACTAAAAACCTTCATATTAGGTAACTAGTTACAGACATAAAAAATATATTAGAGTTTCATCTTTGTCATCATTAGAACAAACGCGATAAGAACTGTGTCCTAATCAAATACAGAGGATGCACCAACAATCTCTCATTTTTTGATGATGGCATACATCGTAACATTCTCATATTAAAAGTGTAATAATAAATTTTAACATTGTCAATCAAAACCAAGCTAATAGGTGAGAAATAATTTTCAAACAATATGTAATAATTTTCTCCCATTTATGAAAACATATAGGTGAGAAAATGAAAGCCCCCCTTAAAACATGTTCCTACTTAAACCAAATATATAAGCTTATATTATTTTAAGGAATTTTGACAAAGTCATCTTCCTCTATAGGATGAATGTCAAAAAAAACAATAATATGGGCAATGATAATAATTGAAAGCACATGCAACAAGATATTAATAGCGCAAACACATGCAAACATACCAATAATACTAAATCCTCCACATAGGATACAATATTTGGTCAAAAAAGTTGAGAATATATAAAGTGAAACAAACACCCTAACGAATAACATTTTAAAGAAAAATAGCAACACACATAAGTTGTATTCACACACAAACTTTAATATTTTACAAATGAGTCAAACAATATACCAATTAAAAGAAAAAACAATTATTTACAAATAGTTATGTACTAATAATTCACAACAATACAAATAGAAATAGATAACATCCACACAAACACAAATATTATTATCAATTAAGGATTACTATATCATATATGATGGTAGGTGTAACCACATAAGATTCTAGTTTAGAAAATAATTCAAAATCTACCAACACAAGTATACATAGTATAGCAAACATGTGACTAAAATAATTATTAAAAATAATCAATTAATCAAATAGGTTTTAATACATTGTCATGTCAGTTTTTTACATCGTCAAATATATTTTAACATACTCGTAAGACAAAAACATTTAAACATAACAATTAAACCAGTACTATGAAATTTAAATAATAACAATACACAAAATAATTCCAATATATATTATGTATGCGTTATCATATTTTCACTTCTAATAGACTTACTTTACATATTAAGTCTGAATTAACATATTAACATTTAAAGTTCAATTAAAGGGTGTTTATTTGCAATAAGGTTATAACATATAATCTTGTTTTTGGGTGTTACACTTACCTATGTGTATGTGTGTAATGGAGATATGAGAATATGGAAATAGAAGGGTCAGAGAAAATAGATGAAGAAATATACGAAGAATATGATAGACAAAGGACAAAGAGGGAGGAAAAGAGAGACATAGGGATGCATGTATGAAGAGAAGAAAGTTGAGGGAAATAAATGAGGAATGCATGAAGGAAGATATGTGTGTGTATGTGTTTGTGTGTGTATATATATATATATATATATATATATATATATATATATATATATATATATATATATATATATATATATATATATATATATATATATATATATATATATATATATATAGTGTGTGTATTAATAACCAACGTTTATGATATATGAATGTATTATGAGGGGCTTGAGTGACAAATAATCAAATGTAAGGGGTTAATTATCGTAAAGAAAAAATAATCAATTAAAATGTATATTAACTTGATTACAAATTCAATTCGTAAAATATGAAGTAGGGTGGAGTATGGTAAAGAGCAAAGTTTAAAGGCTATGTTGTCAATTTCAAATTGTACCATTTAATTTAGTGGAAATTGGGTTTTGGGTGTAATTTGTCAAATGCCAAAAGATAAGGGACCAAAACTGTAAAATCGCAATCTGATACCCCATACAATCAAGAAACGGCCACAACTTCCTGCTCTTTCGTTTCCACTTCCAAGCGATCGGACAATGTAAGATTTTAATCAGAGGAATGAGAGAGAATTAACCAAAGGATTTTAATCTTCCATTGATTAAAGATTAAAGATTACATTTAACAATCTAACTTATATATACGAAGCTAACCGTAACTAACTAACCGACTAACTGTAATAACAAACTTTGACAAGAAATGATTAAAATAACCCTATGACAGTTTAAGCCGGTAACACCCCCCCTCAAGCTGGAGGGTACGGCTGTAAACCCAGATTGACAACAGCTTCTTTATGAATTGATCCATGAAGTGGTTTCGTCAAAACATCTGCAAGTTGGTCAGTTGTAGGAATATGCGAAACAGATATCAAGCCAGCTTGTAGTTGTTCTCTTACAAAATGACAGTCCAAATCGATATGCTTCGTTCGTTCATGGAATACCGGATTGCGAGCAATATGAATCGCTGCTTGATTGTCGCACTTAAGAGGAATGGGAGTGATGTGATCAATACCAAATTCATGTAATAAACGAGTCAGCCAAGATAACTCAGCACAAACCCTGCGCATCGATCGGTACTCAGCTTCTGCTGAAGAGAGAGAGAGATGGTAACTTGTTTCTTCGACTTCCAAGATATTGGAGATCCTCCAAACAAGATGAAATATCCACTGACAGATCGTCTTGTTAAAGGACATGTGGCCCAATCGCCGTCACAGAAAGCTTCAAGCTTAAAAATCGGGTCTTTGCTAAAGAAGAGTCCATGACTGATAGTCCCTTTAATGTAAGAAAGAACATGCATGGCAGTATCCAAATGTTCTTGGCAAGGCTTATTGTTGAATTGACTTAGAAATTGAACGGTGTAAGCCAAATCTGGTCTAGTATGAACTAGAAAATTGAGTTTACCAATCAATTGTCTGTATACAGTGGCATTAGAAAGAAAATTTTGAGAGTTGAACAATGATTTTAGATCATAAGGAAGTGGGGAAGAAACAATTGAAGAATCTTCAATAGGGTAAAGAGATAAAAGCTCTTTAATAAATTTGTGTTGTTGAACCACCATGCCATTTGAAGTATAATTGAATTCCAATCCTAAGAAAAGATGAATGTTTCCCAAATCCTTAATTTGAAAGCGAGTATCTAAATATTTCTTGAGGTTCAAAATAGAGGACGTATCATTTCCTGTGACTAAAATATCGTCCACGTAAACTGCAACGATGACTATTGAAGTAGATGTTCGCTTCAAAAATAACGATGAGTTGTTGAGGGACAACACATAGCCTTGGTCTAGTAAAGCTTGAGAAAGGTTAGAATACCATTGGCGAGAAGCCTGTTTTAAACCGTACAAAGACTTCTTTAACTTGCATACAAGAGACGGTGATGAAATGGGTAAACCAGGTGGAGGCTTCATGTAGACTTCTTCATAAAGATCTTCGTGAAGAAAAGCATTATTGACGTCCATCTGTTGAATTAGCCAACCCTTTTTAACAGCTAAGGAAACTAAACAACGAATAGTGTTGAATTTGACGACTAGCGAGAAGGTTTCATGGAAATCAATGCCTGGTTTTGAGTAAAACCTTTCGCGACTAATCTCGCCTTGTAACGTTCAATAGAGCCATCGGAGCGATGTTTGATCTTATAAACCCATCGACAAGAGGTGGGTTTCTTAGCTTTTGGTAGTTTGACTATTTCCCAGGTATTATTCTTTTCTAACGCATCAAGTTCATTTGCCATAGCCTTTTGCCAAGCAGGGTCATCTTTGGCCTGATTATAAAAGGCTGGTTCAATGTTGATAGTGTGTGTATGAAGCGCAGTGGAAGGAGGAATTTCAGTATTAGGAAGTTGTAAATGATTTGAAAAACCAATACAAAGATTAGTTAATGTATGAGAACAAAGATGATGATCATTAAGAGTGTGAGCATTGTTGCAAACATAATCTGATAAACGAGTAGAAGGAATAGAAACTCGTGAAGAACGTCTTAATGGTTGAGCAACAGTTGAAGGATTTGGAGATGATGATGAAGAAGAAGTCGGAGTTGTACTTTGACTAGCAAAATCAGATTGATTATTGACGTGTGGATGGGAAGGATCAGTAATACTTGATGGAATATAAGAAGTAGAGGGAGACGTAGTGAGAGCATGAAGAGGATAAATTTCTTCAAAGAAGCGAATGTCTCTTGAAATGTGAATCTTTTTAGTAACCAATTTATAAACTTTGAAAGCCTTCTGACCAAAAGGATAGTCAAGGAAAACACAAGGATGTGCTTTTAGCATGAATTTATCTCTTCCAACTGTGGTAGTGTTAACGAAGCAAAGGCAACCAAAACTTCTTAAGTAAGTAAGGTCTAAGGTCTGGTTTAGTTTGAAATAAGATTTCGTAAGGGGTTTTGTTGTGTAGTAATTCGTAAGGCATGCGATTGATAAGGTGTACAACAGTTTTGATACATTCACCCCAAAATGGAACTCCAATACCCGACTGAAAGTATAAGGCTCTAGCAGTGTCGAGGATATGTCTATGTTTACGATCAACGAGGCCATTTTGTTGAGGAGTATGGGGGGTTGATTTCTGGTGAATAATTCCATGATACTGAAAAAATGTAATACCTTCATTGCTAGACCCCAACTCATAAGCGTTATCAGTTCTTATGATTTGAATAGTTTTGTTAAACTGTGTTTGAACATATTTAACAAAGGCTTTGATAAGCATGAATGCATCTCCTTTGTTCTTTAACAAATGTATCCAAGTATGACGACTAAAATCATCAACCAAGGTTAAGAAGAACTTATAACCATCATGAGTGGGAGATTTGTAAGGTCCCCATACATCGATATGAACTAATTGGAATACATATGTGGTAACAGAAATACTCGTAGGAAAAGAACATCTAGGCTATTTTGCTTGAGCACACACGACACATGCTTTGATATTATGACAATTACCATTCGAAATTAAAGAGAGAATACGAAGTTTATTCAATGGTAAATGTCCAAAACGACGATGACATAATAGAGTTTGGGAATCAACATTAGAAATAAATTGTTGTGACTGTGAAAAACAATTGAAAACAGAAAAACTATAGGACAAAGTAGACTTAATGGATCGATGATCAAAAACATATAAGTCATTGATTTTTGTCCCAAGGGTTCCAAATGCGAGTTTATGCTTCGAAGAAGGGTCCTGCATCATACAAGTATGATCAGTAAAAAGGAGAAACGTTTGTAGTTGTTTGGTAAGTTTCGCAACAAATAGAAGGTTATATTTGAAGGAAGGGACATATAACACTCCTTTGAGTAAAATAGTAGAATGAAGTTGAATGTCACCAACAAATGAGATGAATGTGGTTTGGCCATCAGGTAAATCGATAAGATGAGGATATGTTAGCTTATGTAACGAAATGAAAAAGGATTTGTTGGAGCACATGTGATCATTAGCTCCTGAATCAATGATCCAAGAGAAATGTTCGTGTAACATCGAAGCAGACTTTTGAACATTAAACACAAATCGTTGTTGAGAAGAAAGATTGAGAAGAAAGAATACCTTCAGTATTCATGGAGTCATTAGTAATCAAATTGTTGGCTTGAGTTGAAGAATTAAGAGAGTTATCGTTGATAAGTTGCAGAAGATGTTGATATTGCTCATTAGAAATCGATGAGGAAGGAACATCAGTGACTTGTTGAGCAGTGGATTTGGCATCTTTCTTCTTAGATTTTGTGAACTTAAAATTTGCAGGAAAACCAATTAAAAGATAACATTTAGATTTAGAGTGACCGGATTTCTTACAGTGATGCAAACAATGGATTTCTTTGATGATCCGTTAGTGGAATATGTAGACGCATGCATAACAATAGCATCAATGTTGAGAGGGGAAGCAGAAGTGATGTCACGCTGACGTTCTTCTTGTATAATCATAGAGTATGCAGTGGATATCGAAGGTAACGGTTTCAGCATCAATAATTGACCTCGTAGAATTTTGTAAGTGTCATTCAATCCCATTAGTAGTTGAATTAGACGTTGATCTTCGAGGAATTTCTGAATTTGAGTAGCAGCAGTGCAAGAGCAAGGAGGGAAGTTTTGAACAAGATGCAACTCATCCCAGATCTTAGACAATTTAGTGAAATAGGTTGAAAAATCATCCGAGCCTTGCGAAAAAGAGTAAAGCTGCTGTTGAAGCTGATAAATCGAAGCGCCATCAGGTTGTTCATATCGATGGTGTAATTCAGACCAGATGTCATGAGTAGTGGGGAGAAATAACAAACTATCAGCGATGATTGTAGAAAGCGAATTCAAAATCCAACTAGTAACCATGGAGTTCGCTCGATGCCAATTAGCATAATCGGAAGAAGAAGGAGCAGGGGGAAGAATGGATCGATCAACAAAACCGAGTTTGTTTTTGGCTGAAAGGGAGATAATCATGGATCGTTTCCACGAATTGAATCCAACACCATTGAAGATGTTTGAAACAAGGACTGAATTAGGATTATCAGAATTACTGATGAAGAAAAGGCTAGATAAATCGAGTTGATTTGAGGAATCAGTATGAGGAACAGACCTCTCCATTGAGGTTGGAAAAATTGAGGCGAAATTGGATCGTAAAAAGTCTGATACCATGTAAGATTTTAATCAGAGGAATGAGAGAGAATTAACCAAAGGATTTTAATCTTCCATTGATTAAAGATTAAAGATTACAGTTAACATCTAACTTATATATATGAAGCTAATCGTAACTAACTAACTGACTAACTATAATAACAAACTTTGACAAGAAATGACTAAAATAACCCTATGACAGTTTAAGCTGGTAACAGACAACAAACTAACAACTTATATCCCTTTATACGGTTTTACTATCTGACGGTATCTTTTGGAGAGAGAGCTTGAGAGAGAAAGTAATCAGAAACTGTGAGAGAGACGATATGATAGAAGGAACGCGGTCCCAGTATTGTCCCTGTTGGTAAAGTTCCGGCGAGTTCTTGAAGTCACAAAAAGTTATCGTGGTGTTTTGAGCGACCCACGAGTCAAACACAAAATCGAGGGGATGAATGCAAAGGGTTACTCCCAACTATGCCGTTTCATGGAACTTAATTTTCCGCCTAGGTGCACTAGACATCACAAAAGAAAAAGAAAAGATGACAAGATCACCAATGAGGTATTGTTTCCATCGGGGTTAAAGGCTCCGGTCCAGGTGTGAGAGCCGAAGCATGGCATGTTGTCTATTTTGTGTTTCATTGTGTTAATTCTGTCGTAACATGGATGATGACAATTGCATTCTTCATTCTTTGGTCTACTTTTGGAATAATTCAGCAAGCACAAGGGTGGGGTAGTGTAAGCCGACAATGGTCTAACAGAAAAGAAATAGAAGGAGAGGCGTGGAGAATTGCACGTTGATGGTCCCGGTGACGTACATGTCGAGATGATGAGAAATTTAGGGGCGTATCTAATGAAATCGACGCATGCTTGTAATTAAGTTGTTGTATTATGGATGATGGAACAGAAAAGATCATTAAGATGGGGTGGATTTTATTGTTTTCCGACGATGATAATTAAGGTCGTCATAGGTGTACGGGTATTCGTAATGTTTGAGAGGAAGCTCTTGAAGTGGGGAGGTGTATTGTGATGTCATGAGATGAGATAAGGTTGTGATTACCAATTCATGACGTGGGCCTAGGCCAAAGGTGAAAGGATGGTAACCCGATACATCACACATGTGGTTTCGACCTGCTGACGTTAAAAAAAAAGTATGTTACAGTTTTGGTCCCTGTGGTTTGCCATTTTTTCATATTGTTCTAACATTGGGAAATCGAACATAGTGGCCGTTGTGGTTTGGATTTACTAATACCTTTGGTCTTTAGTTTATGCCAAAACTTTTTATTTTCTTTTTTCTAAACATTTTATTTATTTTTAATTATTAATAAAAAAACTGTCCTCAACCCACCCGTACTACCCATCGAGAAAGTTTCTGATTCAACATCCGACAAGTTGTTTCTGTCACCACCATGATTCTGGTTTGTTGTGTTTAACCTATTAATCGAATGATGAAGATGAATCATTTAATGTTCAACATCCGATTGGAACCAAATTAATTCTCTCGCTTTTTTTCATTAATTTCGAAATTCTCCCTGAAATTCATGTCAACTCTCTTAAACCTGCATATTTGGTTTCTGAAAACAGGTATCTAGGAACGTTTCATATTATGGGCACCAACTGTTTAACTTTATTCCTCAAATAAGTTGTGATTATATAAGCCCTCATAATCTTCACACACCCGACATGACAATGAGAGAAACATTATATTTTTAGCATGATGCTTAGGTATTGGGGCAAGATCCAAATTACTCACACACATCTTGAAGAAGGAAAAAGAAGCAGGAATCGAACCATATCCAGAAATTGATGTGTTCATGAAAGCCACAGCTGTTCCTAGCCAAGAAACCAGTTTGATCAGGATTCCAGCAGCTACTGAGCTCCCCCTCGTCGGAGCAATTAACACCAGATTTTCCTGAGCTTGCGGAGTCCTCAAGTGAAACCACATCATTCCCTTTGGAATCCAGTTTCCTACAACCCACCGAAATCTTTCAATCCTAGAGATATGTTTCGTCTTCATGGGGCCTGCGTTGTTAGGATTGTGAGGTTCAAACATTTTCATACCCTTAAATCTTTCAATCCTAGATATAATTACGTTTCGTTACCCATAATAGCTACGTGTTTACATTTTTCCTGGTGATGAAAATATATACAAACATGTAATGTGTTTTATATTTTACTCATAATAGCATTGTAATTACGTTTCTTTTCCCATAATAGTAACGTACTTACAATATGTTACTCATATTAGCAATGTACTTACATTTCTTTACCAGTAATAACAATATGTAAAAAAATAAAGTACATTATCCATATTGACAGTGAAACGTAAGTACGTTACTATTATACCCATCCTCTTTTCCTTTTTCGTTATATTTGGTTTATTGTTTAGATGGTTTATAAACATCTTATCAAGCTATTTTTTGATTCAATATGTGTAAGTGGGGAAAAGAAAAGAAAACAAAATAGATTTTGGGTCCTTATGGTTCAATGTTCGGGAGAAGAAACAAGAACACACACCCACACCCTTTGTATTATTTTTCTATCCAATGGACAGCTTCAAGAATGACATATTTCAAGAATGTAGTGTATTCTTTCAAGAATTTAGTTTATTCTTTTAAAAATGGTTTTAGAATTTAAAAGGCTTTTTATAAAATTCTTTCAAGAACCTGCTTGTATTTTGTGCAATTCTTTCAAGAATATGTTAATTATAAGGAATTGTTATAAACACTCTTGAGATTGATTCATGGTGTAGTATTCAGACAACGTATAATTGATTTTGAGATCATTCTTACAGGTATTTTGAACATCGATTTTAAATACTTTTTTATCGCATTTTGAAAATCGATTCAAATGAAGTTTTTAGTAAATATTTTGACCAAGTTGCCTAAAATATAGGTAATTTCTTTTATCTCTCTTAAAAATGTCCATTTTACCCTTTTAATAATCGCTTTTAAAAAGAATTAAATAATATTCTAAATATTTTTATGGTTTGTTAATCATAACATTTGATTTGAAAATCAAATGGCTAGGATTTATGTACACATTGATACAATAAATGTAATTTACACTTGAACCTAGCCATATATATATATATATATATATATATATATATATATATATATATGGCAAAATAATTTTTTGATGTTTGGTATTTTGATGTTAATCCTAGCCATTTGATTTTCATTGTTGACAAAATAATTTCCGATATTTTGATGTTTGGTATTTTAATTTTAGATATTTTTTTATGTTTTTTGAATTTTATAGTTTTAAAATTAGTTTTGATGTAATAATGACGTCATCTAGTATTTTAAATCGGTCTGACCGGTTGAACCAATTGATCTATTGAACATTATAAGACGATCAGTCTAGTTTTTAAAATAATTTTAATTTAGTTTTGACCAATAAATAACAAAGAACTATTATTTGCTCTTTTATTTAGTTTGTAAATAGTAAATGTATCCAATATAAATATGATATTTATTTCATCATATTTAATTGACATTTAATGTGCAAACTTATATATATTCATGCATGATTAGCAATATAACATATTGTTTGTTTTTTCCACTCTATTTCCAACACCAAAAGTGTTACATGCTGACACGACATGATCTCACCTATTTAGTCTTTACCATGTAATCAAGTACTTAGGTCTTTTAAACTCGTCCCTTCTCCTCAATATCCCACACGAAGCCTCAAAAAACCCTCAATTCAACTTGAAATTGAGCCTACAAAATTTATTCATTCAACTTGAAATTAAGTTTCACGAATTACAATAAACATTATAACTTCATTCATTCATCTCGAGTTCGGGAGATTATCACAAGACATGTTAGAAGATCTTGAGATCAAGACCTTTTATTTTCTCTATTATATTAGATAGTTGGATTTATAGTTTATGTGTTGGCTTTTAAAATCCCCACTCATGTTTTATATTCTTTTTAAAACTTGCAAGCATATGGATGAACTTGGAAGTTTGAACTTTGATCCTTTAAAAATTGCATAAATAGTAATTGATATAAGTTATAGTTTTATAAAACGAAACTATTAAGTTTTGGTAGAAAATTTTAATTCGATATGATTTTATAGTTAATAGAAAAACAATCCTATGTATAATATCGATATCGACAAATGTGAAAATAAAACTTACACAAGAAAGAAAATAATAGAAAATCGAAATCAACAAATTATATATTTATTGGAGGGTTATAAGGTAAACCGAACTTGTTTAGGGAAGTAAGTTGTATGTTTCTTGTTTAAAAACATTATTGGAAATTGCTAGGAAACTGGTTTATTAGAAAGTAAAACAATGTGCACACCAACAACGCCCATAAGCCACTCACTGGCATGCTTTAAAAAAATTAGTTAAACTTGACAAAAATGAAAATCCCAAATTCTAGGTTAAAGGTCAAAATCAACTGAACATCGACTAGAAAATGATATTTAATAAAAAGAAGAAAGAGCAAATAAGTTGTTAACAGCTGTATTTATAATTTTGTTTGTTAACTATTTGTCATTATTCAAAGATTAGAGTATAGTAATAAATAGAGTAAATTATACTAATAGTCGTTACGGTTTTAGTTAATTTGTATGGTTGGTCTTAGGGGTGGAAGTTATTTGGTTTGGAACTGAAAAACTCGAAAACCAAACCGAATCGAAACCGACTTCGGACCAAACAATATTCGAATTCGGTTTTTGGTTTGGTCTCGGACCAAACCGAATTTGGAATTTGGTTTATGGTTTGGTTTTTGGTCTCCCGTGGTTTAGACCAAACCGAACCGAAAAACCGAATATTATTCAATAAGTAATTAAAATATATGTTATATTATATAAAATTAACTTATTTACTCTTTTGCCCTAACTTTTTCCGGAATTTTTTTTATTTTTTTTTTTAAATTCGGTTTCCTTGGTCTCAAACCGAACCAAACCGAATTCGAATTCGGTTTTCGGTTTGGTTTACAATAATTTGAATTCGGGTTGGTTCGGTTTACGGTTTGGACCAAAATATTTTCAAACCGAGGAAACCGATTCGAGGAAACCGAAAAAAACCGAAAACCGAACCGATTTCCACCCCTAGTTGGTCTCTAATTTAGTTAATTTGTATGGCTGGTCTCTTAAGGGTGAATAAAAACCGAACCGGAAATCGAAAACAAAAAAAAAACCGAAAAAGAAGCTGATGGTTTGGGTTTGCTATTTTCAAAAACCAAAAATTTCGAGTCGGTTTTCAGTTTTGGGAATGTCAAAAACCGAGAAAATCGAAGCGAACCGAAGATATAAAATTATATTTTATTTTGTTGATATTCTATATATATATATATATATATATATATATATATATATATATATATATATTTTTTGCAAGTTAAGGATGAATCTACTACATGAGACGTAATATACTACAAGCTACGCAAGGTACATCAGAGCGACCAACAGTTCTTCGTTAATCTTCCTTCGCCGAGGAGCCTGCACAGAGACTAGTCCCACTAACGCAGCAGCAAACCTTGGTGCATAGCACACGCCGACCCCGTAACGACGCCCTGCATGGCAACTGGCTGGGGGGAAACCAGCCCCGGGTATATATATATATATATATATATATATATATATATATATATATATATATATATATATATATATATATATATATATATATATATATATATATATATATATATATATATAACATGAAATAGAAACATGAATATCAGTTAGTCCAAATGGTTGCACGCATTGACTTTGTTCTTGAGGTCCCGAGTTCTAGTCTATTCCCACGCCGCCTACTTGTAATTTCATTTTAATATGTTGCATCCTAGTTCCCACATCGACGGTGGGATAAAAACCTGTGCTTGCTTCTTTCTTGTAAAAATATACATGTAACTCATTATTTTCATTTTAAGGTTTGAGTCGTCCCACATCGGTTGTGGATGAAATTTACGGCTATTTCACTATCTATATAATAAGAGTTGAAAACCATTAAGAGTTGGCTTAGTCCCTTCCTAATGAGAGCTGAAAACCAAGTTCAAACTTTTTTGGTTTGGATCCTTACATCTAAAAGCCCAAGTTCAAACTTTTCGGTTTTAAATCGACAAACCCTAACTCATTCTTTTCATTCTAACGTTTAAGTCGTCCCACATCGATTGTGGATGAAACTTAAGGCTATCTTACTATCTATATAATGAGAGCTGAAAACCATTGAGAGTTAGCTTAGTTCCTTCCAACCACCGGTGACTAAAAGCCCAAGTTCAAACTTTTCGGTTTAAAACCGACAAACCCGAAACCGGACCAGGAGTTAACCGAAAACCGAGAACCCAAACCGATCGGTTATGGATTGGGTTCGGTTTTAATTTTTCGAAAAAGTCGGTTTTGGGTTAGGTTTTAGGTTAAAACCGACCCAAACCGACCCATGTTCAGCCTTAGTGTCTATGGTCTTGCGAGACATAAAAAGACTACTATACTGTTTCCTAATTTTTTTTAACTTATTTATTTATTTATTTATTTTTTAAAATAAGGTAAATACTATTGGGATTTGATCAAAATAACAATAACATTCATGCAGCGGAAGATTGAACAAGATCAAATCATATATTCAAGCAAATCATCAAAACAATAATCACAATGTTCATAATCTAATATCATATGTTCATAACAATTGCATCAACTAACAAGATGAATTATGAAATTCATACATTTGTTTGGATGTAAGGATCCAAACCAGAATCCCTCTAACGGTTCATACCCAAGAACACCAGAAAACCAAACTAACATAAGTTCTTATTGGCTTGAAGCAAGATCCAATAACCCTTGAAAAGGGTTATGGATTTTGACAAGGAGAAGGGAATGGGAGGAGTGAAGGTGACGGCACACAATGAGGCCAAAAGGGATGCTTAGAGTTTAACCCCTAAGCCTCTATTTATATTGAAGGGCTCCTAGGGTTCAAAACTTAAAGAGCTTTCTTACAGCCACCCCCTTGGACTGTCTAAATTAATTAAGACCTTTAATTAATTACAATTTAATCATTCTAATTGAATTCTATAAATTATTTTATCAATTAATTAAGGATTCATTTTCTAATTAATTTATTTATCAATAAATTAATAAAGTAATCATTATTTCTTATTTCCTATCACTGTTTGTTTTTATTGGGTCGTGAGGGCAACCCAAAAGGATTCTGTTATTATTAGAAATATCACCACAGTTAATGGTTTTGGACACTATTTCCAACAAATACAAATGGGTCCTCCCATACCCACCCATTTCAAACCAATCAGAGACTTTTTTGTTTCTCTTTTTCTCATTCTTTTTCTTCCCATTCTTCAATTATTAATCGCCACCAGAATGTCGAAGGAGAAGGAGTTGAAGGTGCAACACTGATGAAGCGAACTTAAGAAGAGCTTCGGCGTCAGAAGTAACAGAATACAATCTTACTTTTCATATTTATCAGTAAATAAAATGAAAATAAGAATCAAACATGCCCGGAAAAATCTGTCTTTGATGTTCCATCTTTATCAGTAAATAAAGTGAAAATAAGACCACATTCTTCTCATTCTTCCGTTATTATTGATGCCCCTCTGTCCAGTTCAGCTCATGGGTATTTGCATATGCTAGATTTTAAATATTTCCATGGAAGTCAAGCGCTGTACCATCTACAAAGACGATTATCATCTAATCCCAGGACTGTTGACCTAGATGGGTCCATTTGAGCTCATTTGCTATCGTTTGTTACATATCTCATTATAATACCGATTCCATCTTTTTCAAATTTCCATTCAATCACCATTTTCCCATTTTTCCTATTTCTATGTTAAATTGGTGGATTCTGTTTATGTGTGGTTTAGCAGATGCAATCAGACTCATTAACAACATGTTTATTTCGACTTTCATTAAAAGGGCTTTTATGGAAGTGGATTCGGGGTGGGCTTTCATGGCTTTGTCAAATTTATATTAAATACACTTAAGCTGGAACAAATAACCAAATGGGTTTAGGGTATTTAGTGTCGGGTCAGTTCAATTTTTAGTGATTTGCGGTTTGGTTTGATTATTGCGATTATTTGTCTCCTCCATAATTAGAACCTACCCTAAACATATATACATACAAATCTATAATTCTAAAATTTACACAATAAATAAATGAACAAATATGTTTTGTATCAATTGAACCCGAGACATATTTTGACTCACACAAAAAATATTCATTTTGACCCAAATTGGTTTCTATATTATACATAGCATGCCCGACTTTTCATTTAACCACATCTATTTCAAAGATATGCTCATCGTCTCTGCTTGCATTCTCTCAGGGTGTTTGTGATTTTGCTTATTTATACAACTTATAATTATTGGTATATGTGCTTATTAGTTTATTCATTAGTTAACGGAGTTTGAAAAAAGTGTTTAAATGAGCTTATTTGGTAACAAAACGTAAATAAGTTGATAAATTATTTTTTAGTGTTTAACAATTTATATTCATAAATGTAAACTGACGAATAATAACCGGATATGTATAGACACATAGTTACAATAAGATTGATATAGTAAATTGGTTTAACTAAGTCATAAGGTATTCTAAATAAGTTAGAACTATTAGCTTATTAAAAACTTAGGTCAATAAACACTTTTAAGTTTACTGTATTCAAACACTAAGAACTGTTTATTAACGGTATCAAACTACAATAAACAAATATACAACTCAAATAAGCAATTACAAACATTCCCTTAATAGTTCAATATTAGCTTAATAGTTCAATATACAACTCAAATAAACAATTACAAACATTCCCTTAATAGTTCGATATTAGCTCAAGTTTCGCTCATATTTGAGTGATTTATACGATGTCGTTTTCTTTTGGACAAATTTTAAAAAAGACTATGAGTTTTCAAAAAAGTTAAGTTTTTATAATGTGTTATTTTTTTCAATTAAATCACTAAGTTTTCAAAATTTTCCAATTAAGTCACTATTTTTTCAATTTTGTTTCAATGTTGACCGCTTAAGCCACTACGTTTTCAATTAAATCACTAAGTTTTCAAAATTTATCGATTAAGTAACTATGTTTTTAATTTTGTTTTAATGTTGACCGCTTGACCGGTCAAACCTGGTTTCCAGCAGACGTGTCAGTCTTTGATGATGTGACGTTGACATGACACCTAGGTGTCAAAGTTGAAACAAATTTGAAAGCATAGTGACTTAATTGGAAAAAAATGAAAACTTAGTGACTTAATTGAAAAAATTATGAAAGTGTCAAAATTGAAATTTTCTGAAAACTTAGTGTCTTTAGTTGATAAAAATAAAAATATATAATTAAAATATAAATAACAAGTTGTTTTGTCGAAATAGTAAGATAGAGGTTATAATTGGAATATTTGTAATTACCAAGGGTCCAAGCGTAATTAAGTGGACATTTATGCCAAGATTTTTGAAAAATAATAATAATTTATGCCAATATATAAATTTTATAAATCAATAATTAAAACAAAGTTTTCATGAGTAACTCTTCAGAGCTACATATACGTCTGTGTCCCCAATATCTACACATGTGATGTGGATGTATTAAGGAAATCTATTCATAATCGTTATTTTCTTTTGCCCGACCCTTGATTGCCCCATGAGAAACCCAAGAAAAACGGCGAGACGCCTTCCACAAGTAGAAAAGAGAGTGAGAACTTGATGATATGGAGAAAATTAGATAGATGGTGGTGTCCAACTCCGATGAGACATCACTGATTCTTTAGAGTTGTCCCGACAAGTCCTGTTGACGTCAAGAGCAAAATAACGGGAAGGGACAAAGTGCCTTCGCAACTTGACGTTCTCTGGGCATGATGTCGTGGTTACCGGAAGTATCAAATTCATACAATGTGTTTTGTGCGTGTGTATGAATAGTGTTAATTCCGACCGTATGAGTTTTGATAGCAGTAAACCGAAAAATAAGACAATGAAAGTTTGTGACTCCAAGTGTTATTTTGACGATAGATGCCCTTAGTTAAGCTCTAATCCTTTGGTTAGTATAAATATTCAAATTGTTACATCTATCTCATAATTTCGACAAAATGACTCATTTTCCATATTCTATTTATCTTTTTACTTATCAATTAAATATCCTAAAACGTTTCCAATTAGTTTTTTGAGAAATTTTCAAAAAAGACATTAAGTTTCCAGAAAATTTCGATTTTGACACTATGCTATTTTTCAATTAAGTCACTGGGTTTTAATTTTTTTTTTCCAAATAAGTCACAATGTTTCAATTTTGTCACCTAGGTGTCAAGTCAGCATGTCACGTCAACGTCACATCATCAAAGGCTGACACGTCACCAAGTCACGTCAGCTGACAACCGGATTGATAAGTCAAGTTGTCAACATTGAAATAAAATTAAAAACATAATGACTTGATTGAGATAAATTGAAAACTGAATAACTTAAATGAAAAGAAAAATAATATATTGTCAAACTGAACTGTTTTAAAATCAATTTTTTTTAAGATTTGCCTTTTTTCTTTTCAACACGTATAATTGGTTGCTATCCGCTTCGTTTATTTGTGGACGCCTGGACGGCAATTGTAGCGATGATTTTGGATACATTTCTAATTCAATTTGTACAGTTCCAATATATAATCAGAAACATTCACTAAATGAAGTATATTGACATAGTTAGCACAAAAATATTCAATTCAAATATCATATTATTTGATAATAGTATCCAAATCATATGCAAGCACGTTCTCCATATGTTGATAATCTTCAAATGTTTATTACTTACTTATGAAGTTTGAATTTTCGTTATGTTTATTACTTACTTATGAAGTTTAAATTTCATATATACTCATTTTAAGAAAATTTAATAATCAAATGGACATTTTATAAAGACAAATAATAAACCCATTAAGCCGAAAGAACAGAAAGCCCAACTCATGTGAACATTGGGCCAACCTCTTAAACCGTAGATACCGATTCTGCTCTCCTCCCGATAGTAGGGTTTTTAATCAATCCTCGTTCTCATCTGTTGATTAGGGTTTCCAAGCAATCCAACCAGTGAGGCAGCAAGTAGCGGCGAACACATATCCGTCACCATGGGTCGTATGCACAGTTCCGGGTAACCTCTCCTCATCCATGTGTCTATTGCATTCAAATGTACTGATCTGCTTCTGGAAATAGATCTGTGTAATCGGTAGCTGTTGAGAGTGTATCGATTTGCTCCTTAAAATGCATATGTTACTCATTCGTTTCCTCGAAGCACGTTTATTTCTAATATTTGAATGTGAAACTAGTCATTTTGTCAAAGTTAACTTCATATGTTTATATTATAAACGAAGAATTTCGATTTTGTTCTAGTCGTTTTTCGCTGAATTCGCGAATAGCAAAGTGCTCGCTATTGAGTTGTAGGTTATATTGATACATTCGAATCATGAATGTAATGTTTATTAGCCTGATATTGATTTGACAGAAAGGGTATTTCCGCATCAGCTAAGCCATACAAGAGGTCTCCACCAAGCTGGCTGAAGATCTCTCCACAAGATGTAAGCGAATCTAAAAAATCCATGGTTTTCTATGTTTTAATGCCTTCATCCTCTTTTATTCGATTCAAATGGTCTCTGCAATCACTCCTTCAGGTTCAGGACAGCATCTGTAAGTTTGCGAAGAAGGGACTTACCCCCTCCCAGATTGGTGTCATCCTTCGTGATTCTCATGGTATTGCTCAGGTGAACAGTGTAACCGGGAGTAAGATTCTCAGGATTCTCAAAGCACATGGTGAGCATTATCATTCTCATTGTGTTTTTACTCTTCATATTTCAATTGTGCTAATTTGTTTTGTTAACTACATTTGACAGGGCTTGCACCTGAAATCCCAGAGGATCTATACCATCTGATCAAGAAGGCAGTTGCTATCAGAAAGCATTTGGAGAGGAACAGGAAGGATAAAGATTCCAAATTCAGATTGATTCTTGTTGAAAGTAGGATTCACCGACTTGCTCGCTACTACAAGAAGACCAAGAAGCTTCCACCAGTCTGGAAATAGTATGTTCTCCATTCCCTTTTTTCTGTTATATTTCTTACTTGTTTTTAAATGATCTTGCGGGTTTCTTATATTATCTATCCATATTGATAATGCATTCCTGTTGTTTGCAGCGAGTCAACCACAGCTAGCACCCTTGTTGCCTAGAGATATGCTGTTTTGAATCGAATTTTGAGCTTGAAAGGTGATCTTTTTTGTTGGAAGATTGTTCTTATTATTATTTTTTTTTTCTGATGAAGTAGGATGTTTGAACCATGATAAGATTTTGTGTTGTTTGAAGAACTTGCTAAGTACGTAGTATCAATTCATGAATCATGCACTTCTCATACATGTTATCTGCCAAGAAATGCCTAACGACCATCAATAGCTTGTTTTTCTTGATTTTTTTCTCCAATGCTGTTCTAAAAAGACTAAAATTTAATTTATTTGCTCACACATGTTGAGACATTTAATGCAACATTTGAAAATTGTGTTTGCGTATACCTGATTTATACCACAAATCCTCAAATAAGATTATAAAATACGCGATTAAGTGTGGTTATTTGCACAGCTTCATGGACTTTCGTTTGTATTGAAAGTATCATACATTTGAATATAATCATATAATCATACTAATGGCGGATGGAATCAAATAAATATTTGATCATTTTAGATAAATAAAAATGGTACAATGTTGTTACCAGAAGGGTATTTGAGATTATGAATGAAAGATCGCAATGACACTTTAGTTACAAAACATACAAGTTTGAACATCATAGAGCGCATTGTTCCACTATGTGACATGCCACACATTGATGACATCACACTCGATCTATTTAACTGTTTTGACTTTTGTCGACCATAGTCTTATGTGGCAAGGCTATGGCTATTTCCTCCATTTTTATTTTCAGCTTCGTTCTTGCAAAAGGACGGTAGAGTTTGAGCTTCTTTAGTCGCTTTTCGGTTGATTTTCTGAAGAATAATTAAACCTAAACCAAGATTTCATCTTTATTTACAATACTCATTCTACTTATAACATTTATCTGGTATTTGTGATGAAATTGGATGTGCGAGATTAGGGTTCATTAAATGAATGTTTGTTTGATTTTTTTTTATACATGATTGATCATGTAGTTTGCATAAAGTATTTTTTTGAGGACAAACGTCACGCTGTTGGTTTTAGAGGTTTCAAAATCTTGCTTAATTAGGGTGGTGATATTTTCACTTCATTATTTAATCCATCCACTTAAAATGGGAGTCTCTTAATTATTTGTCTTTATTTTTTATTTAGTTTTTTATATTTATTTTTTATTTACAAAAATATGAAGAGAAGGAAATGGGCCATATGCTACCAACACTTATCCGTAGACGTTTTTGTTTCTTATTTATCACTCGGAGATACACTGTAATTTTAATTAATCCGTTTTCTTATTTATCCATCAAACCTACTAACTGATGCATGTCACAGTGATCTGTAACGAAACTAAGCTGTTTCAAACTAATGCATATCACTAGGGATGTTATTCGGGGACTGTATTGAACCGGACCGTACCGGTTGGTACCCTTTTTTTAGGAACCCTTTGTTAGTACCGAGGACAAGACCAGCTAAGGGAGTATAAGACGAGTACGATATGTAGAAATGATATAGGAAGTTTGTTACTTGGACTGTTTTTGCTCGACGGGTGAGATACTTTTAGTTTTATATCTTTTCAATTCACACTCATAGTTGCAAATGGATGAGTGTGTTTGTAGATTAATATGATATGCGGATACTCTAAATTACACTTAAGACCTTTGTCATTGGTTAACCCAATACGATCACTAAGGTCAGTTTAGATGTGAATGGAGGTTTGTTAAGACAGTTGCCATTAGGTCACTTAAGACCATTGCCATTGGATAACCCAATACGATCACTAAGGTTAGTTTAGATGTGAATGGCCATCAAATACACACCTTGGAATAGGTTAGCAAGCCCATCCCATATCATATAGCTATACATGATCACTAAGGTCTAAAAATGAAATAAATTCCATGAGTTCCCCGACTAGACACAAGTCCAATCTCCTCCTACATGAATACAAATGAATGATAAACGCCATGTATCGAATAACATCATAAAGTAAACACATTTAAACTATATCATAAGTCTAAATTGAGTTTAAAAGAGTTTTACCAAACCATAATTTGATAGGGCAAGACACTCATGGGATAATAGTCACCTCTTTAAGCTACATAACCCTTCACAACCTTCTAAGCACCTTTTGGTAGTTTGTGATCCCCTATAAAGTCCCAAACACTAATTTACAACCTTGAGTTAATCAATTAAGTCCCCCTATAAAGTTCTTATTTATGAAAATATGTTTTCTTTACATTTATATCATCCATATAACTATTAAACTGCATAGGCGAAAACTAGACTTGATTTGGACATCATATGCAAAAGTTGCTAAAACGAAGAATTCTCACAAAACTTCACACGAGCGCGTCAATTCCTTAAGGAAATGTGACTCGACCGAGTCACACAGGCATATAAACAAAATCGTGTTTTTCCCCCTCCAAGTCCTATACACTTGTCTAAATCAATTCTAAGCTTAAAACCTTCGGTTCTAGTGACCTATAATGATCCAATAATAATTAGATTTCTTTGAAAACAATCATTTATACCATGATTTACGTTTCATTTTGACGATTTAAGAACATTTATTCAACTTTTTCAAACAACATGACACTAAATAAGCAACTTAAGCTTGATTCAAGTTTCATATCATCATCAAAGATTAATAACATTACCAAATCATCATTAATCGAACCTTTTAGGATGTTAATTACTAGGATTTGCATATCTTAATTGATCATTAGTTCAACACACTTCAAGTTACAACTAGGAAACTCCATTATAACTAGATCATAACGTGAGGTTCATAAAAGAATTCAAAACTTGAAGAAATCATGTAATAGTGGATTTTACAAGTTTAGAAATAGTTTTGGATTCTTGAAATGGGTTCTAGAGCATCATAAGAATCCAATCATGAACTTTAAATTCAAATCCACCATTAATGGAACCTTCAAACCTTGAAAAGTTGATTTAACTCTTAAATAGATAAAGGATGGTAAGGATAAACACTAGATTATCATTAAATGATAGAAATAACTTCAACTCATCCTATAATTGTGTATTCTAACTCCGCATTTCGAATTTGGGGAAATCCAAACCCTAGAAATCAAAAATTGAAGAAGAAAGGAAGAGATTATACCTCTCAATGATGCTAGAAACTAAGTGTAGTAACCTGAAGGCAATCAAACTAGCTTAAATGTTCACACAAACCTTGATTGTCTAAGTTTGGTCATTTTTTGAAGTTAAAACATCCTTTTTGGACAGAACTATTTCGCCTCCAAGGAATAAAGCTGAAACGAAGTATCGCCTACCACCCGCAGACAGACGGGCGGTCTGAGGTGGTCAACAAGTCAGTCGATACATATTTGCGCTGTTTTATCCATGGAGATCCGAAAGAGTGGTCCACTTGGTTACCTTGGCAGAAGGTACAATTCGTCATATACTCCTCGATTAAGTATACACCCTTCAAAGCCTTGTACGGTAGGGACCCTCCTCGTCTGATTCGACATGTACCAGGGCAGACTTCAGTGGCATCCCTGGAGGATATGCAATGTTAAATGATTTCATGTCTTTCGAGCCCAACAGGAAGCGGAAAGATGTCTTCAGCATTGGGGACATGGTGTATTTAAAGTTGCAACCTTACAAGCAACCCTCTTTAGCCAAACGCAAGAATGAAAAACTCTCTCCACGATTCTACCCCAATTACCCAACGGATCGGACAAGTTGCCTATCGATTACATATTCCAGTGGTGACCCAAATACACCAATTTTCCATCTGTTTCACAACTCAAAAAGGCGTAGGAGTGCGGTCTCGATATTCACAATCTCCCACAGCTCCATTTTTCCACCTTGAGGACAAGGTTAACGGCTGAATAAGGTTGAGGGGTATTTTGGGAAATCTAGTAATCTAAACATTTATAGTGGGGAAGGGATGTGTGGAGGGTATCTTTCTGTTATGGGAATTCATTCGGTCTTTGTTAATCCTTTGATTCTTCTCTCTTGAATGAAATGTCCCTATTCCTTGCCTATTTTCATAATTTTCTGTGTTTGATAGTCTTTCATTGTCCTGAGTTGATTGAGTAGAGATAGATCTAGCATAAATTCAAATTAAAATATCTCACATTATCAAGAAATAGGCATGTTAAAGCCTATTTCATGCCTAACTTTACAGATACGAGTGCATGTAAAAAGTAATTTACAGAAAATATTAAGAGGGAAATTGTGCAGAAGATGGCAAACTTCGTTTCCTTAATTATTTAACCTCGTCAAACCACAATGGCTGGTGGATTGGAACTGGAAGCACTTTTAAACACATCAAATTTAGGTCTTTCACTAACCAAATGACTAAAACCTAAATCTATGATTACTAGAAATGTCGTAGGATCAACAACATAAACAATGGTTCTATCATAGTATCATCTACTTTCCAGAAATCTATAATTGCTAAAATACTGATATATTAAAGATAGTTAGCATACCGGGTGTATCAGGATAGTTCCCAACTAAAATTTTGACCTTGAATCCTGTATCTTTTTCAATAGAATCAATGTCCTTTGCAAGTTTTTTTTACTAAACATTTCATGTAAAACTGGTGCCAAAACCAAGTTCTAATTGAAAACCTTCACACATTTGATGCCAAAATAGGTAAAAGAAGCATGCATGAAATTTTATGCAAATTTAGGTTGAAGAAGGATGCATGAAAATATATAAAATACTAAAACATCAAGAAGTAGAAGTACGATGCTACAATAAAACAATAAATTATAATACCTTACACGCTATATATGGATGTTTCTTTTTACTTGATCCATAAATATGAACTAATAAAGAATGTTCAATGACATAATAAGACAATCGGAAGTACAGTGCTATAATTGGGTAGTAAAATGCCTTAATAGAAAAATACAATAGTTTCCTATTATACGAAAAGAAATTGAGCAAATAAATTAAATTTTTAAGAAATAGAAACATTAGTTTAGACTTTCTCATCTCACATGAAAAGCTTATGCTGTAGCACAAAAAAGTGAGAAACATATTTGCAAAAACAAAAAAAGATAAGAAAAATACAATCATAATCAGGTAAGAGTCAGTCCTTTCTAGTCATTGTTTCTTTACCTTGCTCTTGTGAATGATCAGATTCATGTGCTCTAGTCCTACTGTGCTTGTTTGACCTTTTCTGTCTAATGTCAATGTTTTTGCATGGGATATTTAGGATTCTGAGACAGCCTTGGATGATCCAAGACTATTTTTGGTATCTTGTAACCTCGTCAATTTGTGTATAAGTTTTGGAAGGAACCTTGTAGAATTCAACAACAGAAGATGGAAGGCAAGTTTATATTATATTTTTAGAACCAGTTGATGTTAATGACTCACCATTTGTCCACCAATATTAGTAACATGTTACCCATAATAGCAACACACTTATATTTTCTTTACACAATTGTTAACTCATAATAGATAGTAATACTCTTACATATCCTTACTAATAATGCCAATACGAATAAATCACACCATTTCTTAATTAAGATTTATTATTCATAAATTTGAATACATAGCAACAATCCCTTGTTTGATAAAAATCCGTTATTTAATATCTAATACATTCCTTATATGTTAAATACTAAATAATGTAATAATAATATTTAGTTTGCAATATCTTTTGACAATGCAATTTGCTTCAAATTAGTATAAAACTTTTGTTTAAATATTTCTAATAAATTAAATCTACAACACTAAATATTAATAAATAAAAGATGAAGGTAGAAATTTTATTTAAATGAAAGGTAGAGAGATAATATCGCATATATATTATTTTTAAATAATCGGTTCTAAACTAACTAAAATAATTATATCCTATTATTTTTATAATAAAGCTATAGATAAATAAATATTAAAAAATTTTGATATTCAAATATTAAACTTATTCTTATATACAACTATACAATTCAATGAGATTTGTTTCATCAAATGGAAAGTATCTTGCCATGAGGAGGGAAAGTAGAACTCCACAAGACCATATGTGAAGTTGGACCATTATAACCTTTTACAGTGACCACCTGAAGAGAAAATCTATTGTCAGAAGCAATAACTCATATGAATTTTAACCATTTTAAATCCATAAAATTTTATGTTATTAGTGTTACCTCATGAGCAACATAGTTTGGAGTCTGGCGAGTGTTTGCAGCATGCCATTTTCCTATAATAACAACTAATTAAAATAATCAACTTTTACTGTGTCTGAAACTTTCAAAACACACTACATATATGAGTCCAAAAGCAGATTTTTTTTTAGGCTGCAATAAACACGAGGGATACATAATGTAATAATCAATTGAATAACATTAATAACATAATGATTATGATGAGCAATAAGAACCTTAAGATCTCTGTGATACAACCCTCTACCATGGCAGTAATCTACAACATTATTTTGAATCTTTGAAACTTTTTTTTTTGCAACTTGTGACCTTATGGTATAATATGTATTTCTTCATGTTTTGTGCTTTTGGTAGAATCTTACGATCCGATCCGATCCTACGATCCCGATTTTGCAAAACAAAAAACGATCCTAGGTAGGATCTCGAATTTGATAACCTTGGCTGAAAGTATCTACAAGACTCATCTTTTTGAAGTCTCCCAAGTTTGGCATGTAATATTATAAAAAATAAGAAAATTGTATCCACTGTAAAGAAAGAAACATTAGTAGATGATCACTAAATCTTTATGTTTATTTGTTTTTTTGGTTAGATAAATCAAACTTCTGTTGTTAATGCATCACCAACACATCTCAGATGCTAGAAAATGAGCAATCGTTTATTGAAAAGTTGGATTTGCAACATAATTTTTCTCTCAAGCATTTCATCAAACAGATAGTAGACAAAATAACAAATGAAGGAGCAAATATGATAATTAAGAAACAAAAACCTAGTTTAAAACATTAATGTATGACTACTTTCAGCATAACAAAGTAGATCATCATATTATCATATAGACAATAAACTTCTCACATGGATGTTTAATATTGAGCCAAAGATGACGAACCTCGAGGATATAAATGGTTATGAAAACGGCTTCTTGGCCTCAAAGTTCATGTGGAGAAATACCAGACATATAAGTAATAGAATCAAGTTTCCATCAAAATCCAACACACAAAGCCAAAACTATTTAGCTGCAAGAACATAATCTGATGTCGCCAATATTTGCAGTAAGAATGTACACCCTTCTTTTAATGATTAAACCAATCACAAAATAAGCTACTATTTTTTTATCTCACCGAATAGCAAACATCAAACACAAATAGTGATTTCAAAATAGAACAAACAAAAACATCTCAATATTTTGGAAACGACACTATCAAATTTTACCAAAAAACAAATTTACCTTGATGGAAAATTTTCCAACTTCTTAACTACAAAGAAACCAACAAATATCAACAACTGAATCCGGGGAGTAAAAGAAATGCAGGTACTTCCTTCAACGATGTTTGAAGCTTTGAAGAAATGCAAGCATTTTGCTATCATGAGTAATAAATTCTAAGTATGTGGCTATTATCAGTACATAATCAAGTTGTTGCTATTTTTGGTAAGGAAATGAAAGTCAAATTGCTTGTATTTGTATGACACTGCTAAACATGTCCAAATAGAATGATTCAAAGTGCATTGTTATAATTGGGTAGATTTGTCAAAGTACAATGTCCAAATAAGGGAAAACTTGTAAGTATAATGTTTGATGCAGCAGTGCAAAGAATTCCTGAAACAGGAAATCCATCTAAATATCTAAGTTTTTCCTGTTTGACCAATAATCACACTTGAATCCATACATAAGTCTGAAAACGAAATGAATATCACAAATAGTGGTTTTGTGACTTTTAAATTAACTGTTAATATTAAGAGTAAATTACAAAAATGGTCCCTTTCTTTTCTGATTTTACCATGTTTAGTCCAATTTTGAAATCTTGAACAATTTGGTCCTTATTTTAAGGTCTCATGTTGAATATGTTCCCTGGAACCTTGAAATAAGGGCCAAAATTTTGGAAATAGGAGGTGGAGGTGGAGTGAGGTGGGTGGTGGTGGGTGGGGGTAGGTGGAGGTGGGTGGGTGGGGTGGAGGTGGGTGGGGTGGGGGTAGGAGGTGGAGGTGGAGTGAGGTGGTGGTGGGTGTGGGTTGGGTGGGGTGGGTTGGGGTGGGGTGGTGGGGGTAGGTGGGGGTGGAGGTGGGTGGAGGTGGGTGGGTAGGGTGGGTAGGGTGGGGTAGGTGGTGGGGTGGGGGTGGGTGTAGATGTAATTTTAGGGGTGTAGGTGAGAATGAGTGTGTGTGTGTGTATGTTTTTGTATATTTTAGAAAAATTTTGGAAATAGAAAAATTTAGAAAACAATAAATTTGGGTTTTCCAAAATTTTCTAAATTCTTTGTAATTTTTGGAAAATGAAAAATTTTCATTTTCTTGGAAAACTTTGGAAAAATTGACGAACTAAACGCGTTTTCTGATTTCTCATTTTTCTTGGAAAATTTTTCCGGAAAACAGAGCAGTTTTCCGCAACTAAACGCACCCTAAGGGTGCGTTTAGTTGCGGAAAAGTGTTTTCTGTTTTCCATTTTCATTTTCAGAAAAATGGAGTGGAGTTTTCGTTTTCATTTTCAGTAGAAAACGCGTTTGGTTAATCTAATTGAGTTTTCGTTTTCCGTTTTAGAAAATTAGAAAACGCGTTTGGATATGTATTTTCTGTAAGTTTTCATTTTCTATTTTTTTACTTCAAAATAATACAAAATAGCACATATTTATAAACCTACCCCACTACCCCACCCCACCCCAATCCCCACCCTACCCCTATCCCACCCCCACCCACCCACCCCTACCCACCTCCATCCACCACCACCCACCCCTACCCCACCCAAGTGGGGTAGGGTAGGGGTGGGTGGAGGTTGGTAGGGGGTGGGTGGGGGTGGGTGGAAGGTGGTAGGTGGAGGTGTGTAGGGTAAGGGTAAGGGTGAGTGGGGGTGGGTGGTGTGTAGGGTAGGGGTTGGGGTGGGATAGGGGTGGTGAGTAGGTGGGGGTGGGTGGAGGTAGGTAGGGTAAGGGTAAGGGTGGGTGGGGGTGGGTAGAGGTGGGGTAGGGTAAGGTGGGTAGGGTAAGGGTAGGGTAGGTGGTGTGTGGGGTAGGGGCTGGGGTGGGGTAGGTGGAGGGTGGGTAGGGGTAGGGTAGTGTTGGGTGGGGATGAGGTAGGGTGGGTGGTGGGTGGGTGGGGTTGGGGTGGGGTAGGGTGGTGGGTGGGGGTGGGGTTGGGTGGGTGAGATGGGTAGAATATGTGTGGAGGTATTGTATTTTTGAAAAAATTTAGAAATAGAAAATTTTGGAAAACAATAATTTTGAGTTTTCTAAGTTCTATGTAATTTTGGAAAACGGAAAATTTTTATTTTCTAGGAAAATTTTGGAAAATTTGATTAACCAAACGCGTTTTCCAACTTTTTATTTTTCTTGGAAATTTTTCTTGGAAAACAGAAAATTTTCTACAACCAAACGCACCCTAAGTTTTTCAAGACTACAGTCTACCCTAAACAAATTCCTTTAAATCCAGCATATTTGAAATATAAACGGTTTTAGTTGCACCCTGCAACAATCAACATTGCAAAAAGAATATAAAAATAAACATATCAACTTCAATTACTAAAAGGATAAGAGGTGTTGGAAGAGCTTGCATGATCAATAGTTAGCATCTCCTCGTATGTAATTAAAAACAACTCAAAGAACCAATATTTAGTATTTGTATAATCATCATTGTCATCCTCAATGAGAGAACCAATATGGGATATAAAAAAAAATCAAATATGGGAAATCAGTATATAGAAGAATCAGAGATTTTACAAATGAGGTGTACAATTTAGGAAAGAAGATGTATAAAAGTCTCAATCAAATCTCCAGACTTGGGCTAGTGAATCCCAAATCTCCAGAACATCGATTATGTTCTACCTGCTCAAAACTCATTAAATATAAAAGCTAATTTCAATAACAAAGAATTAAGAACGCATACAATTATGTGAGAATAATTTACCTGGAAAATAGAAAAGAAAAATAATTGAAATCGTGGTATTCCAGTGACTCACCATTGATGTTATCAAACAAATCAATCGAGTCAATTGTTTGGTTTGACAGAGACAATGGTGGGGCATTTAGAAGATGGATGGATTTGAAGATAGATGTGCCGAGATTTAGGGAATTGGCGATTCAAAACTTTTTTAATAAAATTAACCAAAAAAGCTTTAGAAAAATCAAAATGGAATGAATACGCACCTTCTTCAAAGCTTACTGCAGGCGTCTGTTGTCTGTTAACTAATTCAAGTTAATTGCTAGGGGAAAAGTCCAGAAGGCTCAATTAAAACATGTGACACCAAAACATCTTCATGATACTAAAAAGCAATATTCTTCGTCTTCATTTTTTTGAAAATGGCAACGTACTTCATTGCTTTGTTCATTATAGGATCCTACTTTGATTTCTAACTATTACGCCACTATGCTTTGACAAATCTGCCCAATTATAGCAATTTAATCTATACATTACTATAATTGGGGAGATTTTTCGAAATACAGTGATTATTGGGTAGACTTTTCAAAAAAAACCTTAATAAGAACCAAGTTAAATAGTACACTTTTGTAATAGGAAAAACCGAAAGCAATATGTTATAGTAATCAAAGGAGCTCTTACAATTACTTTTGCCAGATAAATCTGAACAGTACAGTCCAAAGGCTGATTACTAGTGGCCTCTGTTTAAGTAAATTGCAGTTAGTGGTTAATGCATGTATGTTTGAGTAAATTACATGTGTATGGCTGATTTTTTCAATTTTGCAGTTTTGGTCCTTAGGGTTTTTGTAACACCTTTGGTCCATGTTCAAAGTAAACAGACTACATTTATGAGGCCAAAGATAAAAAAGTAGCTATATTTAAGGACCAAATATAGATTATTATGCATCTGTCTATATCAGAAAAAGGAGCAGCAAACAATACATGTAAAACAAAATGAGATAAAGTAATAAAGAAAGAGAATTAGACTTATTTATCTCCATAATGAGCTGCCTAGATATAAGGTGGGATCCCCTGGATGCCATAAATTTCAATATTTGTTTATTCTCTGCCATATTTACCCTGCAACAAATCATTCAAAAATATGATATTGATGGTTAACCAACAAGCTCAATAGATAATTAAGAAAAATAAAGGATTGGTGAGGATAAGGTGGCAAGTAACAAACAAGTAGAAGTCCCATTTAAGTTTAATGCATTATAAATCAAGTTTAAACTAAATTCCAGTTACTTAAAAAAAGTTATGATGACACAAATTATCATCCTCTTTTCCTCTTTCGATTTTTCACATCGATCTTTATTCTTATAACCTAACTTCATGTAGCAAATTATTCTCACCAAAAGGTTATAACAAGACTTGTTCAATAGCACAACAAGAACCAATAGAGTATTAGAGTAGACTTTTGAACCCATAATAAAGTATAAACAGTGTTCATTTAGCCATTTTAACAAACTGTTGGTGATTTATACGCTTATAATCAGACTAGATGTTGTTTTGAAGTATAATCAGAAGCGGGCAGAATTTCCTGCAGCAGACAGACTTCCAACAATAACAAAGAAAATCAATCAGACTCGCCCAAAAGATTGAGAAAAAAATATTCAAAGACTACTTATTACTCAATAGCCATTCTCATTGCTAGAACCAACAAATTGTTCCAAGATGCTCTGATTTTGATGAATAAAAATTAAATCAGGAGGTATCATATTAGTAGTGAATTAGGTCAAAAAAGAGGAAGAATGTGAGGAGAGAGGGAGAGAAATTACCATTCTCTCGATTCATCACCATGCACTCTTCTAATCGTAGAATCGAATTTCTTTTGACTCGATACTCATAGGCCATTTACTGCCATTTTTACTAAAATCCTCAGCTTGGTATTTGATTGGTTTCTTTTTTCCATCATCATGGTGAATCATTTTATTATTCGTCGTAGCTACTTTTAATAAATTTCCTCTAGGAAATGACTTTGAGACAATTTTCATCATGTCTGGAGCTGACTTGACTGGCTGAGTAGTCACAATTTAGTTTTCAACTCACACCCTCCCAACATTCCCCTAACTATTGACCAAACATCATGTCATGACATTCTGTTCTTCAACTGTCAAAAGCCATAAGCCATGAGATAATTGTTGTACAGTTTCGGCTCTTCTTCTTCTTGCAAGCATATTAGAAACACTTGCTAGCTTTGGAAACATCAACATCAAGTGAGGAGTTAACTCTAAGTAGTGTTTCCATCGTACTGGAAGGTGAAAGATTGAAGTTTGGTCAATGGAGGAAGACATACATCATTGGAAGTTGTGATACAAGCTCTTTGGATCCTTGTTGTTCTCATCTTTCTGAAAATAAAAGAGAAAATGTGATAAGTTAAAAATCCACGAATCAATAAAGCCAGAAAAAATGCAATTTCATATCTTCTTTTTTGGTTATAACCTTTCTACTATAGTTGATATTGTGTGAGTTCCTTGTTTGAGAGGTAGTATAAAGGTCAAACTATTCCAACATTATCTCTCTAAGTTTTCAGATAACATTGTTCCTTCTCATAAGAACACACAAGATAAAAAAGCCACCTTCACTAAGGAATGCAATCCAACAATACGAAAGGGATATGACCTTCCTTCATAATGGTCCATGGATTCCATCATACAAAACAAACAACTTCAATTTCTATACTTCCATTTACAAATTGAAGTAAAGCTTGTAAGACTTTAAGTTCAAAATATTAATAATAATAATCATCATCAAAATAATGAAAGCTATTTTTCCAAGTTGTACCTAAAGATATATAACTCTATAATCTAGAGTTTGAGATTAATTCATAAAAAAATAATAATAACGACAACTGTAAGAGGGAGAAACTATTAAGAATGTCAATTAACTCCAAAAATATAACTAACAATCAAACCAGAATAATCCAAATCACATAGTTTCAAATCACCGACAGAGATAGAAAGAGATGTACTATACCAGTAAACACTCAAAGTCAAACCGTAGGCTTAATGCAAACTTCTGTCCCTATATTTTCCCAAATAACTCCAATAAATCAACTATTATAGATTGAAAAAACACTATAAAAGAGAAAACCTAAATCAAATTGATGATTAATTAATGTAAAGAAACCATATGAATATGGTGAAAAGAAACTAAAGAAATCAAACACCATTGCATACCAAAACTCAATGACAATATCGACATCAGATAATAAAGAGATATAAAGGAATAAAGCAAACCATATGTTTGTGCTTTGGCTCCTGCTTTTACACCTTGTTCTTCATCTTCCTTGTGTTTGATATTCGAGGCTAAAATTTGGTATAAATAGAAATTTTCAAAATTGTGGCAATCAAAAAACGAACTACAAAACAGAGTGTAACATTTAAGAGGTATAGAAAAGGAAATAAAAAAAATAGAAAACATGTTCTTGCCTGAAAATTTTTGTAGTTTGACATAATAAGTGACTCAAGGTTTTGTTTGGTTCAAACGGCTTGCAATTTACATAAATTTATAAGTTGGATACTCGTAAACTCCCCTTAGTGTTACATGACACAACATCCTCAATTGTACCACTCATGATCATGTATCTCCTATGTAGATTTAAATCTAATTTTGAATAAAAATAACGGTCAAACTGTCGATCATATGAAGTCAAAACAAGTAAAATAAAATGTAAGCAATGCAGAGCAAAATAGATTACCATGTGTGAATCCAATAAACCATTGGCAATAGGGTTTGCATCTCATATAACATCAAATATAACAAACCTGAACTTCCCCAAGTTTTATGTATTGGCTCTTTTGATCGAGGGTCATAAAGGGCAGCAACGGTATCATCAACCTAACTCCACTAACTTTCTGGAAGTACATAGGTGCAATATTTTAACTGTATCTCTCTCACAGCTTCCAAAACAAATTCAAGATAAAAACCTGAGAATCAAAACAAAAACCGGAATCTAAAATCAATTTATATTTGTGTAAGGTTATGAAGAAAATCAATTTTTTTTTTCTGTAATTGAGTTTTAAAACAGAAAATTTTCAAATTAAAAAAAGAAGAGGGGTCATATGTTAATATCAGAAAGGAAACCTTGAGATGCCAATGTCTCTCCCTTCGCCCCTCACTATGTTCTGATTACAGAGTCTCTCTTCCCGTTTCTGATTTCATAATTTTGGTGGCGGTGGCGGTGGGTTTATGGTTTGGAAAAGGCCTAGTGCAACACTAAGATTCAGCAACATTCCAAATCCGGAAACAAATATATCAAAAAAAACAGATATATTATCCATAGACCATTAATGAATCTCTCATACACCTACAAGAGCCTCACACCTAATTCTATGCGATCAGCCACTACACTTGGTTACAAATGACAAATCCGTAAAGATTCTCAAAAGTCAGAGAAGTAAGCGTTTAGATGAATTTGGTTACCAAAAATAAAAAGGAAATTAAATTTGAGAAAGAAACACAAGTTAGGCATCTTTTGTTATTAAGAAAAGAAGCAAAAGTCTATGGTGGCCACCACTGCGATTCGAACTTAAATTTGCTATATTAACAACCTAATAATTTTATTTTTAGAAATAGGGTTTGGGGTGGTTTAGGAAAATATTTCACACAATGGGGGTGGCAATGTAGTCTAGCGATGACAAATGGTTAAGAGAATTACAATATACGTATTAAGGATACTCAAAATACTGATAAACCGAAAAACCGGGACTTGGTCATAAACAAACTATAGGACTTTCTCTTGACTACAAAGTATATTCCACTACTCATCTGATTAGCCTAAAAACATGACAAAAAGTCAGAAACAAATAGATCAGTAAACCATACTAAAATTTAAAAAATAAAATCAAAAAAGATACAGTGACATATATAGGACCCACAAAAACAATCAAATTGGGCAAGATATAAAGAATGGGGACTTAGCATTGGGGCTGTTGTAATCAGTCTTGCAAAAAAGCACTTGATGGGTACTTCGCCATGACAATTACATGTTTTTTCCTATCAATGCATTGTACTTTTAAAGAATAATCTAATCATAGCCTTGTACTTGTATTAGTTGACTTAACAATTAGAAACCAAAATGAGAAAAGTGCATATTGACCAATATACATTGGCAGATTTAATGTCATCTCCCAAAACAAATGAAGAAGCATATGGATTCTATCAAGACAGATTAAGTATTCTTACAAGTCTATCCCTTGCTATAATTACGTACAAAAAATTGTAAGTACAAGTTTCAATTGCAATTTAAATTGGGAGCAATTAAAACAAATAAATATAACTAAGACCAAATGTGTGCTATGATAAAATTAATAACACCAAATTTTTATATGCAAGATTCAAAAGGAAAAAAAAAGATGTAATTTACCTTGTTTATCCTGTTCAAAGTTGTCTGCATCTACAATTTTACATCAGTGGGTTTTTTGCAGAAGTTTCTAAGATGCCCAAGACGTTGATCGACTTTTACGCTATAACAGTTACAAATAATCTACATTAGCAAAATTAGAGTGTTAAAAACAAATCAAGGTACTTAAAGAAAAGCAAAGTGTAACTATAATGCTAACCAGTTTTGTTCGATTAAAACTACACAATCTGCTAGCTTTCTTCTTGTATGAAAGCTTCTATACACTTTCTGCAACTTCGAGACAGCTTCATTAATTGGTTCGTTTTCTGGAAAGGGATTTTGAGGGTAAAAGATTTATGGGATTCGCATTAATCAGGAAACTATTAAACCCACCACTGTTCTTCATTTGCAGATTAAAATCATCAAGGACATGCTCATTCATCGTCTTCATTTCTGCTCCAAGAAAAAATGTTAACACAATCTGAAACAAAATAAAAAAATCTAAAAGGCAACAAAACCGAAATGAGATACTTCCATTCCCAGTTTAGACTGCTTAAATAAGTAACCCTAACGTCTGCATCAGAAAGGAGATACAAAAATAACCACCTGAATGAAGTTTTGCATGTCTCAACCTAATAATGATAGATAGGATAGACCAGAACAGATAAAAAATTGAAAAATAATCATATGACTCAATCGTATCTTTCGTTCTTTGCAAACCCTTGATATGACTACAACATAAACTAATTTAAGGGAAAAGAGGAAACAGAGGCAATGATACATATGTATGTATATATGGTGAAAAGAACTAAAGAAATCAAAAACCATTGCATACCAAAACTCAATGACAAGATAGGCATCAGATAATAAAGAGATAGAAACGAATAAGGCAAACCATATGTTTGTGCTTCGGGCTTCGGCTTCTGCTTTTACACCTTGTTCTTCATCTTCCTTGTAATTGATATTCAAGGCTAAAATTTAGTATAAATAGAAATTTTCAAAATTGTGGCAATCAAAAAAAGAACTATAAAACAGAGTGCAACATTGAAGAGGTATAGAAAATGAAATAAAAAAATGAAAAACATGTTGCTTGGAAATTTTTGTGGTTTGACATAATAAGCGACTCAAGGTTTTGTTTGGTTCAAATGGCTTGCAATTTACATTAATTTATAAGTTGGATACTTGTAAACTCCTCTTAGTGTAACATGACACAACATCCTCAATTCAACCACTCATGATCATGTATCTCCTATGTAAGATTTAAATCTAATTTCAAATAAAAATAATGGTCAAACTGTCGATCAATTAAAGTAAAAACAAATGAAATAAAATGTATGTGATGCAGAGCAAAATAGATTACCATGTGTGAATCCAATAAGCCATTGGGGTTTTCATCTTATTGGCTCATATAACATCTAATATAACAAACCTGAACTTCCCTAAGTTTTATGTATTGGCTCTTTTGATCGAGGGTCATAAAGGGCAGCAACTGTATCATCAACCTTACTCCACTAACTCTGCGGAAGTACATGGGTGCAACATTTTAACTATACCTCTCTCACAACTTCTAAAACAAATTCAAGATAAAAACCTGAGAATCAAAATAAAAACCAGAATCTGAAATCAATTTATATGTGTATGGTTAAAAATAAAATAGATGGATTCTTAAAGATCTCGCATATTTTTTCTGTAATTGAGTTTTAAAACAGAAAATTTTCAAATTAAAAAAAGAAAAGAAAAGGGGTGATACGTTAATATCAGAAAGGAAACCTTCAGATGCCGATGTCTCTCCCTTCGCCCCTCATTATGTTCTGATTACAGAGGCACTTCACCATCTCTCTTCCAGTTTCTGATTTCATACTTTTGGTGGCGGTGGTGGAGGTGGGCTTATGGTTTGGAAGAGGCCTAGTTCAACACTAAGATTCAACAACATTCCAAATCCAGTAACAAACATATCAAAAAAGAAATAAAGGGGTGATTTGTTAACATCAGAAAGAAAATCTTTACGGTTACAAATCCGTAAAAATTCTCAAAAGTCAGAGAAGAAAGCGTTTAGATCAATTTGGTTACCAAAAATACAAAGGAAATTAAAGTGGAGAAAGAAACACTTTGTTAATTATAATAACAGCCCTTGATAATTCAAGAAAAAAAAAAAAAAAAGCAAAAGGAAGTAAGTGGTGGCCACCACCGTGATTCAAACAAGAGTAACGTACTGAGCAAGGCAGGTCGAAGGGCATCAATTGCTTCCGTTGCCATCTTCCTTGTTTATTAACATCCATAACCTCTTGCAATCAGCAAAAGCACAAGCATGAGATCAATCAGGAAAAAAAAAAAAAAAGATGAATACCAAGCCCACAAGAAAACCCTAAATCGCTCAAACGAAAAACAAATTTTCTAAAACTTTACCTTGAATCACAAAGGCCGATTTCTGTAGTCCATTTGGTGAACTGTGAACCGAACAAAAAACATTGCAAACTTCTATTTGAGATCAAGAACCAGGCAGTGCCACTGCGGAGTAGGGACACAGAGGCGTTCAACATTCTGTAACATTAGAAGGAGACGAAGACCATAGGATCAATTTCAGTAAACGAATCCCTAACTTTTACCAAAATCTGAAACGGGAAACACAATGACCGTAAGGATCAAGAAAACCCTAATTTTTACCAAAATCTAAGTAGGTTCGACATCATCACCATACGATTGAAACCATCTTTATAGTTAGATTTTTGATCCGGAATATGATTGTGAAGAATAAAATCGAATTGTGAGAGGGGAAGGGGTACATGTGAGAGAGCGCGCCAGATATGATCGTTAGGAAGGACAAAAGAAAGTAGAAGAGCCGTGAGCCCGTGAAGGGATATTTTTGTGGGACGTATCCAAACAATAGGAGATTTATAAGAGGAGTTGCAGTTGAGGCGGTGTGATCGATTGGAAGGATGATGGCGTCGTTTCGGTGGGTAAGTACGTGTTTGAGAACCTTATGTACATGCAAATAGTAGATGGGAAAAAGAGTTTTTTTTTTATATATACTAACGATACATGTATATATGTATGAATATATATATATATATATATATAGGGTTAATGTCATGAAAATCCTATAAATTTTAGGTTTCGGTTTTAAATGATCTTTATAGTTATTTTTGGACCGTTTAAGCCATTAAAGTTACAAATTTATCTATTAATTAAATAGCGTAATTTTCGGTTGTTGGTACGTTTTTTTTTCTTTTCGGGTCATGTAACGCGGTCCGGGTCGTTTTGCGGATCCGGTTCCCGAATTTGCGTCTTTTACACACAACTGTATGGAATTTCCATCTTTGTCTTCTCCGCCACCGCTCTTAAACACCACCGCTTTCATCGCTATACGGGAAAACGAAGAGAGCAGATGACGGCTCCGGGAACGGTGACGTTTTCCGGGCGACCGACCAGCCGGGTTCTTTTTCTACGACCCTTTTTCATCCCCCAAACACCAAAAGGTTCCAAACGCTCTTCCCCGCTGCAGGTTGACGCACTTCTCTTCGTCGTTTTTCGAATTTCGACCTTCCTGGTTGAGCTTTCGTTTAATTTTATGTTTTTAGGCTGATAATGGAGGTGCATCGGAGAAATCGACGCCGTAGGAACCTTCACAACAACGAAACATGACGACTCCCATTATCACCCTCCATCCCCCAGAATCAAGCTAGGGTTCGATTCGACGGGTTCAGGTTTGTTTTCTCTTTCTCCTTAACCCTAAAACTTTTAGCAATTGGATGTCATGAGGTACAAGATACTGCGACGAAAAATGGAGACATACTCCCTCAACAACGGCTTTGAAGAATATGATGAAGTTACATTCTCAGTGGAAGGTCCTCACAGCATTCATCTCTCTGGATTCTTCTATGGAGAAAAGCCAGATTCTGATTATGATGACTATGAATCGTATCATTTTCTAAATCTCTATTCATTTTCTATACAATTTGTTTTTGGTTGTGTTTCTTTAACAAGATTTTGAAGTGATTCCGACATGGAACGTAGTCTAGAGGCAGAAGAAATGAACTCTGAAGATGATAGTGATTTTTCCTTTGATGAAGCAGATGACGTCACTGATAATGAAATGGATATGATGCCTAACAGTGGAGGTATATATCTCTTTGACTCTTTGTTACAATTCCATTAAAGTTTTGCATTTTTTAAATCAAAATTTGAAGTTTTTACAGTGACAATTGAGGAAATTGTTGATGATGAAAACCCTGCGACTGAAAATTCCACTCCTACAAAATCAAAGAAGGATAAACAGGGGCAAATTGTTGTAAAAAGGCCATTAAAATCGACTGATGTTTGTTGTATTGGAGCCATATTATAATTGAAATTTCTTGCAAAACTTGCTGTTGGTAATATTGTAAGGCGTGTACTACATATCAATTGCTTCAACATTTTGTCTGCTTGAAGCTTGAAAGGTAACGAAAGAAGGTATGTTTGATTTTTGTGTGTGGTTTTTTGATTACGCCAGATCTAGCTGTTATATAATGAAAGGAAAGATGAGGAATATCAGCAGTTCAAATATCAAGCAGACAAAATGTTGAAGCATTAGTTTCATTAGTTTTATCAAGCTTTAAGTGATGATGAAGATAATGGATTACAGCTTCTGACCTGGAAGATGAAAGTACCAAAACGGTATAAATATGATTATTTAAATCATATTCAAGTATATACTTCTTAAGTATGTATTATTTTGCAGGCACTTCTCCCAGAAGCTCATACAAAGGCCTGGGAGACACTAAGGGTAAGTTTCGTAAGCGTATTATGAATATTCATTATGCATTCCTCATAGTAATCTTCATTTGTGGTGAGGTGCCCTTGGCTTGAAAGGAGCAAATGGTCCATTTAACCACTGGTACATTAACAATATTAATTTTTTTACATTAGGTTTTGCCACTGTGTATTTTTATTATTTTATTATTTGCAATATATAATGATTATTTCAATCTAGCTTCGTCTTAATTGATGCACTTTTTTGTTGATTTCTCTTTAATGAATACAAAAGATTTTCAAAATTGTATTTACAAGATAACATAGTATAACTAAAATAACATATATAATAATTATCGGCTTATTGCTTTGCAATTGCATTTTATTTAAGCCTTCGATCTTCCATCTCTATCTACCGGTACACCTTTATCTAATATTCGCCTGCCCCAAATCCGAATTGCTTGCAGATACCTCTTTCGTATAATTTACTTTCATCATTCAATGCTTCCAATGTGGATTATGTTTCAATTCTTTCTTATAGGCGATGATATATCAATTTCATTAGAAAAGTCAACAAGAAGAAGGGATTACAAGGTCAAGAAGAAACCAGGAAAGCTTTTGACTTTATGCTGAGCTATGTTGGTATGACTCTACTAATTTTTTACTTTTGAATTTGCTTTCTTTTTGTTAATGTTTGTTTATTTCTTCATGATTAGGATCTGATATTGCTTCTGGACCTGTATGGACCGAGTATATTAACTTCGTGAAACCTTTACCGGTTAGTAACTATTATTGTTTAAACAAAAAAAACTTATATTTTTTTCATCATTATTTCTGTAAATGTCTGTAATGCAGGTTGAAAACCCACAAGAAGAGTGACAAAGAATGATTGATGTAAGAAAAGTATACCAAAAAGCTATTGTGACTCCTACCCATCATGTTGAACAACATTGGAGAGACTATGAGAATTTTAAAAAATATATTTTTTGGCTAATGTTATTATAATATACAGGCAAAAGGGTTGTTATCCGAGTATCAACCAAAATACAACAGTGCAAGGGCAGTTTATAGAGAGAGAAATAAGTATGTTCATGAGATTGATTAGAATTTGGTTGCCATTCCACCATCTGGTTCTATTAAGGCAATTTCTTTTCTTTTTTTATTATTATTTATATAATTTTGAATCATCTATGTTTTATAAAGCTGAGTAGTTCCTTCACCTGACAGGAAGAACTACAATGGACAGCATGGAAGAGATTCTTGGCATTCGAACGGTATGACAAAATGTTCTCTTTTTATAATTTATTCATTGTATGGTAATATTAACAAGTCTTATTTGTAATTAGGGAGAACCTCAAAGAATAGACAGTGTGTCTGCTAACAAACGCATCTCATTTACTTATGAGCAGGTATTATATTGAATTAATTATTTCAATATTAATATCATTAAACTATGATTAGTAGCGACTTTTTTCATTAGGTTATAATGTGAATCCATTTGCAGTGTCTCATGTACTTATATCATTATCCGGATATATGGTTTGACTATGCCACATGGCATGGAAAAAGTGGTTCAATAGACTATGCAATCAAAGTATATAAACGATCTATAAAGGCTCTTCCTGGTAATTTTTAAATTTGGAACTATATTATGAGTTGATGTAATTTACATTTTACACACCCAAAATTAGATTAACAATATACAATATACAAGTTTCTCTTTCAGGTTTTTCTGATTTTGTCAATTTGTTGAAGTTGGACTTGGAAACACGTAACTTTTCTCCCCGGAAATAAAGCGTCCCGACACACCCCGACCCACTCAACGAGCTGGGCCACCTCCTGAGCTGACGGAACCCGTGCATCGCACGGGACCCCACTAGTTACTTGTTAAATAGAGTAATATCACCTAAAGGATGTACTCATCTGGTTATCAAATTGAGTTGGAGTCCATATGGGATGTTGATTAACTAAAATGGTCCACATGGCTTTCATGTGGATTTTTTTGTTAAAAGTTTCTTAATTTAAAATTTATTTTTAAAATTTAAAAATCTTGCACTCTCTTTATCCTTGTCTCAATATACACATCTTAGTATACACAAAAGCAAGAAGATGTTCACCCATCTCAACCACCATCACCATCAGGGCCGGTCGAGAGATTTTAGAAGCCCTGTATAATTTGTTAAATGTAGGCCCCAAAACTTGCAAATTCGATAAGATACAAAAATGTTTAAATGTAATGTTTATTTAATATTGTTAATATACTTATTGGACAAACTTTAATTCAAAATGTAAAATAAAAAATACACTTGTTTCTACTTGAATAACGCAATTCTTCTAGTATTTTTTGAGATAAACTTTTCAATTACATATTCGTAAGGAACGTTATCCAATATGTTGTTCTCAATAGCCATCAACGCCAATACATTAAGTCTTTCTTATGTCATGGTAGATCGTAAGTAGGACTTCAATAACTTCAACTTGGAAAAACTTCTTTCTGCAGATGCAACAGTAATATGAATGGTCAATAAAATTCTATATGCTATAGTTGTATTAGGAAAACAACCAACTATTTTTAAAAATTTTAAAATATCAAAAGCTGCCATCTTTTCCTTTGGCAAAATATTTAAGAATAATTTTAACTCAATATATAAGTCATTTCCATCAATATCCAATTGTTCATCTTCCTTAAGTGAAGTTTCAAGAGACATATAACAAGCCTTTAAGCTCATATCATCTAGTGAATGCAATTTTCCAGAATTAAACAAGAAACCAAACATATCATCATATTCTTGTCCGGATTGTGAAACACTAGAAGATGTATCATTTGAAATCTCATCAAAATGTCTTTTTCTTATAATTTGACGTCTTTGTGGAAATATTAGATTAATGCTCATTTCAATTGCTATTTCTTTTGCAGTTTGTAAAGCATTTAGGAAACCATTTTCTCTATATTCCTTAAAAAAATAAATTAAGCCATTTATTTTTTCCATAACAACATCGATAAGCATATCTTTTGATTGCAGTTGTTTGCTAACTAAATTAATTGTATATAAAATTGCATACCAAATAACTAGTGCCATTATAAATTCAAAGTCACCAAGTTCATTTTGTGTTAAAGATTTAGCTTCACTTCTTATTTTTGGATCATTATCATTTTCAGCTACTTGAAGTAAAGCTTCTTGTACATCTAAATTTTGAAATCTTATAGCTTTAACACTATCGACACGACTCTCCCAACGTGTGGATGACAAATATTTAAGAGTTAATCCTTTCACATTATTTTTTAAAATATCCCATCTCTTAGTGGAATTTGCAAATATTGTATAAATACGTTGTATAGTTCCAAAAAAATCTTTTGCTTTACCACACGTATTAGCCATATCACACAATGTTAAATTCAAACTATCACAACCACAAGGAGTATAAAAAGCTCTAGAATTTATATCTTTGAGTTTTTTTTACACTCCATGATGTTTCCCTTTCATATTTGATACATTATCATAACCTTGTCCACGCACATTATTAATATCAAGATCAAGCAAATTCAATTCATTTTGTAAAATATCAAAAAGTCCTTCACCCGTTGTATCATTTACATCTAAAAACCCTAAAAATGATTCTTCAATGCAAACAATACTTGAAGAGACATCAACATATCTTAAAATCATAGTCATTTGCTCTTGGTGACTTATATCCGGAGTACAACCAAGTATTATGGAAAAATATTTTGCTTTTTTTATTTTTTGAAGAATAACATATTTTATTTCATAAGAAAGCAAAAGTATTATTTCATTTTGTATCACATGCCCAAGATAATGATTTTGCAAACTATTTTCATTTGTAATACGTTGGACATGTTCTTGAATAACCTCATCAAAATCTGCCAACATTTCTATTATGCCTAAGAAATTTTCATTGCTATTTTCATACAATTTCTCATTGGTACCACGAAAAGCTAGGTTATATTTAGCAAGAAATTTCACAATATATATAATTCTCAACAAAAGTTTTCTCCAATAATATTTTTCTTTCTCTAATTGTTTTTGAGCTGCATTATCAATTGTTTTATTATTTTGTAACCTTATACGCAATTCATACCAAGTATTTATATTTTTAATATGTTCAAAACTAGTTTCATGCTCTTTAATTATAGTGTTAAGATGTATCCAATCCCCAAAACCTTCATTTGCTAGTTGACCCTTTCCACACCCTTGTCTAAATATTTTACAACAAAAACAAAATATTTTATCCATTTCTTTGGAATAAACAAGCCAATCTCTATCACATTTTCCCCATTAGGTAAAGTTTTAGTATAATATGTTGCAGAAAATCTTCTTAAATATTTATCTTTAGGACCTTTTATAATGGATAAATCTCTTTTAGGACCTTTTAGTGCTAAAGTATTTATCATATTAGAGTCAAGATCATTCCATTTCTTTGATCAAATATATCAAGCGTATTGAAATCATTGTCAGCAGCATTAACATTAACATTAACATTATCAACATTAACATCATCACGATTATCATCATCAACATTAACATCATCACAATTATCATCATCAACATTAACATCATCAAAGTTATCATCATTAAAAGTTTCGTTTTCATTTTCTTGAAAAGTTGGTGTTTCTTTTATTATAAACTTATCTAAAGCTCATTTTTGAGATTTAGTTAATTCCTAAATTATTTGTTTTTTCTTACGTTTTTCATATCCATATTCATATTTTTTTTAAATCTAGGAGGCATTATAAACTATAAAAATGATTAAAGGAAAGAAAACAACTTGTTTTGACTTTTGAAACTGAAGTAGGAAACTTGAACGATTTTATCCTCTAGATAATATGTACAAATAAAAAATAAAACATATAAAAGATTATTAGATTCAATCATAAAGACAAAAAGAATTAAGAAACGAAATTGAAATCAGAAAGACACAAAACACATCAACAATTTTATACCTTTGTGGTGTTGTCCACTCCTCTAATCAGAAATCAGAAAGACAAACGAAATTGAAATCTGAAATCAGTAAATGAGAATTAAGAAACGAAATCAGAAAGACACGAAGAATAAATCAGATTTATGTACAAATCAAAATAAAAACAAAACACATATTATCGCAAGGTGGATGAAATTTGAAATCTGAAATCTGAAATCTGAAATCAGAAAGACATATACCTCTAAAACCATAAAGACATTATCGCAAGGTAGATGAAATTGAAATATGAAGTCGATTTCGTGCTCCTTTTTCCGATTCAGCCAATAAACAAAGACGGGATTGTGATTATTGCAATGTGGATGAAGCAATTATGACTCTTTTTCTGATTATCGCATAGGTGGATGAGGATGAAGAAAATAATGTGGGAATCGGTTGCAATGGACGGAAATACATAAACCATCCGCGTGATCGAGAGACGAGAAAGAAAGACGAGAAAGAAGCCGTTAGTCATAATTAGTCTTCAGTAATGAACGAAAAAAGGAGACGATTTAGATTTCCTTTTAGACTTTCGTTTCCAATTTTCCCGCTTCTGAAATCTCTGATGCAATACGATTGCCGCTTGGCTGAAAAAATAATACGTAAACCTTAAAAAAACCTAGTGGATCATACTTGCTGAATGGGCCTAGTCCCATATAAACCCCTTGAAATTTTATGGGCCCGTTAGTGAGGTGGGCCCTGTTCCATTGAACTTCTTGAACATGTATATATCCGGGCCTGATCACCATTCATCTCCTACCACATCCACCATCATCTACCTCCTACTACCACCATCCATATCCCACCACCACCTTCAACCTCCCAATAAAAAACACAACCCAGAAAAATCAAAGATAACCCACACCCAGAAAAAAATTGGCACTTTAATCCTTTAGGAATTAAGAAATTTATTAGAAATCAAGTAATCCATAGAAATTTATTAGAAATCAAGAAATCCAAGCAATCCACTCGACTTCCAGATGAGGGAGCATCAAACTGCGAACTAAGCAGTTAATCTCGTGCTATAGTGTTGCTATAGCGGCGCTATAGCAGTTCGCAGAGTATAACAAAATAGCGTTTGGTTTTCTCGCTGGCGCGATTGGCGTCAAGATTTTCCGAGATTTGGCGCTATTCGGGACTGCTATAACGGTGATATGACCGCTATTTAGACTTGGTGATTATTTTTTCGGAATTTTTGAAAAATATTGGGGTATTGACTGTGATATGTGTTGATGTCATTGTTTTGTGTACATTTCTCAAAGTGGGATATGATTTTGATTAAAAAGAAATTCAAATGTTACTTATGAATATAGGAGTATAGATATTAATTCTATGTAATATACAAAAAAACGCTATACCACCGCTATATCACCGCTAACCGCTATTTCAAAGAGCGGTCTGTGACTGCTACTTGATTTGGGACCGCGATAATTTTATAGCCTGCGAATCAATGGTAGTTTTGCCTAATAACCAGCAAGCTCTTTATCCAAATGAGCCATAATGTAAGTGGTAGTTTCGCCCAATACCATGTAAGTGGTATCTTCAGTTATTGCCTTGTAGTTTGGTTATGCCTAATTTCGCTTTTGATGTTCATTTTGTATGTAATAAATGGTCTAATCGTGGACTATTTAGTTGGTTTTGACCAAATTTTGATTTGATTTTGGTTAAGATTGTACGAAATTCTGAGAATTGTGGTAGTGAACACCGAAGAGTAGCTTACCTCGTACAGGTTGACTTAGAAAGTCAAAACTTCGCCTTTCAACTTTAAAGCTTATTTCACTGAGTTGTATAAGTAGCCATAAATTATAGAGGTGTTATATTGGGTCAAATTTTAAGAAATAAATGATACAGTAATGTCTAAAAATGAATTTAATCTTAAAAACAACTAAACGCCCCGACTCTGTAATGGAAAATTGAGCTTCTTTTTTTGAAAACTGAAGTGACAACATAACCAGTTCGTTAATCATGAATTTATGCGGATTTTTTTTAAATACAACTCATTGCAAGATTGTGGAAGATGGACACACGAGTTACAAACAACAAACACACGAAAAAAGATGAAAATTGAGCAAAACAATGAAGAAAGCCATGCTTGCTATGAACAACATAATGCTCGACGTCGGAAATTGTGGCGGCCCATTGGTACAACGTCTCTACTTCATAAAAGGGGGGAAAGAGTTTGGACATCAAAATGGCTACAAACTGACAGTTGGCTATTTTCTAATCCTCTTTGTAATTCATCCTCTGTTTTCTCTACAAAAAACGAATCGAAAAAGAAACCAAAGTTTTTTCTTTGAAGCCTTCTTAACAGGTTTGGACAATTATTTAGCTACTTATGGTTTCTCGTTTACCAATTTCTACATCTGCCAGATTCGTGTTTCTTTTGGTGAAACAAAAGTTTTCTGCTTTTATGCAAATGTTTACCTGTTTTTACATCTGCTAATAGTCACCGACATAAGGAAAGGGGTTGGGTTTAGGTGGTTGTCGGTAGAAAGGAACGAGGAGGACGGAGTAGGTGGTGGAGATGATCGGCTAGATGCAGGGGAAAGCCACCATGATAAAATTGAAGAAGGAGAAATGATGGAGACATAAGGGGTGATAGATGCTTGTCTATAAAGAAATGGTGAGTTTGAGTGATGAAACAATCTACGTGGATAAAAATGGTTCACATTAGCTAAGGCTGAATACTAGCAAAAACCCTATTTTTCATTATTTTACCTGGTCATTTGTTGTTTAGTGGTCTATAATACACATATTTTAATTTAAGGGCCATTTAAAACCAAAGACAATAGTTAATTCGGTTGTCATGCCATTAACCCATATATAATAGAATTGGGATCAAATAAAAATGAAAAGTATGGTAGGAAGAGTAAAAAGTGCTTTATTAGGATATGTATGTATGAATGTGTGTGTGTGTGTGTGTATATATATATATATATATATATATATATATATATATATATATATATATATATATATATATATATATATATATATATATATATATATATATATAGGTTTAGGATCGGGTGAGGACTCTTTTTTCGGTGAGGACACCTTAAAAAATTGAAAAAAATAAATTAATAAAATAAATAATAAAATGGATCATAGTACTATATTGGAAAAAGAATTCGAAAAAAAAACTTTGGATCATTATTTTTTTATAATGATCAAATGATCCAAAATAATAAAAAAATGGATCATTACTTTTTTCAATGATCCAATTTTTTTTCCAATTTTTTTATAATGATATAATACTATTTTCGATTTTATGATTTTTATCTTTTTTATATTTTTTTCACTTTTTTTAAAGTGTCGTTACGAGTGCTCACCGAAAAAAAAGTTATCATCGGAACCGGACCCTATATATATACAATGTTATATTAATATTCATAATTATTGTGTGGTCGTAAAACAAAATCCGGTGCGTAGGATTCGAATTATCAATGATCAAGATTAGAATGACATGATTGTAATTATCCATAATATTATTAAATGGTTTTTAAAAAAACGGTTACAAGAGGGTATAATTGTCCTTTTATTTAGAGAAAAAAAAGAAACTAACTAGTTTTATGGAAGTTGATAGAATCAATAAATAAAAAATATATAAAAACGAAATAATTATTTCATTTTCAAAAATCCGGGCATTCTTAACACAAAAATCATTTTTATCTTCTTCAAAACTGATTTTCGTTCTAGACAGAATCTTTTTTTTTTTTTTTCCAAAAAATTCATTATTAGCAGCATGAATTCTTAATCACTTACATTCTATTAGAATGAATAGTATTCTTAATCACTTACATTCTAGATATGTTTTTAGAGATGACATTCTTAAATAACTTATTACAACACAATAAATAATACTGTAACACGATTAAAAATATACTAAATTCTAACCATTATTGAAAGAATTACATCAACACCCAATCAATAATTTATTAAATTCTAACTATTATCAAAATACTGTGTTTCATTCTTGACATAATAGACTATAATTTCTAGATTATTTTAAAGATATTGCTGTTATTCTTGAAAAAAATATGTTGTTACCCCACAATTCTTGTAATCTATGTGAGACATATCCACCAAGAGCTCCTGTGATGACATTTCATTCTTGAGAGAATAAACTATCATTCTGGCAGAATACATTTCATTATGTGAGAATGCCATTTTGTGAGAATAATTAGTGGTGGTTCTTGGCTGTAGATAGCGATGGTGGTATGGAGGATGGCACATGAAGGAAAGAATCTTAGTTGTTGTTGCAGGTGGTTGTCCAATTCATGAGAGAAATATGTTGTCATTCTGACAGCATATGTTTCATTCTTTAAGAATGACATTATGTGAGATTAATTGGTGGTAGTTTTTAACTGTAGGTAGTGATGATGTAAGAACCCGCAAAATAGTGTAAAGGGTAAAATGGTCTTTTAACACATTATAAGACCAATATGTAAAATAATATGTGAATTGTAAAATAATATAATAAGAAATAAAAGTTTATGTGAAATTTGAAGTTTTATCGTGTGAATAGTGAAATTTGACCAAAAAGGGTAAAATGGTCATTTGACATGGAAATGACCAAAATGTCAAGAAAATGTCAAGCTAGAAGTTAATGGAACTTTGGTTGCAAAGTTATGGGTCTTAGGACCATTTTTGTAGAAAAGTTAGAAAGCTAGGGACTAGAATGAAAATATTTTATAAAAACTAAATATAAATAAGAGAGTTATTAACTCTCATTTCCAGAAATTTGTAGAAGGATCGAGAGAGGGCAGGAAGGCACGGGAAGAACACAGAGAGGAGAAGAAGGCCAAGGTAGTTGCAAAGGAATCAAAGGAACACTTGGAATTGGTGATTCCAAGCATTAAAGGGTAAGAATTTCTTGTTCCAAGCTTCAAATCTTGAACGGGAGTTGATTCTCAACTTCTGATTTTCCATAATTCATGTTCTTAATGAAATTATCTTGCTCAAAATCATCCATCTAACATATTCTAAACCTTGAATATGTTAAATACCAAGAAATGGTGATTTTGCTCAAGAACCCTAAAAACGGGTTTTGCAAGATCAAAGCTAGTTTTTATGGTTTTGTTGGGTCTAAATGATCACTTGGGATGTATTAAGACACTCCTAAGTGATTAATTTCAAAAACTTGGATTTTTAGTGAAAATTTCCAAAAACGGGTTTTCAAGAAATTGGAATTGGAATCAGTGATTCCATGGTTTAAAACCTGATGTAAAGCAAGGGTTTTAGTCATGGAATGATAGTAAAATGATTAAGATAAGTATTAAGCACTTAATGGGTCAAACAGAGGTCTGCAGCTCAAAAATCGGACTAAGAACTGAGTCTGCAGACATGGCACGAGTCGTGCCAAATTTAGCCTATGGTGAGCACGAGTCGTGCTCACTATTTGAGCCAGAAATAGCATTATACTATTAGCACGAGTCGTGCTTCCCTAAGCTTAAAAAGAGCACGAGTCGTGCTCCTGCTGGGCAGCACTTCTGTCCAATTTTGAGATTTGAACTTGCTTCTAAACATGTCCGTTTGACCTATAATTCATACCATGGGCTTAAAATGGTATGAAACCACATGAAAAATTATTAAATTCAGAATACGACCCCTCGGGGGTACTGTAGTAAAATACGAGTATATTAAAGAGTATATAATTCATAGAAAGATGATTTCTAGTAATCATATACTTGTTATGACTTGAAGTTGTATCATATGAGACCTTAGAACTGTAGAGTCAGTTGTAGCATATATTTATTAAATATATATGTGATATATGTGTAGGAGGTGCTTCAAATACTAGAGAGCACAGAAAGGAAAAAAGGCGTATAAGAAGCATAGTGGTTTATATCTAAACCAAGGTGAGTATATGAGGATTTCTATAGTACATAGCAAAGTTATGATTTTCAGAAAATGAGATTTTCAGTTATTTAAAATGTTGACGTTTGGAAACAGTTTTGAAAGTAGCTCTTTATATATATGAGCTAAGTGTTTAAAACAGATTTTAAAGAAGTTTAGTTATAAATTTATTTTGAAAGAAGCTTCACAAGTGAGATAAAGATGTTGAAGCTAGTTTGAAAGTATTTTGATTATAAGTTAAAATAATTTATGAGTTTGAGTTTAAAATAAATTGTGTCCCACTTTGACCAATTCAAGAAGCAAAGTAAAGAAAGTAACGAGATAAGAAGTAAGAGCTAGTTGAGTAAGAGCTAGTTGTCCGGACTAGGATCACCCACATAATCGGGGGATCAGAAGACACTACTGGGATGGTACCTCCCGTCGCGAAGTAGTTGTCTAGCTTAGTATACCCTTGTGCTTGAATCCGTTCCAAGTCACAAAGGGGAGACAGAATGAGCAAACCTAGCGGATGGATCTGTTCTGTCCCGCAAGGTGAGCTAGTAGAATGAATTAAAATAAATTAACTCATGAGTTTTAGTTGGTCACAAGTAAAAGAGAAAGAAAGTATTTTTGAATAGAGAAAGTATTTTAGAAGAAAGAAAATTGTTTTAAATAAAGAAAGCAGTTTTAAGAAAAGAAGTAATTTTAATGAAAAATGTTTGTAAGTTTTAATGATATACCAGAAAAGAGATTTGAGATATGTTATGAGAAATATGTTCTTGTAGTTTATTTGTTTATAAATCAAGTTTGAGCAGAAAAGTTTTGGGTCTAAAACCCATATTACTCACGAGACTTTATGTCTCACGTACTACTTGTTTTTTTTTAAATGCTATGTACTTAGGTGAGTGGAGCAGGAGCTAGGTTACTTATTGTGCCTTGAAGCTGGGACTGCGTAAATTACAGATAAGTTTAAATTATGGTTTCTGTATTGAGTCTGTAATACCCTTTCAGTATAGAACTTGTAAAAAAAATTTAGTGACTTTTAGTAGTCACATGTTCTAAAAAGTTTTGAATTAAAATTTATGAAAATATGGTTTGAGAAAGGGGTGTTACAGTTTTGGTATCAGAGCCATAGTTTAAGCGAACTAGGTGTCAGTATTTGAACCTAGACTTAAACTGTGTAGGAGATTGGTAGAGCACCTACTTGGGTATAATGTAGAAAGTAAGTAGAGAAAAGATTACATTCATTACAGTGGAACATGAGTCCTGGTGGTAAAACTGGAAGCAAATGTGTATAGGTGATTATAATAATATGGGCCCGTACTATTCTAATCACAGGATATACATTTGAGTCTGGTGGAACCACACAGGAACTATGTGAAGCTGTAAGTGGATAAGTGTAAAGGTTTGAAAGGTATAAATTCAGTATACCTATGGAAGAAAACCCAGTATGACTGGAAATACTACAGTATAAAAGAAAAAGTGTTAAAGATGAAGTAACAAGTATGAAGTATGTAGTAGGGGGAAACCCATATCTTACATGAATCAGTATGAAGTATATGTAATAAAACATAAGAAAGCATGAGTAAAAAGCATTGAAAATAAGGTAACAAGAATGCTAAAGTAATGAAGGAGAAAAGTTCAAATTTGTGGTTATAATAACCACCGTATAATATAAGAAATAACGTAAAGTATGGCAAGAATCAGTAAAAGATACATGGTCAGAAAGTATAAATGTATTGAAAATGTTAATAGAAGTAATGGAGTATATAGTACAAATATAAAAGAAAGAGTATAACTGAAAATTTCTATTGTCTAACAGAAACGAATTATGATAAAAAAAAATTTTGAAAAGAAAGTGAATACAGATATATGAATGGACTTCATATAAGAAAGAAGAATGAAAACATATAAGTAGAAAGAGTAAAAGGGTAATGAGCTGGGTTTGTAATTGTAGACAAATCCAATAGAAGTATAAAAGAGTACAGAATAAATACTGAGAAGTAGTATGATGTGTTGTTCATGGACAACCAAGAAATGAAAGTATGTATATAGAAGTGGTGAGTAAATAAGATAGTGTAAAATGAAAGCAAAATACTTAACCAAGTATTAGAAGAGGAATTCAAGACAGAAATGGAAATATAAGAAATGGGAAGTTGTGACTTCCAAATTTGAAAGTAATATGACAAATAAAGATATCTAATAGTTGAAGCAAATAACTAAGTTTGAAATATATTATAGTGAGCAATAAAAAAAAATATAAAACAACAACAAGGTAAGTTGTCTGAATGAGAAAGAAATAAAGTTTGTTAAAAGAAAACTATGAGTATGTTGCATTTTTATAAATGCAAGAAAATGAGTTGAGAAATAAAGATTGAATGCCTAATCAAATGTTAGGCGAACAGTTAAAGATAAGACAGATAATGATAGCAATGAGAAGAATATAAAGACATTTATCAAAGAAATAGTCATTTGAAATTAGATTTAATGACCATATAAATATGAAATAAGAAGAATTGAGAATGATAAAAGTATAACCGAAAGAGTGTAAAAACAATAACTGAAAGTCATAAATAGTATGAGATAAAAAGTAAAAGTGTATATCCAGATAAGTGTTAGACAAATAGCTAAAATAAAGAGATAAGAAGATACTACCTCTAAGAAGAAGTGATGGGTACAAATAGCCAAAGATTTGGGAAAATAGTCAGTATATGGCTAAAAAAAATATAATAGAAAAGACTCTGGGTATCAAACCTAGAAAATTTATAAGTAAAATATATGAGATATAAAAGACAAATTACTTACGAGAAATGATGGTAATCTATATGATTATGAAAGTAGTTTATGCTTAATATGTATAATGAAATAAAACGAGAAATTGTTGAGACAGAAATGCCAATTTTTATTGAAATATGATTACAGTGCAGTCAAGATAAAAAGAAAAGTAAAAGTTATGTTGGCATTAGCCATAGCAAGTAAAGAGTAAACAAGAGATAGAGTGCTAAATTGAGCATTAGTGTGAGAAATAAGAACTATAAGAAAATATTAAAACATAATAATAAGATGATAATGGTACATGGGGTACCTAAGAAGATAAGAAGAGTACTCATAAGAGTACAGTAAGAAAGCTGAGAAATGGATAAGATTATATTAGAAAGTATAATGAGTAAAAGAGATTGAAATCTCCTAAAACAAAATGAAAGAAATGTTTAGATCGCTAATATGTCGAAAGATAAAGGTAATATAAGTAAAGAATGATACTAGACATGTATCTATAAAAAAAATAATACATGCAAGTAACAAGATGAAAAAGGTAATAGCCCTATGAGAATGCATGAAAACTAGTAGTAAAGACAAAGAAAATTTTCTTGAGAATCAAAGATAAAAGATAAGACAAAAGAAGCAAGAACAACAATTGACTTTTGAAGAGTCAATTCTTTTAGTATATATAGATATAAGAAGTTATAAAACTTCTAAAGGAATTATGTAAAGATAATACGAGATTTAAGTCTAATGACAAGAAAGAAGTAATTAGAAATGTAGATTGACTGTTGGAAAGTCAATTTTCCATAATAAAGTATGAAGTGATAGAGCTTCTAAAATAAGAGAGAGAAAGTAAATTTAAAATATGAAATTTACTCAAGTAAAAAGAATAAGTAAAAGCTTTTATTACATTAAAAGAGAAGTCGAGTAATGCGTCTGTCCTTATATTACCATATGGGACAGAAGATTTTGAAGTATACAGCAATGCCTCACATAGAGGGCTTACCTGTGTGTAGATGCAGAGGAGTAATAGTATAGTATATGTTCTCAGATAGCAAAAAAAAAAAAAAAAAAAAAAAAAATCATAGAAATAAAGTATATTACCCATGATATAGAATTAGCAGTGATTGTATTTGCCGTAAAAAAAAATTTGGAGGCATTACCTATATGGAACAAAACGCAAGCTATTCACTGATCACCAGAATTTACAGTATGTGTTCACTCAAATAGAGCTGAACATAAGACAGAAAAGATAGTTAGAGTGATCAGTGATTATGTTTGCGAGATTGTATACCATTCAGGCAAGCAAATGTAGCAGCAGATGTATTGAGTAGAAAAGTTCCAGAGAAAAGAATCAATGCAAGATTGATGCGTGTAGAGCTAGTGTCCAGTATTATAGAACAGATTAAAGCAGTCCAACAAAAATGTTGGAAAAAGCATAGACTTGAATAATGAGAAACGAGGAAGACATGCAGTTTGAGATAAGTAGACAAGAGTTAAAGACTTTAGAACCCGCACTTGAGTGCCGAAAGCAGGAGGTCTGAGAAAGCTGATTTTAGAAGTGTCACATAAGTCAAAGTATTCCATACGTCCAAGGGGTACCAAGACTTATCAATATCTGAGAAGACAGTATTGGTGGCCTGTAATGAAGAAGAGGATAGTTAGGTACATCTCCAAGTGTGTCATTTGTGCACAAGTTAAGGCGGAACAGCAAGTCCCGCATGGAGATGCTCAGTCATTGCACATTCCAGCCGAAAAGTGGGAAGACGTAACCATGGACTTTATTGTCGGTTTACCGAGAACGAGAAGAGGTTATGATAGTATATGGGTCATAGTGGACCGGTTGACCAAGAGTGCACTATTTCTAGTCATAAAAGAAACTACTCCATTGGAGCAGTTAGACCAGTTGTATATAGATGAAGTGTTAAGAAGATATGGTGCACCGTTGTCCATCGTGTCAGACAAAGACCCTAGATTTACCTCTAAACTTTTGGAGAACTTTACAAGAGAAATTGGGGACGAGAATCCAGTAAAGCATAGCGTATCGTCCAAAAACGGATGGTCAATATGTACGAACGATTTAAACAGTAGAAGACATACTACGATTATGCATAATGGATTTTGGAGGCAGTTGGGATGAACATCTGCCCTTAGCGGAGTTTGTATATAACAATAGCTACCATTCTAGCATTAAAATGCCACCCTTTGAAGCATTGTATGATAGAAAGTGTAGAACTCCTTTATGTTAGTTGGAGGTGGGTGAGACTAATTTGTCAGAATCAGAAATTGGTAGAATGACCAATGAGAAGATTAGAATGATTCAGATTAACATGAAAGCAGCACAAGACCGACAGAAGAGTTACTCCAATTTAAAGAAAAGACTGTATGAGTAACAAGAAAGTAATTTAGTGATGATAAAAGTGTCGCCATGAATGGGTGTAGTCAGATTTGGTAAGAGAGGAAAGCTGAGTCCAAAATATATTGGACCTTTTAGAATCTTGAAGAGAGTTAAATTACAAGCGTTCAAGCTAAAGTTACAACCTGAAGAAGTACTTTGGAAAAGAGGAGTTAGTGATACCGTATACAAACTTGAGGGTGGAGACTCCTAGCAGAATGATTGAAGAACCTGAAGCGATTCTAGTAATGCAGACTAAGAAGCTAAGGAACAAGAAGATTGACTTGGTACTAGTCAAATGGAAACATCCCTTAAGGTCAAATTTGACTTGGGAAAAACATTAGAAAAGATGAAGAGAAGATATTCAGACTTCAAAGATTACAAAAAGATTCCGAGGACGGAATCCGCTTAAGGAGGGGTGACTGTAAGAACCCGCAAAATAGTGTAAAGGGTAAAATGGTCTTTTAACACATTATAAGACCAATATGTAAAATAATATGTGAATTGTAAAATAATATAATAAGAAATAAAAGTTTATGTGAAATTTGAAGTTTTATCGTGTGAATAGTGAAATTTGACCAAAAAGGGTAAAATGGTCATTTGACATGGAAATGACCAAAATGTCAAGAAAATGTCAAGCTAGAAGTTAATGGAACTTTGGTTGCAAAGTTATGGGTCTTAGGACCATTTTTGTAGAAAAGTTAGAAAGCTAGGGACTAGAATGAAAATATTTTATAAAAACTAAATATAAATAAGAGAGTTATTAACTCTCATTTCCAGAAATTTGTAGAAGGATCGAGAGAGGGCAGGAAGGCACGGGAAGAACACAGAGAGGAGAAGAAGGCCAAGGTAGTTGCAAAGGAATCAAAGGAACACTTGGAATTGGTGATTCCAAGCATTAAAGGGTAAGAATTTCTTGTTCCAAGCTTCAAATCTTGAACATGAGTTGATTCTCAACTTCTGATTTTCCATAATTCATGTTCTTAATGAAATTATCTTGCTCAAAATCATCCATCTAACATATTCTAAACCTTGAATATGTTAAATACCAAGAAATGGTGATTTTGCTCAAGAACCCTAAAAACGGGTTTTGCAAGATCAAAGCTAGTTTTTATGGTTTTGTTGGGTCTAAATGATCACTTGGGATGTATTAAGACACTCCTAAGTGATTAATTTCAAAAACTTGGATTTTTAGTGAAAATTTCCAAAAACGGGTTTTCAAGAAATTGGAATTGGAATCAGTGATTCCATGGTTTAAAACCTGATGTAAAGCAAGGGTTTTAGTCATGGAATGATAGTAAAATGATTAAGATAAGTATTAAGCACTTAATGGGTCAAACAGAGGTCTGCAGCTCAAAAATCGGACTAAGAACTGAGTCTGCAGACATGGCACGAGTCGTGCCAAATTTAGCCTATGGTGAGCACGAGTCGTGCTCACTATTTGAGCCAGAAATAGCATTATACTATTAGCACGAGTCGTGCTTCCCTAAGCTTAAAAAGAGCACGAGTCGTGCTCCTGCTGGGCAGCACTTCTGTCCAATTTTGAGATTTGAACTTGCTTCTAAACATGTCCGTTTGACCTATAATTCATACCATGGGCTTAAAATGGTATGAAACCACATGGAAAATTATTAAATTCAGAATACGACCCCTCGGGGGTACTGTAGTAGAATACGAGTATATTAAAGAGTATATAATTCATAGAAAGATGATTTCTAGTAATCATATACTTGTTATGACTTGAAGTTGTATCATATGAGACCTTAGAACTGTAGAGTCAGTTGTAGCATATATTTATTAAATATATATGTGATATATGTGTAGGAGGTGCTTCAAATACTAGAGAGCACAGAAAGGAAAAAAGGCGTATAAGAAGCATAGTGGTTTATATCTAAACCAAGGTGAGTGTATGAGGATTTCTATAGTACATAGCAAAGTTATGATTTTCAGAAAATAAGATTTTCAGTTATTTAAAATGTTGACGTTTGGAAACAGTTTTGAAAGTAGCTCTTTATATATATGAGCTAAGTGTTTAAAACAGATTTTAAAGAAGTTTAGTTATAAAGTTATTTTGAAAGAAGCTTCACAAGTGAGATAAAGATGTTGAAGCTAGTTTGAAAGTATTTTGATTATAAGTTAAAATAATTTATGAGTTTGAGTTTAAAATAAATTGTGTCCCACTTTGACCAATTCAATAAGCAAAGTAAAGAAAGTAACGAGATAAGAAGTAAGAGCTAGTTGAGTAAGAGCTAGTTGTCCGGACTAGGATCACCCACATAATCGGGGGATCAGAAGACACTACTGGGATGGTACCTCCCGTCGCGAAGTAGTTGTCTAGCTTAGTATACCCTTGTGCTTGAATCCGTTCCAAGTCACAAAGGGGAGACAGAATGAGCAAACCTAGCGGATGGATCTGTTCTGTCCCGCAAGGTGAGCTAGTAGAATGAATTAAAATAAATTAACTCATGAGTTTTAGTTGGTCACAAGTAAAAGAGAAAGAAAGTATTTTTGAATAGAGAAAGTATTTTAGAAGAAAGAAAATTGTTTTAAATAAAGAAAGCAGTTTTAAGAAAAGAAGTAATTTTAATGAAAAATGTTTGTAAGTTTTAATGATATACCAGAAAAGAGATTTGAGATATGTTATGAGAAATATGTTCTTGTAGTTTATTTGTTTATAAATCAAGTTTGAGCAGAAAAGTTTTGGGTCTAAAACCCATATTACTCACGAGACTTTATGTCTCACGTACTACTTGTTTTTTTTAAATGCTATGTACTTAGGTGAGTGGAGCAGGAGCTAGGTTACTTATTGTGCCTTGAAGCTGGGACTGCGTAAATTACAGATAAGTTTAAATTATGGTTTCTGTATTGAGTCTGTAATACCCTTTCAGTATAGAACTTGTAAAAAAAATTTAGTGACTTTTAGTAGTCACATGTTCTAAAAAGTTTTGAATTAAAATTTATGAAAATATGGTTTGAGAAAGGGGTGTTACAGATGATGTCTATGGAGGATGGCACGTGAAGGAAAGAATCACAGTTTCTGTTGCAGGCGATGGTCCGACGGTAATGATGGTTTCAGTTGAGTTAATCATCGGTTCAAGGATGTAGATATGAAAGGGTAGAGGCAATCATATGGAATAATGGTTCTATGAAAGTGATGGCGACAATATCGATTAGTGGTGGCAGGCGGTAGCTGTATGATGGTGTTCTTGATACTGATTGGTTGCCATCTTTCTCCATGGTGAACGGAGATGCTCCTGGTACGGCTTCAATGATGATTGACGGCAATATTGGTAGGGTTTTAATGGTGATAGTCGTATAAGTAGGAAAGTTAGAGAGAGAAGGGAGATAATTAAGCAAACTTCCCTAAATAAATGTATACAATTAAATGTAATTAATTAATTAATTATATTAATTTACTAATATACCATTGAATGCTTCTAAATTTTGATTGGGTCTTACGACCACACAATAATTAGAGTTTTTAATAGCTCGTATACTACACGGGTGGAAAATAAAAGTAAAATGCTAAAGTCGACATGAAAATCAAAGTTGAATACTATAACCAAAATAAAAATGATAGTAAAATGTTATAATGAACATTAACATAAAACCATGGAATTCTACAACATTTAAAATGATATTAAAAAGAATAAAAACCTCCATAAAATTTTATTTATTAACAAACTTAAAATACACAGGGTCACATGAGCTACAACTTAACATAAATTGTGTCTAAACAAATAACACCACTACTTACACATCCTTCATTTCATCCTTCCGTTTTTTGGTTTTAGGCCAAAAACGTACTCATAATAGGTCAGAGTTGCAACGACCATCCTTTCACTTTTTCCATTAACACATTGGTATGAAATATACCAAGTAAAAAATAAACAACTTTATATATCTCTCAAAGTAAGTCTATTAAGTAAATTTTTTTTAAAGAGATTCATGATTCTGCAATTTGTATCAAAGTTCAACAAAAAGATCTCGAACCCTTCAAACCTTAGAGAAAAGATTGTTAGTAGTCGTTCAAATTGTACTTTTTACCATTTTTTTCATATTATGGGACTTTTAACATAAATTGTCCATCATAAATAAAAGTTGTTTGCAAATCACTTCCCTAAACAAAAGGAAGAATATTTTTAGATTTTGTAATTTTTTAGGGTTGACACCTTCAAAATTTGAAAACTGCATACGTCTTTAGAGAAAAAACCATTTAGACCATTTTATATTATAGTATGTGACAGTTCTTATACTAGCACCCCTCTTTCTCTCCTCTCTTTTCACAATACTTTTGTTTCCACTCAAAATTTTGTTCGCTTGATCAAAAAACCAGGGTTGCAAAGTATTTTTTTTTTATGCTAAAGTGTTGATAAATTGTTCAAACCTCTAAAAGAACTTTTTATACACAATGCAATCAACCAATAACACCCCACATTGAATTTGGGGGGGGGGGGGGGGGGGGGTTGGTGATTTCACAAAACTATTGTTTCGTTTTCTATGATTTGTTTTGGGTTTTCGTTAAAATGATTTTACGAAATTACGACATTTGTTTTGTAACATTCACTGTATGGTTTTGAATTTGTGTTGTCGTTGATGTTATTTTTGTAGAAGAGAGTCAAAAGGGGATTAATGATTTTTTGGAAACTTGGGGATGAAAAGGCTACTCGTCGAAGAACAAAATGATGTGAATTCGTCACTCTTATTGGTTGAAGAAAGAATAGCAATAAAATATCCACTCAAATGGTGAGATTTTATTAATCAAATTTTTAAAAATGAATCCCTCATTTATCTCCTAATTTGATGAGATTTTATAAAATACTTAATTCTCTTAGTAAATAAATTTTAAATATGGATTTTGTGATTAATAATTACAAAAACTTTTCGATTGAAACTACGCTCTTGAAAGTGCATCACTGACTTTTCGACATCCTCTTCAACAACATCTTAAAACTGTTTAAAGAACTTAAAAGTAAGTGTATGATATATCCCTCTGGACCTTGAGCTTTATCATTTCTGTAATCTTCCACATCTTTTTTAGTTTCCCATGTGGCTCGAATAAAAGAAAGTGAATCACATAGAATCTTTCTGAATAACTCGGTTCCCATGTTGGTTGAACCAGCGAATTGAAACAAACTTAGAAGCAAAATAGTGAGTGATATTATGTTTCAACCAACCTAAAATATTTGTTGAGAATTGAGGTTCAAATTTAACACAAAAAACTATTCGTAACTCAAGCATAAAGAAATTTTAGAAACTGTTTATTTTATTCCAGATATTTTAATTTTAGAAACAAGAAAACTTCTAAAAGTATTTTATATTAGTTCTAATATTAAATATTTAAATTACCACACCTGTATTATCTGTATTAAACTACATAATGTAGATTGTCAAGAATAGTGACAATTATTATAGTGTTATTGAAGATAACAAAAGCTTTTACAGAGTCCAAATTATTTTAATAATTTTCAGACTTTAACGATTGAATTGGTTGCATTTTTACGTTTAACTTTAAAATAATAACAGTGTCATATATTAACAAACGAAATACATAAAGTATAGCAAGTGAAATGACAAGGAATAACATTATAAAAGCATACCGCGTACATCAGAAAACACGTCAAATCTTCATCGTCGATTTTATCATCAACGGCCGTGATTCATCAAACTTAAAAAGGGGTTACACATTACGTAAATATCAATTCCGTGAGTACCGTATATATATCCCTTCTTAATACCCGAGTCGTCTGAAAGTCAAAAAGCTTGAGACCGTTCTGACTAGAACACCCCTGAGCTTTTTCACTATTTCCACCCATGTCCTCCTCCCAATCACTCCCGATCTCAGATCCTCCGTCGTCCGCCACCGGCAATGCCGCCTGGTCGTCGACCATTTCCGCCACCCCTGCCTTACGCGCTTTCCTAGCTCGCCTCACTGAGTCTACTAGACGCGCCTTCGCTCGCCGACGCCCTTGGTACGAGTTAGTCGACCGGACCGCCTTCTCCAAACCAGATTCGCTCACCGACGCCACATCCCGCATCCGCAAGAACTTCAACTACTTTCGCGTCAACTATCTGACGCTACTCTTTGGGGTGCTCGCTTTCTCTCTCCTTTCCCATCCGTTCTCTCTACTCACGATCGTATCTCTCCTCGCCGCCTGGCTCTTCCTTTACCTCTTCCGTCCTTCAGATCAGCCGGTTGTTATTAACGGCCGCACCTTCTCCGACAAAGAAATTCTAGGAATCTTGGTTATTCTCACGGTGTTCGTTGTATTCCTCACCAGCGTCGGTTCGTTGCTCATGTCGGCTTCGTTGATAGGGCTAGGGATCATCTGCGTTCACGGCGCGTTTAGAGATCCGGAAGATCTATTTCTTGACGATCAAGAGATCCCTGGCACCGGACTGTTTTCCTCGTTCAGCGGAGCCGCAACTTCCGCCGCCGTCGCCGACGTGATGGCGCGTGTTTGAACAGATAAGTTGGTTTTCCAAGATGCAGTTATCATCGAATATTCCGTCATTATTTTTAGATATTCTATCAATTTTCGTATTGCTTATTCTAGATTGTTATAAGATCTGGCAGAATTCATGATCTTTCGGCATAATAGTAGATTGTTGGATTTGTACAAGTTTTCCTGATTGATTCTATTTATTTTACTACAGTTCAATGAAAATTCGGTAATGAAGTTGTCAAGGTTACATAGGCAACACTCTTAGGAAAACTAACGATGCATCCTATTTAATTATTCACTGCAATTTCATATTCTTGTATTCTTCTCCATGCTCACAGCATATACATGTATCGTTGTTCATGCTCACAATATATACAAGATCGCCTACATTGAGGCCTCCAAGTTGATTGGCTAGGTAGAAAATTACTTCAACCTAAACTCTGTTCACCAAATGCCTGATCCTTTCTTCAGTTTGTTTAGTTCTGGTTCATCAGATCTTGCATAAAATAGTTTTCTATAGCGTTATCAAAGATTGCATTATCTGATTTCATGGTACTTCACTAGCTTTTGCCATGTATGTTAGAAGACAAATAGATGAATGGATTAAAATAAAGATCGCATCTTAAACGAGAAAATTTGATACCGTAGTGGTGTTGGCCGGTAAGGTTGTTGCAGGACGACTTTACATCCGATTCCTCAAGAACAAATCCACCATTTTTTTTGAGGTGCCATAAGTTCATAAAAGTACTCTTATCCTGTTCTAAATTCATCACCTTGCATAACATTCGTTATAGTATGTAAGTACAGGGTAAGATTCTTCTTTGGTAATCACATACAACATCTCAAGAGCAGTATTAGCAATTTAGCATTGCTAACTTTGGAATACCCATGAATTAAAGTGACACCAATTAACGGCTTCCTTTGTAACCAAACTGATAAACAATCCATTCCAGATGCCCAAAAACCTGTATCGATAAAAACAAAGCATATAATCCTCCAGGTTTCATTGATTGTGAAGAGGATGAGAGAGGTCCAACGGACAGACATAGGAGATATGAGAAGAGAATGAAGGACTCCCATTGTTTGAATTGAAACAAACAGACGAAGAGGGATATAGAATGGTGTTATGTGAAATGACCGAACTACACTCATTGGTAAGAACCAACCTTCTAAGTTGCAGATGATTCATTTTCATTCGACGGCTCTTTTTCAAACATAGTTTCCAACTTGTCATAATTTAGCTCTCCTTTGGTACTAAATTGACCACCCAAAACTTGATTTTATCAATGCATTTGTAATCAAGACCTTTTATTATCATTAACCCTAGAAAATAATGAAGATATTAATATATTTGTAAACGTCATTGAAGAAAATTAAAAAGAAGTAACAAAAGAAACTTATCTTTTGAAATTATTTATAATGAAAAAGTAAGTTATAATGAATGTAAACAAGAACTCATTAAAAAACGTTAAAAAATAACATGATAACTCGTATACTAGAACTCATTAAAAAACACATCCCCTTTCTTTTTTAGTCATATTGAAAAAGACGATTAAACTAATAAGCTACACATGAAGACTCTTATGCGAAATCTAATCCCAATGATCCTTAATGATGTTAGTATAAGACTATAAGGCTTGTATAAATCTATTTTTGTTGTAAAATAGTCCCTTAATCCATTTTTTTCCTATACATTCCTTCTTAAACATAACTTAAAACCGATTTTTATCGGAATCACATAGACGTAAAAGCCTCAACATTCGACTCATCGTCTTTATTATAATTAAACAATTATTCCGCAATCTTTCATCTAAAATGATAAGCTTAACCTCCTTTGCTTTTGCCAATTTCAAGACCTTTTTATAATCCGTGGAGGTGACATAGTTTGCTAATCATGTATATGATCATACAAGTTCTTCAATGCAATAAATGAAGCACCACAAGTGGCACCCATGCAAAGAATTTTTTGTAACACCCCTCCTAGATATATAAACTTGATTGTAAGGGGCTAGAAATTAAGCAAACATAAAAAGATTGACCAGGAGATGGAGAAACTGAGAGAAATATATTTTGTTCGATAGGAGAAAAGGAGATGAAAACAGAAAGGGAAGCTCATTTTTATGCTTATATTCTACTTACACTAGGCATGGAACCTTTTTATCATCTTTAGTCTAGTCAGGGGCGGACGCATGACTCAATGACTCTAGTGACACCATTTTTTTTCGAGCATACATAATAACAAAAAAAAACCCTATGAGTGCGGGACATTTTCGGGTCGGGTCGGACATATATAATAACACAAAAAGGTAAAACATACGATTGCATTAAATATAACAAATTAGTGTAAACCTTACATTTTAAATATGAAATTTCCGTACTTACATTTTCTGAAAACGCTCCATAACATCTTCGAGTTTCACTCTCAAAAGGGCCTTTTAACAATTTATAAATGTGTGGGTAGCCCAAGTTCTTTAGTCTTGATTCATGAACGACTTTGTTTATAAAATTATAACTTTTTTTTTGTTTTTATTAATTATTTAGTAGGATAAATATTAGGCTTATTTTTTAAAGTTTGGATTAATACTTGGTGCACCTTAGTTGGACCTAGCCTAGTAGCACAAATAAAATCTCTAGTGGCACTATAATGTAAAAAAAAAAAATTCCGAAAATTTTTACCCTTACGCGGAAAAAACGAGTAGTGGCACGGGCTACCCCGTGCACCTACTATGTCCGCCCCTGAGTCTAGTCCTGATGGCCCGAATTCAAGAAAACGATCCTGTCAACCATGAATATTGAAAATACGAGATTTTGTTGCTTTAGACTTCAGGCCTATTTCAGGCTTGTACATCGAGTTCTAGACCTTCCTTTATCTTTTAGAACTAGTACTAATCCTCTTCTATGCTTCAGGATTTGTGAGGATGTCTTGAATAAACGAAAAACAATAAAAAATGAACTGAAAAACCCTCATACCGAGGATATAACAAGGATTGATTTTGGCATAGTCCTTAGCTGTGTAACATGTTTTTGGCTTCATGTTTGAACTTATACTAGAAATCTTTTGAACTTCTAATCTCTTATGGGTGAAACCATTAAACAGCCCCACAAGGCCCAACTTAGTCTCGATGACCCTAAACAAAACAATCTTTTTGTTTCTGACCCGTTCATTGTGTTCCGATCCCTTTTATCTTTGTTTCAACTTGTAATATACTCTATTTATCGTTTAGATACGTGATATCGACCAGAAAAAAGGAAACGACCCGATCGGGTGCGGATCTTATGTGGGAGCTGCAGACGAGGCAAACCACGACGTTGTGGATGGAATAAACCAGATAAACGTGCAAAACATCTTTGCAAACACCAAGAAAAAAGACATAAAAATATAACGTGGTTCGGTCCAAGATGACCTATGTCCACCGGCAATGAGAGTTATTTTCTAGCTTGGAGAAATACAAGTTACAATGTTGTAAATATTGATTCACTCTAAGAAATGTGTCTACTTTTCTATAGAGATGACACCCACTATATATAGTAACTGTTAAATAATGAATTAAAATTCTAGGGTTTTAGTCGTGTCTCGACGGCTAGGGTTTCCGACGGCAAGGGTTTCCGTCTATTTGTAAAGCCTATAAATATAAAGGCTGGTCACTAGGGTTAGAGGGAATCAAAAGTCACAAGTCGTTAGTCAGAGGAGGCCAATATTATCAATCTAGGTACGATTTGTAACACCTGTATTTAGCTTTGGAATAAAGAATACTCTCTCCTGCCCGTGGACGTAGGTCATCTTGGACCAAACCACGTAAATCTGTGTGTCATTTCTTTGTGTTTATATTTCCGCTTTCATATTCTCGTTATTTTTCCTGGACAATAGGTTATAGATTCAGATCTATTTCCTAACAATAACAGTTAACATCATTAACTCTATTTATAGATGATAGACCCTCAGGCCTCAACCCTACACCTACCCTAGAGGAATGGACCTTTGGACGAGCTCCCGAAAAATCCGTTGACAAGATATTGCACCGTAACCCTTAAAGTCAACACCACCCAAAGTCAACAAACCCTTATTGCATCAGAAGTTGCCAAGTTGACCTAAGACTAGTCCAAAACTTCTTCAGTCAGTCACCTCCTTCGGTCAGGACCGCCTCGATGCGCACCAACTCCTGATAGGTATGACTTTGTTGCTTCACCGCTTTAGATGGCATATCTTCCATCAAACTTTTCCTCTAATCAACTTGCTACCAGATTCAATTCAAACTATTAATAATAACCTATGCTCCGCTGCCTCCTCAATCCAAGTCTTTGGACTATATATTGAATTGTCCGGAGTTACAACTACAACCATAAAAGGCTTCTTTTGATTTGACCGAAGTCTCCTCTTGATCGCAACCATAAGGTTGTGCCTTGGTCAAGACCGGAGAGTCTGCTTCGATCTCGCTACACTTCGATTCAGAGTCATGAATCTCAAGTTACACTCACAGACCCGTTTCAGCTTAGTTTTGTCCCGATATCGTACAAACCGAGTAGACAACTTCCTTCGATCTTGTATGCGACATAGAGAAAGAATGAGACTGAATTTAGAAAATTGCTAAAGATGAAATTTGTATTAAATATTTTCTTTCCAACGCCATTATAATAAGCTCAATTGGTTTAATGGTTTTTAAGTTATAGCCCAAACACTAAACAATGATTGAGTTAATACTTTTATTTTTAAAGTAGAAAGTGATGCTTATTAGGTTATTACTATATAACCTAAATATTAAGACATAAACTAAAAATAAATATGCTATTGTTTCAGTATTTTTAACTATTTACGGAGGTTACAAGTTGGAACGGAGGGAAATTCATTAGCAAAATAATAAGGTTTATATATAGTTATTTTGAGCACACATCCCTATAAAAGTAAACTATTTTACTTAGTTGTTTTCTATATGCTAGATGCGTACTATATGTATTATGTGTCGAGTCTATAATATATTGTATGTACTATACCGTTATTGTTGAGATTGTCTACTATGGATTGTGCTTGATGTACTTATTGTGATACTACCTAATAGCCATGCTAGAGTTGTTGTTACTACTATTGAAATGTTGTTGCTTTTACTTGCTATTACTATGTTAGTATTAATTATGGGTTAGTTATATTTTACTGGGGATGTGAGAGACTTTACTATGGGGTCATGACCATTGTTGTGTGGTTTTGCTATTATCATTGCTATTTCTATCGTCATCAAGGGAGTACGACGACAACCACTAACCATTTTAGATGGGTCATGTGGACACTAAACCAACCTAGCTACATGTATGTGTTATATGTTGATGCTCCAATCATGTGTTGTTATCGAGCGTATTGCCCCTTTGTTGATACTCCATCCACCTATGTTGTTGCCCTATAATGACTTATCACTAGTGGAAGAATCCCAAAAGTCATAGGCTTGCCGCTGTTTAGGTTTGTTGTGTTTGAGAGAGGACCAGAGTAGAAATTAGGCATGTTGTTCATATTATATATTATGCTTATTGTTTATCTATTGTTGTTTGCTGATATTGTTGTGTTATATAATGATATTATTAGGTTGTTTGCTGATTACTGTTGTATTGTTGTCTTACTACTAATATATGATATATTGAGTCAAATCTATGTCTCTCAGCGGACTTTCTAGTCTGCCATATTATTTCGATGTGTCTTAGTTAGTAGATTTAGGGACACTAGCAGTTAGAGACACGATATTTGCTGAGTGTATGAAGATTATGTTGTTTCTCATTTAGTTGAACTTAGTTGATACTTTTACTTTTATGTTGATTGAGACATCCCTCGTAGTTTTCTTGAGCATTTTACGAGTTATTAAATGTTTAAATTATCCACAATTTTTCCAATGCAAATATTTAATTAAAATTTGGTTTTTTAAAAGCATAAAACTATCTTTAGATTGGGCCCAAATATGAGGATGTCACAATACTCATCATGTTTGAGGATGCTTTAGGAATGAATGTAGCGAACTTAGATGACGATGATGAATTTCAAATGCTTAACCCACAAACAACTAAAAAAAATATGGAAAGAAAAAAGCTCCTTGTATCCTACAAAACTTGCAAAATAAAGAAAGATGGCATGATACAAATGTCTGTTTCTATGATGCTTGTATACCTTTAAATGAAGTGAATTCTCATCTTTATTAAATTGCAGTGAATAAAGTAGCTACTATGGGTCATGGATAGTGGACCTTCTTGTCATGCCATACGTATCACTTTATTGAGAGATGCTAAACAATTAATCCAAATTATAATTGAATCGTGTAGACGTCATTGGTCTGGAACTGGTTGCACTACCGGTAGGTGATGGGTGGCGGGATTCTAGGAAAATGCCCTTATTAGTTTTTTTGGCTTATTGTGTAAAAGAGATCTCCTTCATCTAATCTATTGATGCACAAATATTGAAAGTGACCCTAAAACATTGAAACTTGTTTGGTGAGATTGTTGGAAGGGTGATCTTAAATGAACATCCTCTATGTGTGTGAGTGTGTGTGTTGTGTGGGTTGACCCCCGCACACATTTTTTTTTACCAATACCCTTCCAAATTGTTGGTCATCAGAATGTTGTTTATTACTACTTACATTTGCAGACTAACTATAATAAAGAATTTTTAAAACAATAAGTTTGTTTGTCACTTCTTTTTCACATTCTTTAATAATGTTTATTGTTGTATTAATATTTTTATTATTTTCTTGACTTAAGGATAATAAAAGGTCGTGTGATATGGTTGAATACGAATGTTGTTGATAAAACTGAGTTTTTGGTGGTCGAGCAAATACATGAAGGAGAACTAAATTGTGATGAGTTAGACAATTTGCTTGAGGAAAAGCCACCAAATAACAATGAATCATCTACAGCTTCTCAATGCTAGTATTTATATGTTCAATCAATGTTATTATTACATTTTTGTTTAATTTTATGTTTTTTTAGATTAGATTTATATTTTAAATTGAAGAAAATGAAGAAGGTGATTATATGATTGTCTTATAAGATGTTGATTTGGATTCCATTTACAAAGACATCGATGTGTTGAACTTTCAATTTTGGATATTTACGTTTTAAGATATTTTGATGTTGAAGAATTAAACATGGGATGGGATGTATGGTATTTTTATTCAATGTCGAACAATTAAAACTTTGTACGTTTGGTGTTTCAATTCATGGCTAGAGAATTACAAGTTTACATTCTTGGTATTTTGTGGTATATATTTATAATTTAAAAATAAGAATCATTGTACTATCAAACCTGTCAATTTATAGCCCGTTGATAGCAATCCTTGTTTGGTTGCTCAGTACTAACAAACCCACCAAATAAGTTATCCTCAAACCTACATCCCGACTTGTAGTCGTCCCTTCATGTATCTCCAATTCGTCAAACTCATAGTTTTCGCATTACTTGACTCACTAAATTGCAAGTTAAAGAGCCCGAGTGCTAATTAGAAATCAATTATGATAATGCACAATCCTTTAATTGATATCCATGATGACATAATTGAAGATCTCGTAACATGAAAACATTGCCACATAGGAAATCACCAACTATGAGAATGATACAGGACAACCTCGAGCACACCAAATAAGCAAGAAAAACAGATATAAAGGGCCGACCAAAAAAGAGAACCGATAGACCGGTCCTTTCCCACCGATGCATCATTCCGACCATGGCCGTACACTAATTGTGTTTAGCGAGGTTTGGTTGGGATTGTATAGTGGGCCAACTTTGGACTGAATTTTGGGCTGTGTTTTGTTTATGAAGGTTTATTCTTAGTTGTTTGGATTATTTTATAGCAAATTTTGGAATGAAAATTAGCAAAGGTTGTCAAGATTGTTTTACGTTTTTGCAAAATCGTGGTCATAAGATCATATATTAATCGAAAGATCCTACCAAATGAATTACTCTCTAAATTTGCTCGCAAGTCTTGTTTATATAGTATCCATTATAATTTGATGTTGATTAAAAATCAAAACTTGAACTTTTTAAGCACAAACCATAATTCTTGTAGTTGTAAACTGCAAAAATTAGGAAGAAAACATTTTAAACAAAAAAAAAAAAAAAACAAGATCACTGTGACCATGTAAAATTAAATACATAATATCACAAAGGGACTAAGATGAGTGTCACGATAGTGTGCTTAATTCGAGATGAATGGGTGAAGTGGTGCCACTCTATGAGATTCCTTGAGACCTGCAAACTCTTGATTTTAAGCCGAATGGATGAATATATAAGGTTTGACTAAATAATAAAAATTAAGAGGTAAGATCGGATAGGCTAAGATCTTAAAATCATAATTGGGGTCCTAAGATTCTAATATAGATATTACTTCTGATAGATACTAGTATGATCGGGATTGTTTTCTGTTTGTGAAATCTTAGAATCATAAAATCATAAGATCAAGATTAGGATCTTAACAACCCTGAAAATTTAGGCTATTATTTACTTTTATTACGTTAATTTGATTCCTTAATTATCAGAAGCCTTTACGGGTTGATTGCTTTTGATTTACTATAATTATCTTAGCTCACAGAATTATCAGGTTAAAGTTTATGATGAGATTGCTAATATAATCTTTTGAGAGAATTGTATAATACGTATTTTCACCCTCGAAAGAACATAGATTGTTCTTAAGATTTGTTAGTATTTTGATTTGTTCTTCCTATTTCCATTCTCCAGTAACTCTGCATCACGATTCATGATCTTAGCAGCGAAGGATATGTCCTTGAATTAAACGCGATTGTATTTGAACGAAAATCGTGAACTAAAAAAATGTTTTTCTTGTGTTACTTAATCGGTTAATCCCCACCGTCCTATGATCCTATCCCACGAAAATTTCCATAAATTAAAGACCTATCCACATTTCATGCCCCACATAAACATGGACCGGTTCTCTTCAATGATAAAAAAAAGTTCTTGGACCAGTTCAAAGTCTAGAAACCTTTCTTGGGCCTTCCAAAGATGGTCCTTATTTGGTAAAGAAAATATAAAATAAGGTTATGTTAGAATTTTCAAAATAACCACTAATTTTAATGACGATATCTGTAAAATGATAGTTTTTTGTCTGCCAAATATGTAAAGTGAAAAAAACTAAAAAACTAAAAAAAAACTAAAAAAAACTAAAAGAAAAGTGAAAAAAGCGCCAAACATGTAAAGTGAAAAAAACTGAAAAAAAGTAGCTAACAAGCCAGATGTGGCGTGCGGCGTGCCAAACATAGTCTTAAGACGTGTTCGACACACAGCGTTTGAGAGCGTTTATCGTTTAGCTTTTAGGAAAACGTTTGAAAAAAATAAAAAACCTCGTTCGGTAGTAAGAGCTTTTAACTTTTATTTTTAACAAAACGCTCATAATCCAAAAGCTATTTCGATTAGCTTTTGGGAGCGTTTAGCGTTTTACTTTTAATTTTTATATTATTTTACACTACTAAAAGTTAAAAGCTCCTTTTGTCGAACACTTCTGCACTAATAAAAGTCACAGCTACCAGCTAACCACTAACCGCTAATCGCTAACCACTACCAGCTACTAGCTAATTTTACCGAACACGCCCTTAGTCTCTATATGTAGATGGCATTTGTCGTGTTATCTTTAAAAGAAATATGTACATGTATATACGCGTTGAAAAATATACACATATGCATATCGAAAAGAAACTTTTTTTTTATTAATTTTGAACTCTCTTAGATGCATGTTAACAAAAGGTATTATGTGTTTTTTTTATTAAATATCGTATAAAAAGTATTTTTCAAGTTTCTGGGTTTTTAGAGTTCTTATTATCTAAATATTTTTAATCAAGTGATTTTAGAAGTTGTGACAATTAAATACACTTGTCCTATGACTGGTCGTTTTTTGCAAGCTTCCCGCTTGCGTTTTTTAATAAAAAGCTGCCGTTCTAAAAAAAACATGCCCTTCGACGCAATTCTCTTGGTTCAGGGTGACATTTTTGGGTTTTCATCAAACAACAAGCGAGGATTTGAGCCCATGGAGGATAGTTCAATTCAATACACTATGGGAGACTTTAGACTATTTAACCCATTTCGCTTTTTATAAGTTTTTTTAGTTTTACAAATCGTCCATTCGACATAAAATACAACCCAAATTAACATATTCTTATGTAAATCCTCCTAGCAGTACTGGCATGGTAACGGGATCGATTATACACAAAAAAGACGTCAATTGAGATTGTTTCTTTCACCCATTTTTAGTTTGTTAATTACTTGGTCATTAAGATTCATTAATCATTGGTTAGGTATTTCATTTGACAAATGTAGGTCAAAGCTACAAGCCTACAACTGCTACTTTTGAATTTATTGATCTTTCAATTAAGAAGATAGATCTATTTTTCAAGAGTAAGTTATTGTCAGATTTGTTACTGCTAATTGTTGCCTTAATTGATGGCTTGAAGCTAAGCATCCTTAACTACTTTGGAATTCATACTGCTTTTTTATAATAAACGCAAAATATATTAATTTGTGTCTATATAATTATATCAATTTCATCGGTTTTGTTCCATTCTAATCAACTTACATGGCATAAATTTTAAATAGTTTTGAGATATCTCGATGTTTTATGAAATTAGTCAATCTGCCATAATTTTGATCAAATCGGTCATTTATATTAATTGATCAAAATTTAACATGACATAATAAGAACATAAACGAGTTACATACTTTTTGTTTAGATGTATAGAAAGGATGCTTTTCATTAATTGTTTAACTTCATAAAACCAGAGTTTCTAGAAATCAGTTTTCAAGTGGGAATCCTTATGATCTTCGAGTCAAAGTTTTCTAGTAAAAAGGCCAAATCACATGGAATAAATGCATTTAAATTCAATTGTTCGTATATATAATCTTATGATCATCTCATTAAATCCATTTGTGTAAAAAAAGATTAATTGGTAATTGGGTTTGATAGTTGCTTTTCTTATTAAATTATCAATCTGTATAAGTTGTATACAGAACAACAATCCTAAGTCAATTATAAATTTAAAATCAAGCCAACTACGTTTTGCATTTGTTGTTATGCCCACACTTGGCACTTTTAACTTTAACATAATATGATCTAAAAAGAATCAGTCAACTAACCAAAAGAAAATTAATATCCCATATATCTACTAGTACACATTACAAGTCCAATCTTCACTTTCTTTGTTGACATTTTACACCCATAAATAAATTATATATATTTACTTTGATACTTTCTTTACTTAGACTTGTTCAATTTAATAACTTAGTGAATACGTATTTCGTCTAATCGAATTGTTGCGGACGTATTCTCGTTGGAACTTCAAATGAACGTCTATACAAGCTTATACATATAGTACAAGATGATATAGCAAAAAACCGATCCTCTTTTGTAAAAGTGATTCCAAATAATCAAAGATGATACCGTAATCCTATACCAAGTTTACTTTGAAATGTGAAGATGCTAAAACAATTGATTCGTAGTTAGTAGTTGTACCAAAACCCTCTTGTAGTTGGACTAAATTGCAGAAAACTTTGGTTTTACTATTGACACATAAGTCATAACCTAATCTCCCTCATGTATAATTCACTATAAATACACCACCATTTTTTGCAACAAAAAACACACTTGTAAACACAAAGCACAATGGAATTCAATACCAACCCATTTTTCAACGCCATTTTCGTTGCTATTATCTTTACACTTGTTTCCATAACCTATGCAAATCAAGAAACTCATTACCATGAGTTTAATGTATGTTTCCACAAATCTTGTTTCTATTCAAGTCTCTTTTGATAACACTACCTAGTTTTCGTTGTACAAATCATCATCTGTATGAAAACGACACAAAGATTTGTGACCATAAATTGTTTTATTGTTTCGCAAATGTAAAACTCAACATGTTTTTTTGTTAACGGTCACTTCATTTTATAGGTTCAAGAGCAAGCGGTCACACGGCTTTGCAAAACCCATACAATAATAACGGTCAATGGGCAGTTTCCCGGGCCAAGTTTGGAAGTACGTAACGGAGATGCGGTTATCGTCAAAGTCACTAACAAAGCTCGTTATAATGTCACCATCCATTGGTACGTAATTGGTTTATAAGTTCACATTTTTCATTTGTTTTCGTATCAATATAACAAGAGTGTGTTTTTGGCCTTTTGGGTGCTTTGTGTTTTAGGCATGGGCTCAGACAGATGCAGAACCCATGGGCCGATGGACCAGAGATGGTGACTCAGTGCCCGATCATGCCGGGCCGCTCGTACACATACAGGTTCCTTATCCAGGACCAGGAAGGCACGTTGTGGTGGCACGCTCATAGCCGTTGGCTAAGAGCCACGGTCTATGGTGCGCTTATTATTCGCCCTAAGTTGGGAGCTTCGTACCCTTTCCCTAAACCGAAATTAGAATTTCCTATCGTTTTAGGTACGAGTACATATCCAAAAAAAATTTATGCATATGTTGTGTCCCACATCAACTAGACACAATCTAGTTTTTTCTATATATATATATATATATATATATATATATATATATATATATATATATATATATATATATATATATATATATATATATATATATATATATATATATATATGTTAGAGTCACCTTTTCCTTTTCTAAAAACAATTTGGTGTTTAACAAGTTCGACTAATCATTTGTTGATGATTGTCACAGGCGAGTGGTGGAACCAAGATGTCATTAGTGTTCTAAACCAAGCGTTGTTTAGTGGTGCGGCTCCTAACATCTCAGACGCTCTCACTATCAACGGTCAACCCGGTGACCTTATCAAATGTTCTCAACAAGGTTTGCTAGTTTCTTGTAGTTGGACATTTTATTTTCTCATTTAGTTTTGTTTTACGTATATAAAAATGTTCTATAAATAATATATGTCATGCAGGTACGGTAAAATATTCTGTTAACTCCGGTGACACGGTTCTCCTAAGAGTCATCAACGCTGCACTCAATCAACAACTCTTCTTCACGGTCGCAAACCACAAACTAACCGTGGTTGCCACCGATGCGGTCTACACCAAACCATTCGCCACCAACATTATCATGGTCGGACCAGGCCAAACTACCGACGTCCTCCTGACCGCCAATCAAAAACCCGGCCGCTACTACATGGCGGCCCGGGCCTATGCCACCGCAAGAAATGCCCCATTCGACAACACCACCACCACCGCCATTCTACAATACAAATCCGCCACTTCACCGCCAGTTCTACCGCGACTCCCCGCTTACAACGACACCAACACCGTCACCGCTTTCTCGAACCAAATCAAGAGCCCTGGGAAGACCGATGTCCCCAAAAAAATAGATGAAAATTTGTTTTTCGCGGTGGGGTTCGGGTTTTTCAACTGTTCTCCAGGACCGAGGTGTCAAGGACCAAATAACACACGGTTTGGTGCTAGCATGAATAACGTGTCTTTTGTGCTTCCTACACGATCATCTTTGCTTCAAGCTTACACAAACAACATTGCCAATGTGTACACCCCGGATTTTCCGGCGACACCTCCGGTGAAATTTGATTACACAGGAAACGTCCCGCGAGGTCTGTGGCAGCCTGTTAGAGGGACAAAACTTTATAAATTGAAGTTTGGTGCTAATGTCCAGATTGTGTTGCAAGATACGTCAATCTTCTCGACTGAAGATCATCCTATTCATCTACATGGGTACCATTTTTATGTCGTTGGACAAGGGTTCGGTAACTTTAATCCTTCTCGAGATACTTCTAGATTTAATTTGATTGATCCGCCACAAAGGAACACGATTGATGTCCCGGTTGGTGGATGGGCCGCCATACGCTTCGTTGCTGATAATCCTGGTAAGTTGCATCATCAAGACTGTCATCTTTCAACCGTCTGATTAAAAACTATCACCGTAATTGTTATTTTGTTTGAAAACTTACGACTAATCTGAAATGCAACAGGAGTGTGGTTGATGCATTGTCACATTGATACTCATCTCTCTTGGGGTTTTGGAATGGCGTTTATTGTTGAAAACGGAGTTGGACCATCGCAAACACTCCTGCCTGCTCCTATCGATCTGCCTCGTTGCTGAGATCCTCGCCACCAAATTCTATGGACTTTTATAGGATTGCTAGAATGCCGGAATCTTTCTTCTTGTTTGAGTCTTTTTAAAGAGTTTATAAGTTGGATTGTACGGTTGTTTGTCAGGCTTTCAAGATTTGTGTTGATGATTTCTAGTTAGTGTCGTGTGGAAAGTTATATACGTCGGTTTGTGAGAGAATAAAGAAATTCCTTTAGCTTATTAAAAGTATTTGAATATCGGCCAAATGTTTAAATGTCTAGCTTTCATCAAACCACCGTTCAATTCACAGCACTATCATATCATTATTTGCCATATCACATCATCTCTAGTTCAAAACACTTTTATTTAATCATTTTTCATGCCACATCAATAACCTATAAAGTCTTTTATATATATATATATATATATATATATATATATATATATATATATATATATATATATATATATATATATATATATATATATATATATATATATATATATATATATATATATATATATATATATATATATATATATATATATATATATATATATATATGTAGGTTCAAATACATCCAGCAATTATTGTGTGAATGTGAGACTAATCCTGGACCAATCATTTGATAAGGGTACTTTTGTAATTTTTTTAATTAAATTATTTTTTATATGATAATAATTTCCTAAAATTACGGTAACTTAGTGATTATTATGTCTATATTAATCTCATCAAACCACATATTTGGTAACCCTACATCGACAATTCAGAAAGGCGATTGGATCGGAACGGCAACTGGAAACCGATAATGAGACCTAGCGATCGTGAACAGCAATTCGAAGGGAATTGCACAAATCGTGAATGGATTTGATTCGTTCGACTGTTCTGGTAAGTCCTTCCGATCGTGAATGGATTTGATTCCCTTGGTGTTTTAAAATCAACAAGGATGCAGGTGAGAAAGCGGTAATCCCGATTTCATTTCGTGATTTTGAATTTGCTTTCGCCTATGATTTCAGGAAGCTTTGACTGCTTGGAGTCTTGGAGAAAGTGGTAATCCCGATTTCGTTTTGTGATTTTGCGATCGGACTCCATGTTGGCGATTTCTCAGATTCTTCATTCAATAATCGACATTCGATTAGTCGAAATCAACAAAGATTGGAGCAAGTAGATACGTAATAATTTGCAATTAATCGCCCTAAATTATTTGTAGCAGTTTTTAGATCGGAAGAAGGAATCATCGTTGAATTTAGAGAGAGAAACCATGTGCTTTTAGTTGACCGTAGGGTCAAAGTCAAAGAAGGCCTCCATTACTACTCCTACTGAACTATTGGCAAGTCTTGAAAAGAAATTTAGGCAGTCTTCAAAAGAGATTTGTCGACTTTAAAAAGTAGAAACGCGCCTCCACTTCCAATGGTTCTGAGCATTTGGTAAATTCATAATATTTTATTATTCATTCATAATTCATTATATACATTTATATATTGGTAAATTCATAATATTATTATTTTTTGTCACAGACTTCAATTGATTACGCAGTTTTAGGAGCTACCTCAAAATTGGCTGCCATCGTAGTAACATATCCATTTCAAGTCATCCGTGCTCGCTTGCAGGTACACGTACACCAACCTTTTAAATGTTCCCATCTGTCTTTAGTCCTTCTGGATTTCTCAATTCACCTGGGTTTTTCTCACCTCTTCAGGTATTGTGTAAGACTGACAATGCTACTGTGTACATCTTACATTCTGCAAGAATGCTTTTATTCTTGGAGAATGTAAAGAACACATTCTTCAATTGTACTTTAGTTGCAAAGAATTATCCAGACTTGTAAGCGATTTTGAAAGACTACATGCTCGAATTCTTCAAGAATTATTCCATTCTTCAAGAATTTTGTAGCCTTCAAGGATTATGTATTCCAAGAATTTCGTATTCTTCAAGAATGTAAGAGTGCTGTAATGAAGAATTCTCCAAGAATTTCGTATTCTTCAAGAATGAAAAGCAACATACGACAAGAGTATTCTTTAAGAATGAAAGCTTGAAACTAATGCATTTTTCAAGAATTCCTATATTCTTTGAGAATGGAAGACTAGAAGCAACATACAGCAACAATATTCTGCAAGAATGAAAGCCTGAAAGGCTGAAACTAATGCATTCTTCAAGAATGATTATATTCTTTGAGAATAGTAGCGTATTACGTCAAGAACAAAGTGTATTTTTAATAATTATGTGTATTATTAAAGAATTTGTATACTATTTGAATAAAGAAGCGTAACTTTCAAATATATGAACCTGTGCTTTTTAATTTTCAGTTTTTAAGTTGCAGTTTTATTTTGCATTTTTGATTCACGTAATCCCATAAAATTAGGAGATAAATTAGGCATTTCCTTTTTTAAATATTTATTAATAGACTAAAATACCCTTATTAAGGGTTTAATTGTAAGATCTAATAATTTAATTATAATATATTTACAACTAAGCCCCTGCATGTAAAACCGTAGATAATATTGATCGGACGCTCCACATTTGGTCCTACAGTCACACAATAATTGTTAAATGTATTTAATACTAACTCTATATATATATATATATATATATATATATATATATATATATATATATATATATATATATATATATATATATATATATATATATATATATATATATATCCAATTCAAAATACTATTTTATAACCAATTTTCATATCTCATCAATAACCCGTCGATTGATTTGAAGGCAGATATATATATATATATATATATATATATATATATATATATATATATATATATATATATATATATATATATATATATATATATATATATATATATATATCCAATTCAAAATACTATTTTATAACCAATTTTCATATCTCATCAATAACCCGTCGATTGATTTGAAGGCAGGTACAAAAAATAAAAAAAGGACACCTAAATATAAGGGTTATTGTTACTGTAGCACAACAAGGTTTGGTTATTTTTCCGGATTGGTCACTGAAGTTTTTTTTTTTTGCGTAATAGGTCCCTAAAGTTAAATTTTACGTCCTAAATAGGTTATCGACGTTTAAACTAACTGATTTTCACGTTAGTGTAGGACCTATTTAACATGTAAATTAAACTTTAGTGACCTATTGTGCAAGAAAAAAACTTCAGTGACCAATTCAGAAAAAAAAAAAAACTTCAGTCACCTATCGCAACCACAAAGACTATAGTCGGTCTCAATCTCGCCCTCTCCGTCTCGAATATCTCTTCTCTGTTCCGCTCTCTCTCGCCCTCTCTCTATCTCTTTTTCTGGTATTGATCGTGAATCACAGCCGCCGCCGGTGCGGTGCTTGTAAGAACCGAACCGCAAATCCCAATATAAACCGAAACACACCATGTATCTTATATTAAAACCGAAAAAGTTACAAGAAAAACCAAAAAAATGCATTGCATTAAAAAAACCACACTGTTCGGTTAAAACCGAAAAACCTCATCGCCCTTAAAAAACCACACTGTTCTGTTAAAACCGAAACACCACATCACGTTAAAAAACCACACTATTCAGTTATTTTGTAGGAAAAACCGCATTTGCGGTTTGCGGTTCGGTTATCATCAAAACTCCATCGTAGGTTTTATAGAGGAATTTGATAGCGGATGTTTCATAAGTGAATATGATAGCCCACATAGATTAAATGGGCACGTCATCTCGTAGTTTCATCAGATTCATTTCCTGCTACGACTATGTACATGGTTGGAAACAGGCAAAACAGTCCGGCAATAAGTCCTAGCCCTCCGTTACTTTGACGAGTTAGAAGAAATGTTGGTGAATGACCACCGTTTAACTCGTTTATCCTTCTCCGTGGACCTACAAGCACATCGGAAGAACCCAATAGCGGTACAGAGGAATACAACACCGATAGCGGTTGTGATTCACGATCAATACCAGAAAAAGAGATAGAGAGATGGCGAGAGAGAGCAGAACAGAGAAGAGAGATTCGAGACGAAGAGTGCAAGATTGAGACCGACTATGGTATTTGTGGTTGCGATAAGTCACTGAAGTTTTTTTCTGAATTGGTCACTGAAGTTTTTTATTTGCGCAATAGGTCACTAAAGTTTAATTTATGTGTTAAATAGGTCCCTACACTAACGTGAAAACCAGTTAGTTTTAACGGCGATGACCTATTTAGGACGTAAAATTTAACTTTAGGGACCTATTGCGCAAAAAAGAAACTTCAGTGACCAATCCGGAAAAATTACCGAACTTTGTTGTGCTACAGTAACAATAACCCTAAATATAATTCTTTTAGCAACAACATTTGTGAGGGATTATCAATGGAATTTGTGAGGGATTATAATGGAATTTGTGAGGGATTAGTGACAGAATTTTATAAGGTATTAACGGCGGAATTATGCAAGGGATTAACGATGATTATTCACTTCACATGCCTTTTTGACTATGTATACTAATTAATCTACTGCAAATGATTTTAGCAACGGATTACCAAATGAATTATCTGTAAAAAAAATCGGAGTCATAGACGACACAGACCCTATACGATGGTACACTTTGCACTCACCTATAACCCCCTGATCATAACCTATAAAGTCTTTATATATATATATATATATATATATATATATATATATATATATATATATATATATATATATATATATATATATATATATATATATATATATAATTAATCTAGGAAAATGGTATGAAAATGTATGAGATATTCTTTAATCATGACTAATGATAAAAAAAGAGCATGATATATAATTAAACATTAACATTTGATAGATAGAAAATTACAAAAACAATCATACATGATAGTTAAATGTAGTTGGTTTAATACCAAACAAATAATGTAATATAAATGAGTTATATGTAAACAAATAAAAGAATAACTCATAACTATAAAACTTGATGAATAAATATCTATTGTAAGTAATAAATAAATGATGTCATAAGTATAAAAAAAGTATTATTTTTTGAATTCATCAGCCTAATTTAAATTTTCCCATCGACACAACACACAAACTTTTAAGCTTCATTATATTTTCTACAAATAAAAATAGTTAGACAAATATCCGTCCTACGATCTCACCATCTACTTCATGAAAGTTTATACTTTATATCGTTATTTTCTCATATTGTATGCATTAATGATGGTAGATTAAATATTAAATTGCATTGATTTTATTAGATTCTAAGAAATCAAATTGGTTTGTGGCAAATGAATTATTAAATTGCATTGATTTTAGGTATTAAATTGCAATACATTTGGTTTGTGATCATCGGTTTTCACTTTCTTTCGCAATCATGAAGTGGTTATTTTTCTCTTAAAATTTACACATTTCATGATTATTTTTTCTCTTAAAATTTACACACATATGTGTTAATGATGATATTTTTTTCTTTACTTAAATTATTCAAGTATTGTATTTGATATCAAATTGCTTGATCTGTTGTATTTTTCTTTTCAATTTTGCCTTATGGTTAAAGTGATAATATTTTTCTACTATTTTCACTTATCGACAATGTGTTGAGACTCGATTCGAACATTACTCATAATATAATAATGCACACAAGCATCAAAATTGGCTATACAAATTAATAATAATGTAAAAAATTGGGCAATTGGATTATTCATCAATTATGTATAACTATGGTGTACTTATGCATCATCTTTCATATAATATTTAAAGTATTTATTTACAAATTTTTTTAGAACGGCAAATCTAACCTACTGCTAAACTACACCTTAAATTCCACCTATGTCTCTGATGAGGCTTGAACCCTCAAACTCAATGAATGAGGACAACACCTGATACCACTGGGCTAAAAGCCCTTTGATATTTATCTACAGATAACATCATATCTCAATGATAATCTTATGAAAAAGACGAAACAAATCATAACAAAAATGAAAGATTCATGCCAACATCAACTAGATGAAGATGACTATTTAAGTTGATATAATAGATACTTTGAACTTTTTGTTATTAGTAGAGTGTGCATCGTCGGGCATCCAACCAAAATCAACAAAACTTGTCCAAAAACCAAAATAAGCTATTCTTAGATGGTGGAACCAGTAATACAACTTATTACAATAGCTCTTTGGATTTTAGAAACGACTATAAACCGATGAGGATTGGTTCCAATATCGGTACCTAATTTTGTTAAAATTGAAGTAATTTCTTGTTACATTAGGAAGAAAACACACGATTATTCTTTAATATATCTAGAATGGTCCCTTAAATTTATAAAGAAGAGATATTGAGTTTGTTTCTTCATGAGATAATGACAGATGACTTGTTTTGATGCTTTGATTTACGCAAATCCCACATCGGATTAGAGTTGAAAATGAATAAAGTAATAAAACCTATAGAAACAAATCGGTGACAACGTTTTCCTCCAACACCATTTTAGCTATTTAGTATTTATCGAAAACAAAGCATTCGATAGAATAAAGACGCAGTCCTTGTTAATTTAATACTTAAAAAATTGTAAAACCACATCATCTGAGCGGCCTATACTAACATGTCTCAAGGCCCACGTGAGAGGTCAAACGCAGAACACTAGTAATATTTTAGCATATACGTGTTGGATAGCGGTTCCAAAATATTAAAAGTTCTTAAAGTCATCTAACAAGATTTACACGTCAAACGACTCAAATATACTTAAATGTTAGTTGATATATATATATATATATATATATATATATATATATATATATATATATATATATATATATATATTAGCTTGATTCGATTACCTTAAAGGAGTTATATTAGAGAAAATCTTTAAAATATAAAAGTGAATTTACTAAAATCTCAAAATTTTCATATTACATTAGCTTGATATTTTCAAAAATCATATATGTCATTATTACCATACAATTTTATTCCAACAGAACGTATAAATACACACAAAACATGTGCTCATTACCTAGAAAACTTTTAAGGTTTATAAATAGGCCTATTTCTATAATTATTTATTCGTTCAAAATCAAGTGAACAACACTTCAAACCAAATAATAAAATTCCAGAGTAGTAAACAAGTAATAGCGGAAGTCTGAAAAACATAAACATGTCGGATGCGAGCACAGTCAAGCCGCGCACTCCATTTATCTGAAGAAATACCTGAAAAACATTTAAATTGATAGAGTAAACACAAAGCTTAGTGAATTCCTGAAGATACCACAGGTTCCATCACATAACAAGCACACCATATAATGACTCTCAGACCAGATCCGATTTGTCATGCTCACGAGCTAATCCTGTTATGCCAACACAGTTGACTCCCGGGCCATTCCCGATCTGTCCTGTTCAGGGGCCAATCTCATTCCACTAACACACACAGTCATAAGAACGAATCATACGACTAGACAATCAACAAACAAGACCTCAATAATCGTAATTTACTCTTTATTTTATGTTTAAGTAGGTATTTATGTAAACCACAAGGGCCAAAACCGTAATTTACTCTGTATATTATGTTTGAGTAGGTATTTCTATTAAATTAAGTTAATTTAGTAAAATTTTCAGGATATAAAATAAACTTTTTTCATGAATAAAAGAGAGATGCACAATGATATTAAAATTAAAAACAAAGGAAGATGTCCCTGAAGTTTGAACCACTTTAAGGCTGTAAATGAAGTGTTCATGCACCGTTCAGTAAGAAGTCTGCTTATATAACAAATGAACGAATATTTTATTCACTTAGCTAGATTAACCAACATGAACAATGGCTTAATTTGTTCATTTACTTTCGTGAACGTTCGTTTTATCTATATATATATATATATATATATATATATATATATATATATATATATATATATATATATATATATATATATATATATATATGTGTGTGTGTGTGTGTGTGTGTGTGTGTGGGTGTGTGTGTGTGTGTGTAGTTTTATTTGTATATTGAATGAACGACGTGAATTTGAATAAATAGCTATTTTACAATTATGTTTAAACTTGACATAACAAATTGACATTTATTTAATAACGGTTATAAATTAAAATTGTGCGTGTTCATATTAAAAAACAATTATGAAATAACATGATTAATAACTTTACTTGAACATAGTTTTATAGTAAGTTCAAATAATAAAATTAAATTCAAACAATTAATATATATATATATATATATATATATATATATATATATATATATATATATATAATGGATTAAACAAAAACAATGAGCACATGAAATTTGTATGATATTTACATATATAATAGTGAATAACTTAATATATAAGAATGAAATATATTTCATTACTTATAATTTTTTATATAAATATGATTTTCATTTAGGAAAATAAGAGCAATTCAAAAAACTAAATATAAAACCAGTACTTAATGTTAAGGATACATATTCCCTAAATGAACTCATTATGACATTTTGTTATTATTAAGTAAAAAACAAATCGTTAATTTCATAAAAACGAAACCACTATAGTTTGTTAAGCGAACAATATGAACAAGAAAAACATATTCGTCTATATGTTCATATTCATTAGTTTTTTTGCAGTTAACTTAATCGAACGAATATGAACAAGCTTTTGTTCTTTGTTCGGTTAATTTACAATTGTAGACATCTTAATAACATCTCCTTATCTCCTTATGAACTCACATTTTACCTGCGGCTTAAAAAACTTGAACGACTTCATAAATTCTTGGACTTCAATCGTGATAACGATAATAGATGTTCTCCAAACTTCTCCTAGTTAACAAATAATAATTCACGTTTCACAATCGGTCTTGTTATAAAAAAATGTTGTATGAAATCAAACCAAATATTAACACAAATTAATTATTATTTTGGATGAATAGGATTCTATATAACCGGAATTAAAGCAATTATAAGATATAAATTATACGATAGATCCAGAAGATCATTTCACATTTTCACTCAAAAGGAATTCAATGTCTGCAATATATTTATAACTGAAATAAATTATTGAAAATGATGTACCAAAAATGTCCTCGAATGACTACTCTGGGTTCTGACACTTCAGAAACAAAGAAACCCATAAATATGGCCCATCATCTATAGATTGGTCCAACTACAATGGTCCATTCACTAAAGTAAATCCACGGTTGCTAACTGGAAACTAGTGAACAAAAGTATTTGTAAATTACAACGATGTCATATAGAATATTTACTTGATAAAAATATTGTTTTTATATAGTAACGAATAAATTATCAGGCTTTTCTATTATTCTTCAGTAGGGAAAATCAATGCATTGTTTGACTAGGTTTTGGAAGAAAATTGTTGTTGTTTTGATAGTTACTAAACCTGGTTTTACTATTTTATCATATTTTCTGGACAAAATTATATGATTGGGTTTTTATGGGTTGTTAGGCTAAGCAGAGTGGGGTAAGGAAATGCTGGAGGCATCCTTGCTTGTGATAAATGCCGGCGGCAAACACTGGGCTGCTACCGCGGCAAAGTTTCAGCGGCAGTTCCAAACGGCACCACAATGTCGTTCTCTCTCTCATTATTGTCTCTCTTCTCTTCCTCTTCCTTTCCTCTTCTCTTCCCCTCTCTTGTTGTCGGCAACCACCCTCCTCTGATTTCTTCCTTTATTCTCCCCTTCAAAAACCCAACCTCCAAAATTGATTAATCTACATGGTTTAAATTCCTTTTATGGTTGGTCCTTATATTAGTTTCAAAAATCAAAATTGATCTAAAATTATTATTTTAGTACTATTTGATCGTTTTTATTATTAATTTTCATTTTTTCAATTTTCAAATAATATTTTATATTTCGAAAATACACGCCCTAACACTAAAACTCACCACCATCCTCCCTTTTCAGCCATCGCCACCACCACCTTCAGTCACTCCCTAAAGAACTAGCAACCGCCACCACCACCACCCCTATCTCCGCCCATGCTAATCCTTTATCTCAAGGACATCATGACTACACTAACATGGATTACTGAAAGTGAAGGTTTCTAAACTCAGTGAAAAACCGTGAATTCGTTACAGTAACACCACAACACCTTCTCTCTAACTCCATAGAGCATCATCATATTATCTTACTTTGATTCTAGTAAACACTTCAAAGGAAACATATACATACTCAGAGCATCATGTTTTCTTAATATATCACCGGAATAACAACATCCTTCTCTTCTTTTCTTAGTGTTTTTTCACCAGAAATTTGATCAAATTCTCTCCATTCTTCTAGATCTGAATTAAAGTAAAACATTTGACCACTCCCTTCTTTGTACTTGATTTATCGTTCCACTCCCTTCCTTATTGTTCAAATTTTAGGGATGAACACATACATAATCACTAATATAGCACTGTTCAAATCATTTTCACCGAAGTAACTAGAACCATGTCCCAAAATATGTTATATGTTAAGAAAAGGTGTGTAATGGTGTTACATCCAGTTACAAACGATATACAAAAACCAAAGAAAGCATTTTATACATTACTAACTTTGTTCAAAGGATTACAATACTAAGATGCTCCCATGTCTCTACTTTTACTAGAATAGTAAAAGGTCTTCTAATACAAAATCCATGCATATAGTCCATAACACTACTTTTGTCATCAATACTAAATAAAACACAAAGATACGTAAGACTTTTGTCTCGTAAGTTATATAGGTTTTATACACAGGAGCATTTAACTCAATTGATTTAAATATAACCAATTTAACGTTTCAATATGAATGTCATAATGTACTTGAAGGCGAGAACAAGCATAACCAACTTGAAATATCAAATATAACAATCATGGGAAGAATATTCCCCCAAATATTTCGGTCCCCCAATTGCTTACCATTGTGTCTATCCACAATGGTCTTTTTCATGACATGGCATACTCCTTTTTCCACTAACGACATACACTTGGATATTGTGCATCATCGACCACCGAGCTCACAATTCTTTTCCACAAAAGGTTATGCCCTTGGTATCTTGCCATCACCGTCTACCATCTTTTCAAGAGATAGATGTCTCGACATTCCACAACCTAGTTATACATAGCCACCCGAATGCCAATTAAGGTAAGCTAATTTCTATAACAATACAAATACCCATGGAAAGTCAACATACCAATTAAGGTTGCTATGTCTGAAATCTTAAAACAATACTAAGTGAAAGCATTTAACATAACAAAATTTCAATTATGACATGTACGCAATGTAAAGGATCATTATGTACTCACATCAATAGTTAGGTATGTCTAGTTACACAACTCCATTAGTTTATTGTACTTGTTTGTTTCCAAGTATTCTTCAATTTCTATAATATTGATTCATAAAAAAGTTAGATATCTTTCATAGCATATCACTCCATTTGTTTTTATGCATTATTATCATTCATGCACACCATGCAAATAACAAACCTCTACTTGTTCATTTAACTAAGTTCCAAGATCTTTCATCATAACTTATGGGGTCTCGAAGATCTTCCATTTTTACCCTCAGACTTTACCACTTGTATCACAATTATATAAAACTCAAATAATCTAATGTGATGGTCACATTAGTTAACCATTATTTTCCTTGTTGGTCATGTGAAATGAGTATTTTTCCCTCATTAACACTCATACTTTTCCAATTTATTTCTACCTTATCTTTAATTTAAAGACATCCAATTTCAGGATGTTACAAATTACATGTAGCCTAAGAAAAAAATTTCATTTCACCAATCATGCTCATCTCAAACTTGTGTTTCATGACAACTCCAAATTATTCACAAAGGTGATCATGCCTCGTAATTTCACCAATCAATATTATATCAAGTTCACTTAAACCTAGGCTTTTGTAGCAATCGAAACATCCCTCTATGAGAAGTATTTAAATATCATTTAAAACTTTGAAAGCCATTTAAATGTTTGTAAATAGAGGTAGTCTATTAATACTTTGTCAAAATATCAAAATTCAAACACAATTTAAAGCTTTATGAGCAAATATTTGGTAAAATAAAGACATTAATAGTAAACCAATGTAACTTCATGCCAAAACTCATCCTCAATTCTTCTTCTAGTCTTCGATATCTTAAAAGAAATTAACCTTCACCTAGTATATTTAAAAAATAATGCATTATGGTGAAAAGACCTAGTAAGTTACATATAAGTTACACTTTATAAAAGTATCCATAAACTCAATGCAAATATTGTATTTAAATAGAACACGCATATGTATCATTTGGTATTACGTACATATGCCATAATAATATGTGATTTTACATGCATATGAATATCGCAAGTGATGTATGATCATACACATGCACACCTCTTACTTATGATCATGTACACATTTGTTAATCCTTATGACATGTAATTTTATGTATACATGTTTGTCTGAAGTAATGTATGATCTTACACACACACGCACACATCCTACATATAATATTACACATATATGTATATCACAAGTGATGTATGATCCTACACAAACATTAACATATGATCCTACACACATGTGTCTTATCCCCATGTCATATAATCTTACATGCATGCTTAATATAAATGATGTATAATCATATACATAAACATCTAAGCCAAACATGTAAGCCATAAATATGAGTTTTTAAGATAATATCTATAAATAGTTAATTACCATAAAAGTTTTAAAATGTGTGAATGACCATCATGCCCCTAATCCATCCAACGATCCGATTGGGTTCTTTAATTTTCAGGAAAAAAGGGTTTTCAAAAGATCCGAACCTTTTGTGTGTGTGTGTGCGTGTGTGTGTGTGTATATATATATATATATATATATATATATATATATATATATATATATATATATATATATATATAATTAAGTTCAAATTACAACTAGTTTTATTGTAAAAACTTTGAATTAAATCTGACCATACGATTACGAAAATCTACAGCTGATATGGAAATCGACGTGAATTAATTATCTTCCATGATTAAGGGACGTGATCTTATCTAATCAGATTCAATCTCCACCGTATATCTTCCTAATTGAATTGTGAGAATTAGTTCTAAATTTTTTACAATAAAACTAGTTATTATTTGAATCTAAATAATATATATATATATATATATATATATATATATATATATATATATATATATATATATATATATATATATATATATATATATATATATATATATATATATTGATGAGATCTAATAAGAAGAGGAGTTTGTGTAGGAAGGTAAGAAGCTTTCTGGACCACTAATGACAGCAATTAAATGTTTATAAATTCAAAAACGGTAATTTTAAAAACCTTTTGTAACATATATTATATAATGAGGCAATTAAGATACATTGAGGGTAAATCCGTCAACTTACAAAACTTAACTATCCTAAACCTATCTTCGTTTATATTACGCACCCATGATTTTTGCCCCCAATTTCAGCTATGTGATTTTAACATCTGATACACCAGATTCGAAATTGAGTGTCAAGATATGCGACTTTTTAATCGATATCGGATATGATACATTACGGAACTGTGATTTTAATGGAGTTTGGATATGGTGATGTTTTGCGATTTCATATCTTTCAAGCTATGCGATTTCATATCTCGCAGAGTTATCCGATTTCATATGTTTCAATCCAAGCGATTTTAATGGAGATCGCATAGAGGGTGAAGGAATTGATGCGATTTTATGATTTTTCAATGGCTAGACAACATACTCAAGGCTGTAGCTTTTCCCAGCCATATTTTTTGCCCAAAAAAAGCCATTCGATTTTAATTTGAGAAAGGAGAATC
>CM042009.1:9710276-9725276 GCA_023525715.1 Cichorium intybus
ACAATGTTTGATGTTTGGATGTTCTTATTTAACATTTTCTTTTAATCAACCCGTGTAATACACGTGTCTCACAACTAGTTAATGTAATATTTTTATTGTTATTTAATGTAATGTTTTTTTTAATTTTAATATTATGTTTTTTAAATGAATTTAATGTTTGGTTTTAATTAAAAAAACGTAAAATAAAAATATGATGTGGAAAATCAAATGAATGTTATGTTGTCTTACATTTCCTGGGGTATGTCATGGGGTTGTCTTAGATTGTGCTGGAAACGTGGCGCTGACGTAGCAGCTGTATTGGAAAGTTCTGGAAGTCTTGCACACCCATAGCTTTAACGCATGGAATATTCAAATTCATTTATGGAGTGATAAGAAAAACATAATTTCTGGAATATATTAAATTCCAACGTCGGGAATATCTTTTTTGTGAATTTTAGGACGAAAATATCCCTTAAAATAGGCTTATCTTCATTTGTAATTTTTCGAAACACCGAATCAAGAATATCATGAATTTGAGGTCTCTTTTGTCTTTTTAGACAAATGCTTAGATTGGTTAATATATCTTTTTTGTATTTGTAAAATTTTGATGTCCTATTGTTGTACCTGTTTATTAATTTAAGACAAGTAGACAACTTTGTTGATATTTTGGGTCATTCTGAATTTTATATATATATATATATATATATATATATATATATATATATATATATATATATATATATATATATATATATATATATATATATATATATATATATATATATATATATATTAGCCCCAAGACAAGAGAAATTTTTTTAAAGACATTAATATAGCTAAATTTTTTAAGAAAAAACAATAACCAAAAGAAAAGTACTTCTTCTAACTTATAATACACAACTTTGTTATTAATAATATAATATCAATAACAAAAATATAACCACACCATTTACGAAAATTTATTAATTAGAAAAAACGTCTGCTAGCTTTTTGAAATGTAAAATCATTGATAATAGCATTAAGATCAATCTTATATGAGATATCTTTTGTATTCATAAAATAGTCAAACTATTCAACTTTTTTCATGACATCGACGACCTTAAGTAATTATTCACTAACTTCAATTTTGAAAAACGTCACTCTCTGTAGATGCTACAGTTATAGGAATGGTTAATAACATTTGACATGCTATAAAAACATTTGAGAAACAATTAGTAGCATCAACAAATTCTAAAATTTCAAAAATAAACTTTATATTATAGGCAAAGTCATTTGCAACATTTTAATTCAGAAAAAGATCATTTGAATCCACATCAAACACAATATCATTAGAAATACTAGTTGCAAATTTTATACAACATTATTTAAGTTTATTTTCAGCTTAGACTTTTCTTTGAATCATACAAAAATCCAAAAATATTTGTAATTTATTTAATTGTTCAAATTCAAATCTAATAGTTAGTGAATAAATTGTCATATCAACAACAACAAAAAAATAATGAACTCCAAAGTACTATTAAGTTGATTGTATATCTTTCTTAATGTTAGTTTCGTCAAATTATTTTTCTAATAATGCGATATCTTAATGGAAATATAGCTTCAACATACATATCTAGTGCAATAGTTTAACAATATTTATACTTGAAACAAACGCTTCATTCTAAAATTCTTAAAAACGTCATTATATTTTGTGATGAATTAATAGTTGCATCAATACAACTGATATAGATTGCAATCTTTTACCTACCACATTAATAACAAATGAAACTTTATACCCCATAACCATATTAGGTAAAACTCAAAAATCTTAGTAGCATTAACTAAACATTCAAGTTCACTTTTTGATTTTGGGATGGGATCTACTTATATCTAATAATGCAAATTTTATCTGATGAGCTTTAAATCTAATGGATCAGAAACTTTTAATTCTATTTTCCAACGAGTATTAGATAAATATTTTCTAGTTAAAGTATAAACATTATCTAACTTTAACACTTTTAATCCATACATTTATCCTACTTACTACATGTACCAGATTATAAAAAACTATTTTTTTTTGTTTTTTTAATTTTTTGATCTTATTATTTATCGAATAAATTCATGTATATCAAAATTCATATTTTCTGTCCAATTCGATCATTCATATCAATATACAAAAAAGATTTTTTTTTCTTCAAAATTTCAAATCAGATTCACTTTGTTCAGATTCTAAACTATATCGAATTATTATAAAAAGATAAGTTGCGTGTGAATGGTCAGTGACCTTAAATTTTTCAATATCAATAATCATCCAATAAAAATTTATGTGAACTAAATAAATTTTCATATTCACACGTGAATTTGACTAAATTCACATATGAATTCAAGTAAAATCATTTCTATTTTTACTATTTCAACTTATACCCATACACAATTGTATTAATTGAAATCACAAATGAATTTACTAAAATATTCACATGCAGATGATAAAATATTATTGAAAAATCGGTTATAATCATAATTTATATGTGAATTAATATGTCTAAAGATTCGATGCATGCCATATGCATACCGTGAATCTAAACAAGCTGAATATATATATATATATATATATATATATATATATATATATATATATATATATATATATATATATATATATATATATATATATATATATATATATATATATATATATATATATATATATATATATAGAGTAAAGTTCAATTGAGAACCTAAAAAGCCTAGGAACCTAAGAACCCATTTTATGAACTTTTTTTCTACACAATATTTTTCAAAAAAAATATACCAAAATTTTTGTTATACTGCATCTAGAAGATATCAAAAAAATTTTTCAAAAAAATCATTTTTTTAATTTTTTATTCATATGGGTTTAGGGTTTAGGGTTTAGGGTTTAGGGTTTAGGGTTTAGGGTTTAGGTATAGGGTTTAAGGTTTAGGGTTTAGGGTTTAGGGTTTAGGGTTTAGGGTTTAGTTTTAGGATTTAGGGTTTAGGTTTAGGGTTTAGAAATCTCTTAGGCATTTTAAATAAAAAATTGGATGCAAAAAAATCATTTTATTTATTTTTTTTCATATGGGTTTAGGGTTTAGGGTTTAGGGTTTAGGTTTAGGGTTTATGGTTTAGGGTTTAGGGTTTAGAAATCTCTTAGACGCTTTATCCAATTTTTTTTTTTAAAATATTGTGTAGAAAAAAAGTTCCTAGGTTCCTAGGTTGTTTTAGGTTCTCTCATGATCTCGACCCTATATATATATATATATATATATATATATATATATATATATATATATATATATATATATATATATATATATATATATATATATATATATATATATATATATATATATATATATATATGTCTACTTATATATTTTTATAGGACGAAAAATTACAAATGTTGGAATTTAGTTTTTTTTAAAGAAAAGGCTAATATTAAAAAAGGCATATATATATATATATATATATATATATATATATATATATATATATATATATATATATATATATATATATATATATATATATATATATATATATATATATATATATATATATATATATATATATATATATATGTTAGAAATTTAGGGTAAAACAACGGCTTGGTTCCTTTGAAAATCGTGTATAACACTTTCAAATCAAAGTATTTCGATGGTACTATCGAATCTTTGATTGGATAAGATTTAAATGTATTCTAGAACAGAGAAATGTGAAGAAGATGATGTTTTTTGTACCAGAAATAATGACCAAAACGATTATAAAACCTGTCAAAAAACTGTCACTAAGCGCGTCACACGGGTCGTGTGATCACAAAAGTCAGAAATCTTACTATTTTGGAGAAATCGACCCTAGCCAGGGGCTGCCGCCACTTGGACCCCCGTTACGACAGTGTATTTAGAATCTTGATCAAATTTAAACAATTGTGCACTCCTCACCTACTTACTTGTTTAATGTTTGTCAATATTACATTTGGTCAATAAATTAATACATATTGTTAATATACAATTACCATATATATATATATATATATATATATATATATATATATATATATATATATATATATATATATATATATATATATATATTCTACCAATTTTAATTTGGTGTTTCGTGATAAATCTCTTTAGTATGTATTTCTTTTTGAAACTGGTTTACGTTTATTATGATAAGTTACATACAATATAAAGACAAGTTGGGGCTAGCCCACTTGGCTAACAAGGTGATATACTAACAAGAAGGTCATGGGTTCAAACCCTGACACTAACATAACAATGAGTAGTTTAGGAGTAGGAGTATGATAGATTTGCCGTTCAAAAAAAAAAAAAAACATACAATATAAAGATTTATATGATATTTTGATGAAAATATGTTCGGCTAACATTGTCATTTTGTTTTAATTAAACAAATACATTGACGCTCAAAACAACAAGATCTTTGTAAAGGTTAATCAAGATATTTACATTCCTACAACTCTCAAAATCAATCGCATAAAAGTAAGTTTACAAGAATTTAATGTCATTTTTTCCGGATCAGATCGTTTACACTTTAAAAAATCGATATTATTTATAGTAAAATTAAAAAATTGTTATGTTTTCGATTTGAAGGTAATTTGTATGACATAAAATCTTAGCATTCACATCATGTTCACATAAACCCTAGTTTGATGTATTTTTTGCTTCTGATTTTAATATCTAAGCACATATAATGATATACTAAATTAAAGAAATACAAATTTGGTTGGTCTAATGTGACTATTCAATAAGATTTGATTCGTATTGTCAAGTCACGACTCATAAGGCTTTCTATAAAAATAAATAAATTAATCTAATACACAAAATACTTTTTTATAACAGATTTGAGCACTGTATCATTTCTTGAACAATATGGTAATTTTATTAACAGTTTTGAAACATATTTGTTTTTTTCCTATTGGGAATCACTTAAAAATATTTATTAAATTTTATATCAATTCAAAATCCGTATAACTTTCTTCTGTATATACTTTATTTTGTGCAGCTGGATATCTTTCTTTTGTGCAATCTACCCATCCCCACCCCACCCTGTATCTTTCTCTTTCACCTACTATAAATATGACATTGGTCCCTTTGCTTTCACCACCCATCACCATTCTCATGGAGCTTTATATACATTCACATATACTTACAAACCTATGTATGTATCTGCTCACATGATCACATACATCCATCTATCAACAGATCACACGTACATGGCATATATGTTGAAATCTATGTTGGCAAATGTATGATGTCTGTGGAATGTAGATGATGATGATGGTGATGGTGATGGCGATGTGCATGAGTTTATGCCATGGAAACAGTAGGAAAGAATCTGTTAAGCTCAGGAGGGATAGCGCCAATACATATACTCATATACATATATGCATATGCATACATCATATCATGTGTGGCGCTATCCATCTTGAGCCTCACGGCTTCTTCCTGCTACATCTCCGTCTCTCTCCAAGTTACAAAACAAAAAATGGTATGTTCTCCCTCCCTCCCTCTCTCTCTCTCTCTCTCTCTCTATATATATATATATATATATATATATATATATATATATATATATATATATATATATATATATATATATATATATATATATATATATGTCGGAACAGATGATTATAAGCTTTAGATTTGGTAGTTTTAATATTTACAAAATTGAATTTAATATTGTATTTTCCCTATATATGACTATATACAGAAAAATTCTGAATTCACGAGCAGGAATAATTAGTGACAGTCATTAATGAATGCAATCTCGAATGCCAAAAATCTCAGTAAATAATAATTTTTCTAATTTTAGAATAATTATCTTGTTTTAATATTATATTACCGAAAATGGGTATTATACGTACTTGGTATTATGATTTTTTTAAATATAATTTTTTCGATTGCAGTGTCTTTAATGGAAAATGGATGTTGACTCCTTTTCCAACTACGTTTAGGTCACGTCTCGTTCATTATTATATTTGACTATTCAATGCTCTTACTTTTTTATTTTAAAAATTAGTTTTCATTCTTAAAAAAAAAAAAAAAATCTTTAGCGTTAAGGTGAATGTAAAAATTGAATTTTTAATATTGCAAATAACTCTGGTATTTTGTGACAACGTTTTCAGTTTTTGCATGCTTTGGATGGATATTGACTGCAAAAGTTGGTGTTATATGTTTTAATTGTTGTAATGTTTTGGACGAAAAATAATTTGATTTACAATATTAAATAAAATAATGAAGGGCTAGGTGTTATATATTTTAATTGTTGATAATATATTGTTTATATCGCTTTTAATTCTTAAGAATCATTTCTTTTATTCCACAATACCGTTTCGTATATATTTCAAATATTGATTTTAGTTTGTCATAATAAACAAAAACCAAACATCTCAGCAAAGACCTTCAGATATCATATTCAACACGATCCCAAATCTTTATCAAAACCAAAAAAGAGGGTTCGCCTATAGTACGGCCATCGTAGCCCTCTTTCATACTTGGTCATAATAGTTTGTAAAAATATAAAATCACTCTCGATTCATGTACAAATATACCATACACAAATTGGATATATGTTTCTCTGAATATATTCTGTTGAGTTGCCCTAATGGAGGTCGAACAAAACAAATTAAATCTATTATTATCGGTTTCTATTTTAAATATTCAGATATTGTAGTTTTTGAAGAGAAAAATTCATATCACGAATATACATATAGCAATAGTTATTTTTGAACGTAAGGCCGTCACTAATACTATCATTAAACAGCTGTATTTGCAAAAAAACTGACCGGTTTTGACCCAAAAAAAACTTAATTGTTTCGAGAAGAGCCGATATTAACATGCCATCTAAAACGTTTGACGAGTCCATTTCATCACTTATGTATAGTGCTCTTAAAAATTAAGACCAAATACCTATATTTGAACTAAGATGAAATTCGAATTAAATTGTTACATTTATTTTTCAGAGAGAGAGAGAGAGAGAGAGAGAGAGGAGAGAGAGAGAGAGAGAGAGAGATAAGAGAGAGAGAGAGAGAGAGAGAGAGAGAGAGAGAGAGAGAGAGAGAGAGAGAGAGAGAGAGAGAGAGAGAGAGAGAGAGAGAGAGAGAGTGAGTGTGTGTGTTTGAGAATTTAGTAGCATTGCAGTGCTACTAAATGCCTTCATATTGACAGTCGGTATCTTTAAAACGAAGCCTGAAAAGGAATTCATTGACCATGATGTCAATTTCATCAATGCTTACCAATCCATGCTCCATTTATTTGAATGAGTTTTAAATTGGTTTCGATATTATTGATTGTCAGTTATTGTTCGTATCATATGTTTATGGTCACGGACAAAAAATAAATGTCTGGTTGCAGGGAAAGTTTTACATCGAGGGCATATATGTCACTAGTTTCTTTGTTTGTTTACGTATATAGTTTGTAGTATCAGATATCCAGTTCAAACTGAATTATGAGATTTCCATAACTATATTATAAGACTTATGTATCAATGTCGTTTCTAGTGCCAAACATATTAAATCAATGTATAATAACTTGATAAGATAAACTTTTAAAATTATTCATATTTGTTCATTAAACTTATTTTTGAACTTGATTTGTCATGAACTTGTTAAAATTGTTCATATTTGGAAATTTATGTTTTTTTACACATATGATCATTAAACTTATTTTATTTGTATCAATAACTTAATGGTCATATTTGTGAACAAAAAAAAAACATAACTAATTAAATGTGAACAATTTTAAAGATTTCATGGGTAATCAAGCACACACAAACAAGTTCAATGACCCAATATAGACTTAAAAAAAAAAACATAAATGACTAAATATGTATACAAGACAAAGTTCATTATCCTTACATATCATTATCCCAATTAACCATTTTTCTCGTCTACAATTTATAGTGTCATTTGCCGTCCAAAAAACACAAAATGGCATGTACATATAACCTGTTTATGCTTATATTTGTCATCTATAGGATAATATATTGATTGTATTATATGTGATGAATCATCTCATGTCAATAGAAAGTAAGAATTTAAAGCTCTTTATAACATCAAGTAGTGAACCGCTAAAAATATAAATTATGATTTAGAATTGATTTACAGTTTTTGGGTTAGTTTATTAATTGCTTTGTGTATTGGATGTCATAATATTCACTAATCCAAAATATCCGAGTTTTCTGTTAAATTGTTGTGTGGGTGCTTTGTGAATTTTGACATCATTAAATTTTGAATACGTAAAAGTTATGCATGTATCAGTTTAGACTTTTGAGTTTTGATAGAAAGTAATAGACTTCCATATTGCATAATCGATCAAGCATAATGTGCGCAATAATATGGTCATGTTTTTTCTTTTTCCTATTTGCGTTAGTCAACAATCAACATACACCATAACTACCACGATGTTAACGTTTGATTTGTTATTCTTAGGTCAAAATAGTTACTCACTTCTTTATAGAAAAATTTTCAATATTGTTCGTATGATTTAACAACACCCCTCGAGTAATAATTACTTACTAAGACCTTTTTTATAAAGAAAAACTTATGAATTGATACAACCAATCTAATTAATATATATTCTACAAGAATTAGCAATGAACATATGAGGCTACGAGGCGTATATTCCGCACATCCCCACACCATCGAGCTCCACCTCAGTGTTACGTCGGTTTTCTCACACCCTTCTCATTTAGAAGCAATATCTTCCCCCACACCCCTACACTCCTTTTTTATTTTTTTTAATAATTCACTATTTTAAAATAAGAATATTTCATTAAATAAAACTCAAAATGCATAAAATAAAAATAACATTAACAATAAAATAAAGATGACATAAAAATTAAACAACATTAAAAATAAAATAAAAGTGACAACATTAAAAATAAAATAAGCTAATGGAGACCAATCGGTTCCCACTTCCCCAACCTCAAAATATTTCAAACTTCATTCAGGTTAAATGAAATCTCGTTGTTTGTGGCACGACACGCCTCAATAGCTCTAGCACTGATACCATCGTCATTTCCCCCATTTTCCAGATTTGTCGAGACATTATTAAAATGTTGTTAAACTTGGACACCTTCAAATTCAAATACTTCCACCTGCTATGCAGTTGACGATTCGTGCAATGCAGTTCGGGGGCCATTTGTCCATTGAAATTTACCGTAATACGATTCCAAAAAGTTCCCAACTTCCAAATCTTCAATCGTCGGACGTTGGTGGTTATGAACGTCACCTTTTCGTTTGTATAGTCCAATGCCTAGACATTTGGTGGAATGATGATAAAGCCATGTTTGATTTTGAAAGAGTGTATGTAGAGAGAATTAAAAGTAATGAGATGAATGATTTATGTAATTGAGTTGGTATTTATAATGAATGGATGTCTGTATTTATTAGAATTATATATATATATATATATATATATATATATATATATATATATATATATATATATATATATATATATATATATATATATATATATATATATATATATATATATATATAGAGAGAGAGAGAGAGAGAGACACACACACACACACACTTTAACTGTCAAAAGAGGAAACTAGCGGATCTTGGTGCCCGGGCACTTTAATTGCTTAGCTTGGTGGTCAAGCACTTGGGGGAGGCATGGTGTAGTCGAGGCACCCCCGAGCTCGACATAGGACCCCGAGGGCCCTCGGGCTTGGTTTTTTGGAACGACAAATCTATCCTACTCCTACTCCTACTCTATAATCACCACCTTAAATCCTCCTATTCCCCCTAGTGGGGATTGAACCTACAACCTCAAGGTTGGAGGGCGACGCCTTACCAAAAGAACCAATTTTCTATAATATTTAATATTTAGATTCTAAGCCCATTATAATTATGAAACACTTTTTATAAGCTATTAGAAACAACCACTTTAAATCAATAATTTAAAATTAACTGTAATACGAAATTATGGATAAAGGTCTTAAATGTTCAAATTCCCAAAGCAATTTAATAGTTAGCAATTTTAAAAATCTGATACGATTGTTTTTTACGTTTTTTTAGTTGATTTTACAATTGAATATTATTTTACAATTTTTGTGAGTTTCGTTGATAAGATGGAAGGGTCAAACTATTTGGATTACTTTTGGGGCGTTGTAGGATGTTCAGATTAACGTATCTTGATTATTACTTTTATTCCAACGGATTTCGATTGTCGTTTTGCTCTTCAAGTAACAAATCATTAACAATAATCGGAAATTGGTTTAGCTTACATATTTGATATTGAAATTAAGATATTGTATTGTCAATTATTGGTCGTTATAAATCAAGCAGTGTAGGAATTAAGATGACCGATTGAATCAACATACACTATGTCGAACTTGTAGTATTGAATTCTTAACATTGTAATAGGTAATCGTAAGACACAATATTGCCAAACCATTCATTGTTCCAAATCCAAGTATATGTAAGGAGTAAGACAATTAAGCAACTTGACATACTGTGTGCCCTAAAATAATTATTGAGTGTTAATTAACTTTAATTATGTCTATGTAATTAAGTTGGAATTTAAGGGTAGATAAATGAGGGAATCTGAATCATCGAACAACTGAACCAGTAGTAATCTTGCTTGTCTCATTGATAGTATTTCGTTCTAATAAATCGTCCAACATTAAGTTTCAGTTTTTATTTAATTGTTTAGTTTAAATATAGTCTGTGATAATTGCAAGTTATAGTTTCTCTCTAACTATTTCAACACAATGTTTAACCATGAACTTCCTGTGTACCTGATTTACCCTAGCTATCTAGGTTGGTTGGTTATTTTTTATTGTGTTGACGACTACGGATCACGTTTGTCCATCACCCGTGGTAACTCTCACATCACTTCATTTGGTTGTTTGTATAAAGGAAGAAATGGCATATGATGCATGTAGCTTAATACAACTACACTATGAAATAAGTCTCGATGAATTTATTGTAATGTGTATGTCTTTGGCTAAGCTGATATGACATGATCATACAAGTACATTGCCACTTCTTATATGTACATGTCTTCTTGTGTATGTTGACGATATCATTCTTCTTCTCGTTAGTCAGAGTTTGAGTCTGTGATATGCGTTTGGGAATATAATTTTGATATCAATGGAATTGGCCCTAGTGGAGATGATGGCTAAACTTTCTATATCTCAAATACATTCCTTCGGTCTCGATAGACACCATATCCATGATTATTCACCTTTCGTTTTTCCAAGTTCGAATGCTAGTGACAGGATATGGTTGTTGACGTCTGTGGACACTACTACGAAGATAGTTCTCAAGTATTTCCCTTTCAATTGAACAATGTCAATTATGATACACATGTGCAATCGGTATCCAAACGTCCAAATATATAAATTATTAGATAAGCAATCAAATCACTTTATTGGTATGGAACTGCAAATAATACTTGGAGAATAATTTTTACCATGCAATTGATAACGGTAGGGGTCCCCTTAATAGGCGTAACACATACATTTTCACCCTTCATGCTTGCTAGTACGAGATACTAACATTAAACTGACCGTTGAGAGTTTGGGAAATCTGCTTTCATTGCAATATATCTCATGTACTATCAACCAATATATCCTTTATAAAGTGCCCTAACACGTTTTTGTTGGCTTGGCAGTAATCAAGACGAAAATGTGTGTTTTCTCAAGTGTACCTATCCAAATTAAAACTTTTGAACTTGAAAAAGTTTCTGTAATACTATCATTTGTAGTTATTGTATGCATTTATAATTGATAGCTTGATATTTTATTTTCTTTTGAATAGTTGAAACAATTTGATATGTGAAGAGGAGTTGTGGGCAAGTGTTGGCTTATATTGTAGGTTGAGAGTTCGGGCAATGGTAACAGATGAAGCAATTCCCAACAAGTAATTTTAGTTTCTTCTGAATCAGAAAAATAATATGTATTATTATCATTTTCTGACTGATATGGCTCAGTATTATCGTCATCGGCTTTAGTTTCATCAGAATATGACATACATATGAGGTTTTCTTCCGGTTTTCTGTGTAGCTGTATGTTTGAATCATCATTCAACATCAACAACTTGACATAATCGTTTGTTGATTTATCAACGTCATATGCAGGTGTAGTGTAAGGAACTTTATTGGCTTTACGCTTATCATAAACCCCATATACAGGCACATTGTAATGAAGTTGTGTTAGGTAGTTTATGTCTAGAGGACTCGATGTTTTGGGTAATAGTAGCTGGAAGCTTTTAAAATATGTAAAATTACATAAAATGACATCTGTGTAATTATTGGTTATAGTTTTAAGGGTATTCTAGTAATTAATTGTATAATTGGTAGAGCTTTTTGTTAAAAGATACTTCAACTAACTTTTGAAATAGTAGCGTTTAGTTTAAAATAAAAGCTTCAAGCTCGTGTCGTCGAACGAAGCTTTTAGTTGTAACTCTTTGTGGTTATAACATCCCTAGAAGCTCTCAAACACTCCTAAAAGCTCCGTGCAAAATACGCCCTAAATATTTCGCTGTAACTCTTTGTGGTTATAACATCCCAAAACAAAGGGTATTGGTAAAAAAACCCCTTCATCATTAAAGTATGCTGTCACATCCATTTGGGTTTCTTTTAATATATATATATATATATATATATATATATATATATATATATATATATATATATATATATATATATATATATATACTAGTTATGATACTTTTTTAGTTATTTTGTTTTTTTGTAATTTTATAACTATTATTAATTGTTTTTATTTAATATAAATACTTATTTTGGTATTTATAATTTAAATATTATTCTAAATTTTTTATGTTTAGTTCTAATACGTTTTCTCATGTGTTTTTTTAACGTTTTGTTCGTTGGTAACATTTAACGTTGTAATTTAGTATTTTTTTTCAAATTTTTGACGTTTTTTTTTTAATACATTGTTATATGTTTTGTTCGTTTATATCAGTGGAAAGTTATTAAATAATGTTAATTAGACTTATGAGTTTGCATTTTCTAATTTTTGACGTTTTGTTTGGAAACATTTTTATATGGTTTGTTCGTTTATATGTTTTCTTCGTTTCTAATTTTTGACATTTTGTTTGAATATATTTTCTAATTTTTATAATTTTTGATGTAAATTAAAAATTTAGAAAATTAATACATCAAAAATTATAAAAATTAGAAAATATATTCAAACAAAACGTCAAAAATTAGAAACGAACAAAACGTTAAAAAATGTTTCCAAACAAAACGTCAAAAATTAGAAAAAAACACATTAGAAAACGAAACGTTAAACGAACCAACGTTAAATGATACCAACGAACGTGAAACAAAACGTCAAAATTTTTTCCAAAGAAAACGTTAAACGAAACAACGTTAAATGATATCAGCGAACAAAACGTTAAAAAAACACATTAGAAAACGTATTCGAACTAAACGTCAAAAATTTAGATAAATATTTAAATTATAAATACCAAAATAAGTATTTATATTAAATAAAAACAATTAATAATAGTTATAAAATTACAAAAAAACAAAATAATTAAAAAAAATATCATAATATATATATATATATATATATATATATATATATATATATATATATAAAATAAGAAACCCAAATTGATGATATCATATGTTAATGATGAAGGGATTTTTTTAAGATGACCCAAAACAAATTAACATATACCCACACCAATTCATTTGACCCTGATTTGACTCCATAACCACATTAACATACCCACCTTACTATCTTTAATAAAATGACAAGTACAATGGGTTACTTTTTGAGTTCTTCAGAAAATTTACAAAGATGTCCGTACATGACCCCCCCAACCCACCCGGCGTAATAATCGGGAAAAGAGTACAAAATATGCAGAAGCAATGATATATATATGTATCGTATTCCCCTGATTCATAATTGAGTGGGGTGATGATCTATGTGACTATACATAGAAGTTAATAAAAGGACATTAATACCCCTCACATGGCTAGTGAGGCTATGAGTATTGACCACTATCTGACCATACACCAAAACGGAAAGGACATAAATACCCTCCACATGCTATTGAAAGGCTATTTAGGTAGATTCAGCCATATTTAATCATAAAACTGTGTGTTTGATTGAACTGGCGAATTTTCCTCCATCGGGAAAGCACATCTCGTCCTTTTTAACATTTCTCCAATTTTCATTTTCTCCTCCTTCCAAACGAGCTCTAGTTTTATCTGAATAGAAAGTTTGAACTTGGTTAAATAACTTAGTAAATAAAATTAAAAGTGATTTACATATGGTCTATATGATTTGGTGGTTATTTCAACTTCGGTCCTAGTCTTTTATTCTTACAATGAGTCATCCTTAAACTTTGTTTTCTTGCATTTATAGTCCTTTTGACTAACACAATTAAATGCATGTGCAATGAATATTTTATTTTCTTTTATTTTTTGTCGTATTATCACAATTGAACTTGCCGGCCATGTTCTTCGGTTGACTCCGGACTGTTCTGTCACTGGCTTCATGATTATTGTCGCGACTCGCTTTTCTTCTTCAATGGAACCGTCTCTGGCTACCGCTTCTCATCTCTTCTTCTTCGACGAGCAATCATTGGTAGCCGGAATTGTCAGAACTCTGCCACCGTCGTTACCGCTGTTTTTCAATTATGTTTTATTTTATGTTTTGTTTATTTTTTCTAGTTTAATCGCCCCTCTCGATCAAACTGCGGAGGATGTTAGTGATTAGGGTTACCCTAATACACATTAGGGTTTATGTTAGCCCATTAGGGTTTATGTTAGACCAGTAACCCATTTTGTATTCATATTATGAGATTAAGCCCTTATTATCATTATCAATCTATTCTATATTATAACAATTTATAGGAGAAAAATATAAACATGGGTTGAAATTACACTATACATGTTCAACCGCATGATATCTTACAAAAACAAAATCATTAACCAAGCAAAATAGAAAAATGTTGTCTAAAACCGGTGATGAACTAAAAACTAGATACCACAAAAACAAAAG